>JAJKFI010011864.1:536305-563990 GCA_029204185.1 Lerista edwardsae
CCCTTCTTGCACCCCACGCCGAGGGGGGCCCGAACCCGGACTCCACCAGTATCAGGAGTGTCGCCGCTCAGCCCGTTGACCCCGGAAACTACGGACTCGACGCCGATTTTGGCCGTTTTCAGCCGTCTTCACGTGGGGACCCCTGTGTTCCCCCTGCTTCCGGGGGCGCTAGGGGGGTCTGAACCCCGCAGTGTTTGTCGCCAGGCCGCAAGGTGTATGCGTGCCAAGTTTCGTGTCAATCGGTCCAGGCGTTCCAGCGGGTCATGGCAGACATTTTGTCTTGCACCCCTTCTCGCCCCCTACTCCGAGGCGGGGCTGGACCCGGACTCTGATGGTGTTGGTACCGTTGCCGCTCATCCCGGCGACCACGGAAACTATGGATTTGATGCAGATTTTGGCCGTCCTTCCATTGCCAGTCTGGGGCAGGCAAAAAAAACCCTGCCATCCCTGGCCAATTCGGATGACAGAAAAAAAATTTCTACCCAGCTTTCACAATGAGTGATCAGCTAATTTCAGACTGGACATGCCCTTCATAGCTTGTAACCTATGATGGAGTTTTCCTCTGTAAATCTGTCCAGCCCCCTTTTAAAGGCTTCTAGGCCAGACGCCATCACCAACCCTTGTGGCAAAGAGTTCCACGGGCTAATTATACACTGGGTAATGACATATTTTCTTTGTTGTAACTTCTCTGACACTCTAGTGGATGTTCCTCTGGTTCTGGTGTTGTGTGAGAGGGAAAAGAGCTTCCCTCTATTCATCCCATGCGTAATTTTTAATATCTCAAACATGTCCCCCCTCAGGTGCCTTTTTTTCTAGACTGAAGAGCCCCAAACGCTATAACCTTTCTTTGTAAGGGAGGTGCCCCAGCCCAGTAATCATTTTGGTTGCTCTCTTCTGTACTTCTTTAAAGTCCACTATGTCCTTTTTTTGAGATGTGGCAACCAGAACTGTACACAATACTCCAGATGCTTCAGTTTGGGGACAGGGGAGGGCAGAACAGGGTCTGGATTAAGCCTGTATGGAAGTGGGATTGGCAGAGACCTTCTGTCATAGCCTAACCATCATTCTGGGCCTCCCAGTGTTACACTGGGTCTCTCAGACTTCCACCAACTAAATAGCTGGCAGAGATCCAGGTAGCCGCAGTGGACAGGCTGGGGTGTTGGGGAAAGGGGGAAAAATCCCTTTACCCTGAGGAGACCTAAGCTGGTTTGGATGCCGCAGAGGCTATGCAGCCCTGCTGCGCCAGCACAGCTTAGATTTGGGCTGTCAGTCACAGTTTTGCACAATTCTGTGGAGGGGTAAGCCAGGGAGCTCACGCAAAGGCTCCGGGTTCCATCTGTGGCATGTGGAAGACCAGAATAGCCTTGAAATCTGGTGCTAGTCGGTGATAGTGAGCCAGATGGAGTAACTATTGTTAATAGTTTCTGCAAACATAGTTTCTTTTCTGCACTTGGTATAACAGGAACGAATGCTTTTCTTGGCAGTCACACTAGTGATCGTTATGTTTTTTGGGGTGTGTAAAACCCACAGGTGTGTAAAACACTAAACTCTGATCTAGAAATCATCTGTGCAACTCCTTTCCTCCCTCCCTCCCTCCCTCATTTGTGATTTTTGTGGCAACCCTCTTAAGCCAAGCTTTCCTTACTCAAAAATAGTAGCCACATCAACTGGGGTGAAAAAAGTCAGGTTCCCAATCACTCATGATATTGGGTGCCTGAGAATAATAATAATAATTAATAATTAATAATTAATAATTAATGCAAGTATTTATATACTTTCTTTGGCCATTAGATTGCTCCTCTGGCTTTAATTCAAGGAGGTTTACATGGGCAGACTTTCTCTAAACCCGCAAGGGTTTTTTACAAATTACAGAGAAGTTCTATCTTTCAAGAACTATGAACAACATACAGATGGAACTTTTGTGGTTTAGTCCTTCTTTCTGGCCACACGCTTGCCTTCCTGCTGGCTGATAAACGGCTTCTCTGCTCCCACCAAAGAAACAGCTGGCCCAGCACAACTCTTCTCTCACAGGCAGCTGGAGACGGCTCTTATCAGTCGCACTTCTCAAGGTCTGACGCTCATGGAGACTTCCGGTGTTGTCGAGCTGGTGACCTTCAGATCTTATCTTCAGGCAAATGGAGGCTTTAACCCTCTTGACTAAACCTTCTGCCGTAGTACCCAATTGCTGAAGATGGCAGCATTCTTCCACAGCTTGCCCCCAATCTGCGTTCTTTCCCTTCTGTTTCCTCCTCTTATTCCCCACTTCCTTGGAAAGAGGACTAAATTTGTGGCAGGCTTTCTAGAACTGCTCTATTGTACAGTTTTTTGGAAGAAATGAAGTAAGTGTGACCCTGAGCATGTGTAGAGTGCTGTCCTTCAACAGTAATTGCAAGCACAGTTTTCAGTGGCTTACAGGTAGGTGGGTGGGAAGAGTGATCAGAATGCAAGAGCCTTCCAAGTCCTTTGTACCTGAATATAACATGCAAAGAGGAAAAGTCATGAAAAAATGCTTGTGATGATCTAATGAGGTTTAGTGGCAAAGATGTCAGAATTACAACTGATTCCACTGTCAGAATCACAACTGTGACACAACAGAATCACAACAGATTGGGGCCCAATCTGATCCCACTTTCCAGCACTGATGCATCTGCACTGCACCCTGAAGTAAGGAAACAAATATTCTCTTACCTTGAGGAGGTCTCCGTGACTTTCCACCCCCCTTCACTGCAGGATGCAATGCATGCACTATTGGTGTGGCTGCATTGGTGTTGGAAAGCTGGATAGCATTGGACCCTGATTCAAATCCCAGCTCAGCTATACATTTATTAGGTGGCCTTGTGCGAGTCATTATCTAATAGTCTCTTCATCCCATCTGTAATACAGGGATAATAATACCTCCATTACAGGGTTGGGAGGACCCCTGTGGTATATAATATCATAACGCCTAGAGTTGTTTCTTCAGTGAACAGCTACCTAAGGCATGATTATGAAGCTCCCCCATATGTAGCCTCTGATCTCTAGTCTTCGGTTCAGATAACCAAACCACCCAAATAAGATTTTGAGTATAAGCTTGCCCTTCTGATCAAGCTCATTTGATCTCATCTTCTGTTACACTGATATCCCCACGCTGAAATTTTAAAAGACCCCTGCAATGAGTTTCCTATTACAAAGTGTATTAAAGTCAAGCCTAGGGGCTATTCCCCATTTCTGTTAAAAGCTGTTCTTCTTGTCCTTTGGCTGTTTTCTTCCCAGCCACCTCTACTCTGGTTGCTTCTTCCCCAGAAGCAAAAAGGCCAGAGTTTCATCAAAGCACTAAGTGCTCATAATGGTCACTTACGCTAAGTGCAGTTATTATTGTCAGTTACTGATTACAGATAGGACTCTGCTTTATTTGGTTTTGCTAATTTCACAAACACAGACCAGCTGTTCATAGAACAGAAATTCAGGCTGGTCTCCCCCCACTAGAGGGCACCTTGTGGATACATATTATGTAAGGAAAATGTATTCAGTGTCAAGGGCAGGGTTGCTGAACAACAACTCTGTAGCTGAGTTATAATATGTGAGAGATTCCATTTCATTAAATGTAGTCTCTGTTTAGTGCTTTAATCCCCTCTAAACTTTGGTGAGAATGCCAAAAACTATGTGACTAATAGCAGCTGATGGGGCGGGGGGAAGCAGGTAAATCGCCCTCCCCAGCTTCTTGGCTCCAGTCCAAATTGCCCCTTCTCCTGTAGCTGGTTTAAGCAGGAAAAAAAGACATCTCCAACTTTTCCTCGAGATAAACTAAGACTGCAAATCTATGCATGCTTGGGAATAAGTCCCATTGAACTTAATCTGACTGCAATCCTGTAAACCCTTTCCTGGGAGTAAGCAATGATACTTACTTACTTCCAACACAATGGAACTTACTTCTGAGTAGATGTGCATAGGATTGGGCTGTAATTTTTAGGCAGATGTGCCTAGGATAGCACCGGAAGTAGCCTGCACGTTGGATATTTTTACATGTTTCTTTCGGATTGATGAAGAATTTGACTTCCTTATGAGGCAGCTGCTTGAACTACTTGCTAATGAGGCTATGCCATATCTCTGAAACTAAACGTGATAAGGCAAAACTGATGCCATTTTTGGAATTGGCACCCCACATTTACCTAGAAATAGGTCTAACGTTTCAGACAGCAAAATGTGAGTTACCCTGTGTTATCATAGGAAGACATGTATTCTCAAGGTAGTCTCTGGGCTAACTTTTTTTTCTGTTTGTTGATAGATACCGGTGAATTGATGACTGTAATACGAGAGCTGAAATACAGAATTTTTGTTCAATCTGCAAAATTGCTTCGCCTTCTGAAACAAAAGGACAGACTCTCACACAAAGTACAGAAGAATTGTGATATTGTGACGGCCTGCTTGCAAGCAGTTTCACAGAAACGGCGTAAGTATGGCTGCATGCTTGGGCACATTACTGGGTAGCACATATTTCAAAATGTCATGTTGCATTTTCAAAATATATTTTTGGTTATTTTGATTTGGACTTGAGAAAAATATTTTGGCGTCTGTTACTATCTGGGTGGGTGGAGGAGGCAGGCAAGTGCCATTTTAAACTAAAGTAGTGGCTATTCAATGTATGTATCATGTATACAGGGTTAGCTTTGTAGGCTCTGTAGCCTTTTGTTTTCAAAGAATTTCAACTAATGGACTTGTTTTAATACAGATTTGGGTAGAACTAAATTGCTGCTTCTGAAATGTCAGACTATATTGACAGAGAGGGTTTTTGTTTGTATGTGTTGTGTTTTAAAAGGAATAGTATAAGTGAGGTCAGAGTCTAACCCTGCAGAACTTTAAGGCTGCATTTGAAGTGCACATCCTAGGAAGTAAATTCTGCTGAACTCGTGCATAGGATCAGGCTGTAAATGCGTAAAAGAAATCCAATATTGAAAAGATATGTTGCTCAGGTAGTAAAGCATGTCTTATGTATATGGTGCAATCCAGCAAAGTTAAGCACTTTTTAGTCCCAATGACTTACTGGCAAAGAATTACTTAACAATTTTAGGGCACAATCCTAAACTGAGTTAGGCTGGCATAAACTAAGCCAGCAACGTTTGACCAGCCAGGGGACACCGTAAAGCAGGGGTCAGGGAACTTTTTTACCTTTTACCCTAAAATATATTTAGATATGCTGACGTTACCCCACCCCCTGCTTAGTTAGATTTGATTTTGTCATATGGGATGTTAAAATGTTCTTGCTTGATGACATCACTTCCTTTGGGCCCCGGTGATAAAAAGTTTGAGAGCCATTGTACTGGATTAAAGAAAAACACTTTTAAGGTCAGAAAGTAAGATAAAGGGGCAGCCTCCAAAGACTTATTTCAGAATTTAAAAGATTTGTTTGCAACTCTGGATCAAACCAAAAAATGATAGCAGTAGCCATTTTTTATGTAGGTACTTGTTTCATGCACTTGTCAAACAGGGAATACCTCATTTTTGCATCACAAGGAGTGTGCATATAGGCAACTTAGCAGCACAGTATCTGCTTTTCCATTCTGGAGAAGGCAAATAATACTAATACAGAAACGCAGCAAGCGTTCCTACATTTTGTCTCCTGCAACTCGCTTTCCCTCTCGCCTTGCCTCACACTGTATGCTTGCCTGGTGCCTCTCTTTGGTGTCCTGCGCATGCGCATGTGCCCCACACACCCCATGACACGCTGAGTCCCAGTCCGGATCAGAGGATCGTTGCACCGGGCTACAAGTTGAGGGAGAGGAGGACAGTCTGGTGTCGGCTCAGACTGTTACTCTGCAGCCAGTCGCGTTTGCCCCAGCCTGCACGCTCCTTACGTTCAGTGGCCAGCCGGCATCTGGCAACTTGTGTTTGCTCAAAAGTAAGTCAGATTGAATTCAATGTGTTTTCCTCCTGGGGCAGTGTGTGCATTGGACTGCAGTTTTAATTAAGATGGGGTGCAATCCTATTAATACTTACCCGGGAGTAAGTGCCATTTACTATTATGGGACTTACTTCTGAGTAGACATTCCTAGACTTGCATTCTTAGGCAATCAATTTCTTAAAAAACCTCCATTCCAATCAGCCCCTCCCCTGGCAACAGCACCCAGTCTTAGGAGACACCTTCCATCACACACAGACACTTCGGGACCTTAAAGAAGCGCCGCATCTGGCCTTGGGCAGCGATCAAAATGATGGGGCTGTGTGTTCTACAAGAAGTCTGAGTGTGGGGTGTGCAGTTCCCCCCTGGCAGGGCAACGGAGGGGGGGAAGACGCGTGCTTTCCCTCACCTCCGATGTCCTGCTGGGAGGAACCGCACGTCCCTCGCTGGACAGCGAGGGATGTGCAGTTCCCCCCGGCAGGGCAACGGAGGGGGGGAAGATGCATGCCCCGGCAGTGCAATGGAGGCAGGGGTGGGGGAAAGATGCGTGCCTTCCCTCACCTCCGATGCCTGGCCGTCCCTGGCTTGCCTCTTCACTGCCGCTCTGCTCTGCTGCCGCTCAGGTCCAACGTGCCGCCGCTCTGCCTCTCTCCTCACTGCGTCCACGTGCTCTAAACTGCCGTGGTGTGAAAAGCAGAGCAGGCGCAGAGCAGCCTGGGGCGCGTTTTGCTGGCCAGTGGAAGTGGGCGGAGCAAAACAAACAAACCCAAACAAAACAGAGCCAGCCAGCCAGCGACGGAACATGAACGGAGGTAATGGACGGTCGCACTGCCAAGACACAGCCAGGCATGCATTCATTTGCATGCCCGGCTGTGTCTCGGCAGCACGACCGTCCATTACCCCCAGGAATTTCATTTTTACCCCATTTGGGGTAATTTACCCCTGTTCCCAGACCACTGCCGTAAAGTATGCTTGGACCATTCTCAGAGTCAAAGTCCAGCCTACAGATGTGAGCCATCCTCCCTGACTCCGAGAGTGGTCCAAACATGCTTTACGATGTCTGTTGTGCTGGTCAAACTTTGCTGGCTTAGTTTATGCTGCCATAACTCCAGTTTAGGATTGCTCTCTTAGCTGGCGTGTGTGCTGGCACACTGCTCTACACCAGTGCTAGCCATTGCAAAAGTGCTGCAAAGCATTTTGCAACAGCATAGCAGTCTGGTGCACTCCCCTTACCTCGAGGAGACCTTCCGCCTGCCAAATTCTCCTGTGGGATGCAGCACGAGCTGTATAGGCTCATCAGCACGGAGGGAATTTGCACTGGGGTGAGCTGGAATTGCTATCCAAGTATGTTTACTTTCAAACAGCTTTGCAATAAATAGGACTTTAAAAGGCTACTTTGGCTGGATCTCGCCCACAAAGGAATATAACTTTGGGAGTGCTAGAGAAATGTTATAAGTATGACATGTAAACATTTTATTAGTCGCAACTAGTATACCATTTGTGGCTTGTAAACTGTCCACAGCACAATTCTATGCATGTTTGTTCAGAAGCAAGTCAATGAGATTTCCATGATTTTACTGCCCAGTAAGAGTGCAAAGCATTGCAGCCTTATTTATTTTTGCCAGTTCTGCTACATTTGATACACATGCTACTATAATGTGGGTTATTTTTCATCTTTTCTAAAGCTAATATTCTTTGTCTTGTATCTTTTTTCATTGACATGCAGCATGGCAGTGTGTTATCCTCAGGTATAGTAACTGAAATAGCATGAACACTGCACTAAAATGATCTTTCAAGTGCATGTAATTTAAAAAGAAATATGCTAGAAAGGGGCTTATCTGGGGAAATGAATGGGAAGAGTCATGCAAAGTTTTCACCTCTAAGTGAAATAGCTGTGTGGAATCTCAAAGCTTCGGATTCTGGGAGCATGTGCTGATATCTGACTTCCAAGTGCCTGCACTGTGCATGCTCCAAAACGGGGATTCTTAACTCGGGAGTATTCTTACCCCTTGGGGATATGGGAACCAAATGATGGGAGCATGGGACTCGATCTCTGAACCATGTAAAAGCAATTGTTGTGGGGTTGTAGAGTGACACGTTCTGTTCCTAGCTATCCATATGTAAAGTACCACCAAGCTATTGACATCTTGTGAAGTCATACTGGTACCTTTCAGGACTGGTGGCGATGACAATTTTGGCTGGTGTTTAGCAATTGGGGTCTGGCAACATAATTGGGCAATCCATGGGGGCGGGGGTCTGTAATCGTAAAAAGGTTAAGAGGCCCTGCTCTATACAGAAGATGTTTTTGGTGTTTGCCATATTCCTTATCCTAAGATGGCCGAATAACTTGCTCCCCAAATATAATTGATGTAGATGCAGGCTAGCCATTGGCCTGGTGTTCTTCACTCAGGCTCTTGCCTTACACTTTTTTTTCTGTATTAGAGTTCCCATATTGGAGTACAACAAACATGCACCATATCAGTTGCCAAGGGCGCATTGCGTATGTTTGTTCCGAGCAAAGTTCAACTGAGGTGGTGCGCATGGTCTTTTTTCTTTCTCATCAGATGTATGTGTGAATCTGAAAACAAATCATGTGTCTTCCTACATGAATATCTGTATCCATGAAATTGTAACATATGAAGCAACTCTAACATTAGATTTAATTATGCTGAAAGATGAATACACTCCTCATCTATGACTCTTAAGGACAGTAGCTGATGGGGAGGAGCACATTCAGAATCTTGGCCTTTTAAAGAAGATTTTAAGAACAAGCTTAACATAGACAACACTTTTAATGGTTAATGTGCTTATTTGGTTGTGATTTCCCCTTCTCCCCCACATTTTGCCACCCCTAGTTTGTTTTAATTATATTTTCTTTTACTTTCACTCTCTGCCTTGGGAACAGTAATACTAAAAGATGAGTTGAAGGAAGGAAGACAGAACAAGCTCCTTCCTCTTGAGTGCTGAAATCAACTCTTAGCTTTTGTCCAGCACTTAGGTCATAATAATTATATTTTTCACTTCCATGAGATGCTTCAGGTCGGGTCCAGAGGGTGGGGCAAAATCTGCAGGTTTAATTACTCACAGATTTTGTTTTTATCCGCAAGGGTTGTGGGAATGGAACCCTAGCAGATAAGAAGGCCCCACCTGTACAATCCTCTTATAAGGGGTTATATCCAAATAACTGTGAATAGCAGGAAGTGCTTGTCCAAGGTGCCTCCAGTTGAGATAGGATCAGGGTCTTAGTGAAGCAAAGACACATTTTCCAAGGTCTCAGGCAACTAAGGCTTGTCATATCGTATTCGTAAACCTTTATTGGCATTAAAACAAATTATAAACAGGAGACAAGGGAAATAAATACAATCTGTACAACAGGATTTTGCTCACAACCTGGGATTCACATTATTGGGACACATGAAGATATTTTCCTTTTAACAGCCAACAAATAGTCAGCAACCAAATCGGTGGTAACGCAGAATTATCATCCAAAAGGGAGCGCAGAAGATCATCGGTTGAACCGGAGAAGGTAGAGAGAATTGGATCTAAAAAGGAGTCACGGAGTGTTCTAAGAGCGGGACAGTGGCATAGGATATGAACCACCATATCAGGTTCCAAAGAGCAGAGATTGCAAATCCTGCTATCAAGCGGTATATTTTGGAATCTTCCCGCAAGGACTACAGAGGGGAAAATGTTGAATCTAGCGAGCATAAAAGCCCACCTCATACTTGGATTAATTAAATCCTTAAAATAATTAGAAACACGGCCAAAGGATGGTAGTAGGCCGAAGTAATAGGGGGAACAGGTGGCATTGATGTTAGGGATTATCAAGACCAGACTCTGGGAAGCTAAAGCCCAGTAAAGGCTTGTCCATCTGTAGTTCGTGTTGCCATTGCTTATGGGCATTTCCATATTTGGTATTATAGTCAAGTGTGCCATTGTTCTGTGTAGCGTGAAGAATGTGTCACAAGAAAAAGCTAAATATAAGACTTCTATAAATAATACTTAAAGCTTTCATCTTAGAAGATTGCAGGCTCTTTGTTCTGAATGATGAAAGGAAAACGGCTCTGTTACTGTGAAGTTCCCAGTGTATGGAATAACTGTTTGATCTTTAATGCTAACAGTATACTAATTTATACAGAATCAGGAAGTGCTAACAGTTATTCATTTGAATTGGGATACATCTTGATGGAGAACATACACAAAATTGCTGTTTTGTGTAAAATGGTTGGATTTAGTTTGTAGTTGTAACATTGCTGTTTTTGAGATTCCCATAGCTACACTATGACTATATATAATACTTTCAGATAAAATCTCCCCTGTCCTAATCTTGATCACCCCACTGTAGAATCAGCAGGTACATGATGGCAATGTGCCAGCCACTTCTTTTGAACTCAAGTTTGCTCTGACATATCTTTTTCTTATATCTTGTGCCACTTGGAAAACATTCACAATGTGAATAGGGCCACAATGGCAGAAACTGCAGCCTTCTGATATATCAGTGTTCTATTCTAGGAAACTAGTCACTGCACCAAAAACAGTGAAGCCAAAAATGGCATGCATATAAAAGTGACTGTCATGGTAAGCTTCATCACATCATAGCAAAAGAGTTCTGTGACTGAATCCCAAGATTTTTCACAGCAGTTTTATCTCTCGATTGTGCAAATATTCTTAAAGCATGTACCATATATACTTGTGTACAAGTCAATCTCATGGATAAGTCAAGGGCAAGTTTTAAGCAAAAAAAACCCCACAGAACTTGCTGTGACCCATGGATAAGTTGGGGGCAATACTTAGGGTCCAGTATGAAATTCTTTGAAAATGACTTCCCAGTAATTGTTCTGAGGCAGCAACAGACAGCCAACCAAAAAATGGAGCCATTTCACTTTCTTCTGAGGCAGCACAGAAATGGAGCTATTCTACAAACAAGAAGGAAGAGAGATGAAGGTGCTTATGGGAGTTGTAGGCTTTATGAGGAATACAGTACAGCACTTCCATAGCAGCAGCCCTCATAATGACTACAATTCCCATTAGCACCTTCACCTCTCTGCCTGTTTGGAGAAAGAAAATGGCTACTGTTTATTTGCTTGCTGTCTGTTGCTGCCTGCGAACAATTACTGGCAAGTAAAATTACTCCTTTTTTCCTACTCCTCTGCTGTCTGCTTCTTAGCCCAGCATCCCCCCACCCCCGCTGCTGTTAGAAACTTTAACCATATAGACCTGTGTATACCTTGATCCATATTTTTTGGGTCAATTTTCAGGCATACATTTTTAGACTTATACATGAGTATATAGGATAGTTTAAAAGACATATTTCCTAGGTCAGGTTGAAGGATGCTGTGTTAATCTTTCCTGTAACTTTGGTTGTTATAGCTAATCAGAGCAGAAAGGTAATTTGTGAAATATCACATTGCTGGGTTAGGCCTAATAATACATTTTGTAGACATAGTGTAACGTTGCTGCACTTGTTAGAGTTGCCTATTAAACCATTATTGCATCTGACATAGCTGTCTGGGCCAATTAAGCTAGCTATCAGCATTATAAAGTGCTGCTTTAAACCAGCTGTGAAGCAAATAATTACATTAAAGTGACAGAAAAAAATATTTCAAAGTGTGGATCAATAGGACATTGCATACTTTGCACATAGTGTATTAAACACTTTATAAATAGGAGCTGTGAAAATGGGGATTATTGATAACATTTTTCCCCAAGCCATACTACTTTCCTGTCTCTATTGGGTAATATTTCCTGACAATGGACTGCATAGGATTAAAGTAGTTGAGGGCTAACCAAGATGCATGTTTCCTTTCACCATTAATCTAAATAGGTACTCATGCTTTGCCTGAGTATTGGATCTAGACCAATGGGTCCCAAACTCTGGGTCGGGACCCACCTGTGGGTCATAAGCCAATTTCAGATGGGTTGTGAAGCACCTACGGTAGCCATATTGAAAATATGGGATGCTGGAAAGAGGGAGGGCTGTGTGATCATTTTTCTTGTGTCGAGGTTGTAAATAGTCTTTGTTCTTTCTGATTAACTTTGTGATTGGGAAATGGCTGAAAATACATACCCAAGAGTCCAAGCTGCTTGCTGCTGTCACCAAATGTGGTTTACATGTTACATTTGCTACCATCTCTCCCTCCCTCCCTCACCCTTTTTAAAGGTAGCCTTTTAAAGTTGTATGCGTGGAGGCATTTGACACATAACAAGCTTGTTTGTGTCACCTAAAATGTTGTACATGTTAACAGAGGTGTAAGGAACATGCTTATTTAACTTATCTGCAGAGTACATCATGAGAAAGTCTGGGCTGGATGATTCAAAAGCTGGAATCAAGATTGCTGGGAGAAATATCAACAACCTCAGATATGCAGACAACACCACTCTAATGGCAGAAAGTGAGGAAGACCTAAAGAACCTTCTGATGAGGGTGAAAGAGGAAAGTGCCAAAATTGGCTTGAAGCTCAACATTAAAAAAAACTAAGATCATGGCAACCACTCCCATCACTTCCTGGCAAATAGAAGGGGAAGAAATGGAAGCAGTGACAGACTTTATTTTCCTGGGCTCCAAGATCACCGCAGATGGTGACTGCAGCCATGAAATTAAAAGACGTTTACTTCTTGGGAGGAAAGCGATGGCGAACCTAGACAACTTAATAAAATGCCAAGGCATCACCCTGCCAACAAAGGTTCGCATAGTCAAAGCAATGGTTTTCCCAGTAGCAATGTATGGCTGTGAGAGCTGGACCATAAGAAAGGCAGAGCACCTAAGAATAGATGCTTTTGAATTATGGTGTTGGAGAAGACTCTTGAGAGTCCCCTGGACTGCAAGGAGATCCAATCGGTCAATCCTCCAGGAAGTCAAGCCTGATTGCTCCCTGGAAGGACAAATCCTGAAGCTGAAGCTCCAATACTTTGGCCACCTCCTGAGAAGAGAGGACTCTTTAGAAAAGACCCTCATGCTGGGAAAGATGGAAGGTAAAAGGAGAAGGGGGCGGCAGAAGATGAGATGGTTAGATAGTGTCACCAAAGCGATGAGCATGAAATTGGGCGAAGTCCGGAAGCTAGTGGAGGACAGGGAGGCCTGGCGTGTTGTGGTCCAGGGGGTTGTGAAGAGTCGGACACGACTTAGCGACTGAACAACAACAAGGAACATGCTGGCTGCATGGCAGCTATAATATTGTTACAGAACTGAAGTGGGGTATGAGCATAGAACAGTATCTAAAGCAGCCTTTAGCATGTTGAGGAGAAGTGAAAGAAGCATTTGGCATTTACTTATGCAATTGCCAGCGTATAGCGGCATCAGTGTTTGTGTTTTACCTGGAACAGTCACATCTGAAAGCAACAAGAATGTGAGCCATAGGAAAGTGATTTCCAAAGTGCGTTCTTCTCATCCCTGGCCTGTAATGAGCGCTGTGTCTGCTGAACATCATCAGCTCTGGCCAGTGTGGGAAGCAGTGGGAGGGGAGGTCCAGAACAGAATTAAGAGCATCATGTTTGGTCAGATCACATGATGCACTTCACCAGTGCTAAGAAACACAAACATTTCTGCGGTTGAATGGAAAATTTATTAGAGATAGGAGACTGATTACAGGCGTGCCCCAGTATCCGCAGTTTCAGTTATCCGCTGATACCATGGATACTGGGATGCCTATTTAAAATATAGGGGAATATTAACAAATCTATCTTCTTTTTATGTTGTTGCAGCAAAACCACTGATGTTCCCCTATCTTTAAAAAGGCGTCCTGTGTATCCCCGGTTTCAGGTATTCGTGGGTGGGTGGGTGGGTGGGTCCCTAGAATGGAACTCCAGCAAATACCAGGGCATGCCTGTATCTGCAGTCTAGGAATGAATATAATCTGCGTTTTTGAGGCGGCTAAGTGGAACTGTGACTGATCCATGGTCATGTCAGCAGTTTTACAATGTGGTTACTCTAGCCTTCCTGTGGACTTTTTGGTTGGTTCAGAGAGACAAAAAAAAGGAGTATTACATATATTTAACTTAGGACCCAATCCTATCCAACTCTCCAGTGCTGAGGCAACCACAGTGTGGCCCCAGGGTAAGCGAACAAACATTCCCTTGCCTTGCAATGCTCTCCATGACTGACCCTTCCACTGCAGGATGCAGTGCATGTTGTTCCATTAGCATGGTTGCATCAGCGCTGGAAAGTTGGATAGGAGGCCCTCAATCCTTCCTGTGTGCACAATATGCATAAGAGACATAGGTGTAGGCTGCTGCTTTCTACTGAGTCAGGCTGTAGGTCCATCAAGATCAGAACCACAGACACTGACTAGCAGAATGTTTCAGGCTGGAGTCTTTCCCAGCCCTAATTTGAGAGACCAGGCATGGACATGTTGCATGTAAAACACATGACCTATCACCGAGTTACAGCCTCTTTTCCCTTTGAGAACCATCCTTTGTGCCTGTTTTGTCTACCTTTTATCAGGAAAACACAGAATGGTAGCTTTTGCAACAACATCAATTAGGCACTTTACATATGTAAATAGCAGCAATCGACTCGGAGAAGCTTTACGAGGATAAATCCCAGTCAAAAACTAATGAAAGTTGCAACAATCAACATAAAGGCTAATAAGTCTACTGTTTGTACAGCTGAGCATACTATTCGCAATGGTGTGGTGGGACCTTTTCTTATCTTCTCAAATATACTAGCATAATGAACAGCTGGAACCAAGAAGCTTAGTTACCCATTTATTTACTGGCCTGCTAAAAGTGTATCCTCCCTGACTCCGAGAGTGGTCCAAACATGCTTTATGGTGACCCTTGTGCTGGCCAAACTTTGCTGGCTTAGTGTATGTCGGCCTAACTCTAGTTTAGGATTGCGCTCTCAGGCAAGTCCTCCTGAAAGGATGTAGGCACCATAGCTGTGCATTGGGTGTGGTGACCAGTTATTTCAGGGGGCTCCAAACTCTGGCCCGTGGGCCAGATCCGGCGTCTCCCCGATCCTTCCTCGGTGTGAGCAGTGCTTTGCATTCTGCTGGGGAAGCCGCAAAAAACCCCTACCACAGCTCGCAGTGGTCTTCGTGGCCAGCCACTTCTGGGGTCTGCTGTCCCAGCAAGTCATGCACCTGGCATTCTTTCAGGACCCCCACTAAGATCAAGGGCCAGAAGTGATGTCACTAACCAGGAAGTGAAGCCATTTTTTAAAATTAATCACACTTTTTAAAAGTCAAAAGAACTCCATTTCCTTTTTAGAATGTTCTGAATGCTTTGTATCTAAGTGCTGTTTGAGTTTTTAGTTCAGTTCAATTGTCTTCTGCTGCATTCTTTCAAGATCTTTAATGTTCTTTTCAGGAAGTGGTGACCAGAACCGCACATTGAAGGCTGAGTGTGGCTGCACCTTAGCTTTGTATAAGGGCAGTGCCCTTGGCAGACTTCTTTTAATTCTTTTCCCAACAGTCCATAGCATGAAGTTTGCAGCTGCTACATGCTGCTGCAATGTTTTCACTGACAGCCCAATCTTACTAAGTGGCTCCGCTGCCAGAAGTAGAGTTTCAGCAGTGGGGCGCCCCTTACAGTGTTGCAAATGCTGGTCTAGAAGTGTGCATAGCCACATGATTCCAGATCACAAACGCAGAGGACTGCATGCACTGGGACGGTGAGAAGCCCTGCTGACGTTGGTGAGTCAGTGGGGCAGAAGCAAGGGGGTGAGGTGGGCTTATCAGAGGCAGGGTGTGTCACCGCCACAAGCAACTTGCACAGCATGCTATTCCCTGTGGAGCCTCCCAACACACCCTCTTTCCTCGGATGTGTGTGCCATCTCTATAGCTAGAGCAGGCCCGAGGAGAGCCATTGGCGATGAAGGGGCTTATGAAGGACTAAGAGAAAACATTTTCCTTTACTCTCCCAGTTGCCTGCCCCCCCCCCCCAAAGAACATCAGAAGAGCCCTGCTGGATCAGGCCAAAGGCCCATCTATTCCAGCTTCCTCACAGTGGCCCACCACAATGACCCACCACTGCCTCAGGGAGCACACGAGACAACAAGATGGATGCATCCCATAGGATGCAGTGTAACATGGTGCCGCCTGTTTGCGCGTGGCTACATGGTATGGCTGGGAAAAGGGTGGGATTGGGCTGGGAGTTACTCACTGCAATCCCAAGCCTGTTTTTGGTCAGACACTGTCACAATATATGCAAAGTTAGCATTTTTGCCTCAATATGAATTGCTTTACAGTTATTTGCACTGAATGTAATTTGTCATTTGGTAGTCCGTGTATAGGGATCTTTTTTTGGAAATCTTCACAATCTGCTGGATTTTAGCCCAGCTGAGTAATGTGTATACTTCCACCCCCCCCCCCAAGGAAAAAAAAGCGTGGAAGAGGAAGTGTGGAGGAGATGAGAATGGTGGGCCCAACTCTGCTCCCCCCTTCCGCCAGGGAGGGAGCAGCTGTTGGGCAGATTGGGGAGGGGGAGGACATGGCGCCCCTCTTCTGTGGCGGAGGTTGAGCTGCCTTGAGGCGCTCGTGCTCCATCAGTCTGCAAAGGTGCAAGGGCTGTCCGGGCCTGGGGGTGTCCTTAGGAGAGACCTTCTGCGGGCAAGGCAGGAAGCCTGAAGCCGGCCCTTGGCTCCTCAGTGCCCACCCCCACCCCGCTTCAAAGGCGGCCGCGATCCTGGCGGAGGCAGGCGGCGGGCTCTGCTGCCGGGAGGAACCGCCGCTTGGCTCCTCTGGCGGTGATGCTGCGCTGGTGGGCGGGAGTAGCGCTCGCTCCTCGCTCGCTCGCCTTCGCCGTCTCTGCAGTGCAGAGGTCCCCTCGCCCGCCCCAGTGAGCGGCCGCCGCCTCCTCCTCCTCGCCGTGCGCGCCTCCCGAGCCGGCTCTGCAGCCGCCCGCGGCACGCCGGCCGATTGCGTCCCCGGGCCGCGGGCCCCCATGAGGCAGGACAGGCTGACGAGCTCCCTGCGGCGCGGGGGCCGCTGCCTGAAGAGGCCGAGCACGGGCGGCGGCGGCGTGGGCACCATCCTGAGCACCGTGCTGCGGAAGAGGAGCTGCATCGCCCGGACCGCGCCTCGCCTCCTCTGCACCTTGGAGCCGGGTAAGGGCTGCCGCCCGCGCGCGCCCTTGAGCCCGGCTTAACCCCGCAGGCTGTAATCGCCTCTGGGGGGAGCGGGGGGGGGGAGCGTGACTCTGCCCGCGCGCGAGGACATGGCCGGGGCGGCGCCTCCGCGGCTCCCCGCGGACCAGGAGCTCCCCGGGGGCGCCTCGGGTAGGAGACGGGCCCTGGCTCGGGGCGCGCGCGCTTTGCTGGACGGGGGAAGGAGGGGCGGAGGCTGCTGCTGGGCGTCCGAGGCAGATGGCGGCGCGGCAGCCGCTGCTTCCGCCGCCTCTCCTGGAGAGGGCTCGGGGAGGGACAGGGCGCAGCCTCCGACGGGCGGCCCCCTCTAGGCCGGGCAGTGTGATGGGATTCGAGGCGATCGGGCGGGTCGGGGCCCTCCGGGTAAAGTGTGGCCGGCGCCACGGACGGCGGGCTAATCCTCTCCAGCAAGTCAGATCTGGCCAGTCCGGATAATTGTCTCTTCTGCGTGCCTGCCGGGCAGGCAGTCACTGAGGACAGTCGGTGCTGCAAACTAACTCGGAAAGGGGCGAAAGGGTGGCTGAAGCGGAGATTGTATCTTCATCCCACAGGGAGTTCACTTGCTCTTTACTTGCTCTTGATACAGTTCTTTGTCTTAAAGGGAATGCTGAGGATTTCTTGCATTGCAGTTTGGCCGCTGTCCTGCAGACACACAAAATAAGAATTAAAAAGAGTGTAGTGATGCTTGATCATCTTGGGATGATAGATTAAAGGGGTAGACATGAGGTTGAGTTAGGTGGTATTCAAGAATAGCCACTAGCCATAAAAAGTGCCCGTTAGTAAGGATGGGCTGATGTAGATGGCTTCTATTCCTCTTGGCAAGGACGTTCATCAGACTCCTGCAAATGTCAATTTAATTCTCATTTGGGAACTTCACCCTAATATTCATACAAACGCTGCCTCATTTTCCAGGAGGACACATTTGTGGGTGCTCTGGAAGACACGGCCAACTAGATGCGAATACATTATAGGTAGCATGAACCATATTGCACCAATACAAATTCCCTTACAACAAAGCGAGATATGAGTCTCTGTTCCTTCTGTCAGACTCCTTTGGTTATAGTATACGGAGGTATGTCATAGACAACAACAAAAAAGGAACTTTTTGATCTAGTTCCATTGGGTATCTGCAGGACCATCATTTTCAGTGGCTCTATTTGTGATACTTTATGTAATGTTTCCAACCTCTATAATAGAGGAAAAAAGGGTGGAATAGTAGTAGGACTGTTCTGAGAAATTGCCTGTGGTTCCTTCTCTCATTTACATTTTGCCTTATGATAACATTGCAATCCCTTATGCCTTTATTTTTTTTAATCTGGGCATTATGATTTGTTAGTGGTAAAGCTCTTTAAGGTATTGGTTAAATAGTGTACCTTAAATTTGGCTAGTGTTGCATGTAGCAGTTGTCTGTTCTAGTTAGTATGAGTGATGTGAACTGCATTTCTATGCATATTTATTCAGAAGTCCCACTGTGTTTAGTAGGATTACTCTCATGTAAGTGAACTGCAGCCTTAGCTGATGTGAATTTATAGCAAAAATCAGTAATTAGTACATTTACTGTCAAGTGCCCTGAATTGCATTACTTACTGCTAAATGAACATATTAATCCTTATACAGTATACTGATTATAAGCTGCCTGCATTCATCATGATTTTACTTTAATAGTTCATAAATTTGAGATGATCTAAATTTCCCAGGTGAAAACATCACTACCCAGGTTTGGAACAAAGTCAGGAATATAATTTTTGAAGATGTTCTTAACATTTGAATCTCTAAAACACTGAATGTATTCTGAAAATTGGTTTCAGTAGTAATGAAAACCCAAAGACTCAGTTCTTTATGGAGCCACTCAAATGCAGTGTTGTACTTTCGATTTTAAACAATTTAATTCACTTCAGTTCCTAAAGCAATATTGTTTTCCAAGACACACAAGAAATACCTCCTTTGATACTTGGGTATGTCAGATGACATTATTTCAGCACCTTGGTTTTGGACAGCGACATTCTGTTTCTGTGGGAGAATGCCCTTTGTAGCGGACATACCAAACATGGACAGACATGATGCAACATTTTTATCTATGGATTCTGCAGAGAATTTACTTTTCATAGTAAATGCAGGCTTGCATAAAAACAGATAACCTTTTGTTCTTGACCATTTTAATCTTAACAAAGAAAGAAGTGACAGATCTAAAATCTAGTTCTGACTGCAGCTTTTCCATAGAGATGTGTCTGAATTAAATATCTTGGTATTTTGTGCATTCTATTTTAATTTTTTGCATAGTCAGTACTGGACTGCAACCCTATACAGTACACAATGGTCTGAGTAGACATGCCTAGGATCATTTGTTGCTTAATTTTTAGGTGAAAACTCTAAATTCTATGGGGCTTACTCCTAAGTAATTTTGTATAGGATTGTAGTCTAAATGCTGTTTATGACATGCATATAAATAGCCCAATCATTCAAACAGCCCAATCATGACCAACCTTCCATGCTGATGTAGCTGCAATGCAGCCCTGAGGTGAGGGAACAAACATTCCCTTACCTTGAGGAGACTTCCGTGACTGCCCTTCCCCTTCCCCCCAGAATGCAGCATGGCACAGCTTTGTTGGCACTGGAAAGTTAGTTTGGATTGGGCCCCAAAATTGTCATCATTGCATTAAAACTATGGTTTGAAAAGTTATATTTGAATATTTTGAAGGCTTAATCAGAACACACATTACTAGTAAGTACAGTTTTTATTCTTGAAGTATGAATATGTTACTATGCTACTGTAAAGGTTTCTGCTGATTAGAGACTAATTAGCATACGAATAGGGCATTGCTGCATCTCTCCCCAACTGTTGCATGTGTCTTGCCCTGTTTTCAAAGCCCACAGCAAGTGACAGTCTTGCAAGCCTGCCTAATTAGGGAAATTAGCAGGACTAGTATATGTTGGAGCAGGAGCTGGATCTGATGAAGCGAAAGTGTTTCTGGGTAGGGCTAGCTATCTTTCACATATTGAAGCAGCAGCTGTACTGCAATGCTCGTGCCACACCAAATGTTAGTCATGCCCAGGCCAGTCATGAAGTGACCTGACATGGCTTGTGTTGGGGGCAGATGGCAGGGAGTGGTGAATTTGAGGTACCCTTCACCCTGAGTCTGCTGCCACCTCTCTCCAGCCTGCTGCAGAGGGGAGCTGCATTGGTATACTCCCTGCATGCTAAAAGCGAGCAAGAATGGGATCATCTACCTCACCTAAGGTGTAGTTTAAAGGGCGTGCTGCACAAGGAAGGAAATGCTCCACTATGCCCTCTCCTCACTCCTTACTTGTGTTCACTTTAGACTCTGTATGAGGTCAGAGAGCAGTGAGGAGTTAAGGAGCTTTTTTATTTTGGAGGAGGGTGCGTGCATGCATGTACACCCCCAGTAAAGGAGGCAGAAGCATGTAAGGGGGGCAGTCTTATCACCCTTGAGTAACTTTGTGGGGGGGGGGAAGCCTTTTGAAAAGTCAATCTCAAAAAGATTTTGTAACACTTGTAATAGTATGCACATAACTTGATACCTGTCATTAGAGTGGTCAATTCATGTGACCACAAACAGGAGAAAAAATGCTTTAAGCCTGGTGGAAGGCAGATTGTGTGACTTCTCTCTTTCGGTGGTGTGTATTGTATGTTTTGTTTTTACAGTTGTGAGTTGCTTTGAGAGTCTGTGGTGCGGTTTAAAATTTTAAAGGGGCAGACTGAGAGCCACTATAAGCCAATTTTTCCCAGCCCCCACGATGTTTCCAAAGAGTTGTTTGGTTATGCTTAGCGATAATGCAGGGGAGAGATGGCTTCCGCCTAAACCCATAATGCAGCTATAGGCAACTATGACACACACTTACACAGCTTTTGTTTCCAAGAGAATACATTTTCTTTAAGCAGATGGGTAGGTGTTTCGTATGACAAGCGTTCATTTCTGTGCAGTGTTCTGTGTCCTGTACCTGCACACAAAAGGATCTCATCTGTGTTCAACAGGACTCTGTTTACTGCTTCTCACTCCCCCACCCCATGAGTTGACAAAACAATGAGAGGAATGAAAGGCTTTCACATTTGTTGTTCTCCCCTTTGCACATTCAAGCTGTATGAACTCCAGAGCTTGTGTAACTTGGACAAATGGAAGGGAGGACGGCGACAGCTGGCTGAAGATATGGGAGGCATGCACAGACCTCCTATTTGCAGGGCTATCCTGGTGTATTTCTTGGGCATTAGGAGGGGACAAAACTGGGCTTTATTGCTATGTAGGTATATTATTCAGACACTGTAATTGCATAGGGTTATCAAACAATACTAAGTAATATCTAATTTTGCATTTTGAAAGGACTCTTGTCTTCACATGTTAAAATTAATCTTTTTGTGTGTTCATATGCTAATGTTTATTCAGTGCAATGGTTCTTCAACCTGTAAATCAGTGTTTTAGGACTTTTTTTGTTTATTGTGTAGGTGTGGACACAAAGTTGAAATTTACCCTTGAGCCATCTTTAGGTCAAAATGGCTTTCAACAGGTAATGTATTATTTTTCTTCTTAGTTCTGAAAGGCTGAATAGTGTCCTCTAAGTACATTTGCACTAATGATTTTAAATCTGCTTTGATCTGGGAAGGTACTAATTCATTGGTACTGCAAATGTCTTTGTTCTAGTGGCATTTTGAAACCTTAACAATGGTTTCCTTTTCTGTAACAGCTGCTTGCTCTGTATGACTAAGAATCCAAAAGCATTAAAATCAATGGGCCTTTTTTTGCAGTTTCTGCGACATGAATTATTAAAATGCTTTCTCCCCCCCTCCCACCCATCCAACTCACCCATTGGATAATCTCATTTTGTATTTAAGTACTTTATGCCTACAAATAGGTTGTAAGGTAGTCAACATAAATGATGGCTGGATATTTAATTGTTTGCGTAATTGCATTTCTGAACTGGAATAATCTGTCTGGGTGGTTGCTTTTAGTGGCATGATGCTCTCAAAGCTGTGGCCAGACTGCCAACAGGAATACCAAAGGAGTGGAGGAGAAAGGTAAGTAGAGCTATACCTCACAAAACACATTGTACTGCATCCTGAGAGAGTGAGAGCATGCACAAAATGTGGTATGAATTTTGGTGAACAGATAGATCACGGTCAGACAGGCATTCATCCTTTTTGATGGAAACATTTGGCCTGTAGTGTAAATATGTGAAAGTGCACTTTATGCCAATGCTGATGGGGCCTGCAGAAGTTTTTATGCTTTGGGGCAAGCACTAGTGAAATGATAAATTGTAACTGATGGGTATGAATAAGACCAATGGAGAGAGTGAAGATAATCTATCTATTTGAATAAGGCTGAGAAAACATACTAGTTCCCATCGTGCAGCAGTGGAGGATATGACTAGTAATGCCTAAATAAACTAAGTTATTGCTTTAGAAACATCTCCATTGGGAAATGGCAGGTTTTAAAACAAAATTTTTCTGCTTGGTGTTTCACCTAAACCTTATGCATTATCCCCGATACAGTTGCTCTACTCTTAGCCATGCAGCCATTTCTATTTGAAAGATACACATGACACAATTGAATTTGGCAGATAGTTGTATATTTTGTTTATATATAAGACAAATATACAAGCTTCAGCCCTTTCCTGTACCAGTAAATGAAGTAGCAAGCTTAAATTTTCTACCAGTGTTGCATTAGAGCAACATTGGTAGAAATGCAATCTCCAGCACATGGTTGGTAGAAAATTTAAGGGCCAAATGTACCACTTAAAATGTTTCTATTTCAACTGCTGTTTTTCTCTGGTTGGTTTGGTTGGTTTGCCAACTGTGTGAAGTTGAATTCCTGCAAGTCAAATGAGCCTAAGTTGAGGGGCAGCTGTACAATCTGGTAACTTTTAATCCTCTTGGCCTACAGAACCACAGGCTGCAGTACTGCAGTCAAAAGCTCTCCCCACAACCTGAGTTCGATCCCAGCAGAAGTCGGGTTCTCAGGTAGCCAGCTCAAAGTCAACTAAGCCTTCCATTCTTCCGAGGTCGGTAAAATTACCCAGCTTTCTATGGGTAAAGTATGTGACTAGGGAAGGCAGTGGCAAACCACCCCCATACAACAAACATCACAATGTGATGTCACCCCATGGGGCAGTAAAAACTCGATGCTTTGCACAGGGGACTACTTTATGAAGAACCACTGGCTATAACAAAGAGGCTTTCATATTTTTGACTATTAGGTCCAATAACTGTGTAACCATCAACATATAGCTTCTGGAATGATGCAGCAATGTACTGAACCTGTAGATTATCTGTCCATGTTGGTATGTATAACTGTCCACGAAAAGCAGAATGAACTAACAAGCTGTAATATTTGCCACCTCTTTTAAGGTCTGGCTCACCTTGGCAGATCACTACTTAAGGAGTATAGCAATTGACTGGGATAAGACGATGCGCTTCACGTTCAACGACAGAAGCAATCCTGATGATGACTCCATGGGCATTCAGATTGTAAAGGTACTGGCATTTGAGCTCATCTGTAATTACTTCCTATGGATGGAATCCAAAGAGCCACTTGGAGGCACCCCAGAGCTTGGGTATCTCCAGTGGCACTTTTGACTTTTTCCTTTGGAGGGACAGTCCCCCTGCCTTATTACAAACTGCTTTTCAAACTTTCCACCCCACAGGTACAGCAGAGGTTTGCCACACAGCAGGGTGACAAGAACTGCTGTTTAAGAAATCCAGGTCCAACTCTCTCTGGGGGCATACAGAATTAGTTGCGTGCTTCTTTGGTTCCAAGCATGTATGCTCAGGTGGCAGTGAAAGATAAAATAGTTGGTGCTGAAGGTGCGCGTGCATAGATCTATGTGCATATAAATAAATAAAAAAATCACCATGAAACAGAAACCATCTAACTTCTCACAAGTGTCTAAATTAGATCAATAGTGTCACAATTTGATTTTCTCTTCCATGTTGTTCACAGGGTTTTGGTTTTTTTTGGTTAGTGGCACATATACGTTTCCATTTTGTAGGCAGTGTTTGCTTATAATGCCTACAAAGGTTTTCAGAATGTTGAACAGCTGATAAGAAGGCAAAGGGAATAGAGGACGGAAATGGTGAAATCTTTATTTCCCAGATTGTGCTGCTCATCACTTGCAGAAGCAGATTCATGATTTTCCGCATAGGCTCCCACAATGACAAAGTGAACTTTAAATAAAGATGCCTCTTAAAATACACATTTATTAACATTTATTTTGGGAACTGTTGTGCTCCTTGGTAATACAGTTGATTTTTTTCTGCATTCCTAATACATACCTTTAGGTTACAATCGTGTATGCACTTTCCTGGAAGTAAATCCCACTGAACTCAAGCGAGCTTACTTCTGAGTAGACATGCATAGAATTGTGCAGTTAGCTGTGTTTTCAGGCAATTTCACACATAGCCCATGACCATGTTTGATCCAGACCTTTCCTTGATGGTGTTCAGAGACGATTCTTGTATTATTTATGTAATATTTTATGAATGATTGATATCTGCTTAGAGTTTACCAGTCTCTGATTTTTTTTTTAAATGAACCAGAACACCATCATTTATACGAATAGTAAATTCAGGTGGTTGAGTGCCTTTGGGCCACAAAAAAAAAGGGGTCTCCCCAAAATGAGTTAGTGGTTTTGACATACAGTCAGCCCACGTCTTACATGAGGGTTATATAAAACCAAAATGGCTTATAATTCAGTGATGGCGAACCTATGACACCACAACATTTGGGGTGACACACCAGCATTCACCAACACCTGACAAAAACTGAGTTTATTTAACTCATTTTTCATTTTTGTAATTATTTGAAGTTTCTTTATGTAATACATAAAGGAAGGGGAGGATTGGGCACATGATTGGACTCTATTTCTTCAAATAAATGATTATAAAGAATTTTCTCTTTTGTTTGGGATCAGGGGTTGACACACCAGCAAACTCAAGTTAAGCATTTTCCGAAGTTTTGACACACCGAGCCCAAAAGGTTCGCCATCACTGTTATAGTTGAAACTCCCATAAAGCTAACAAATCCATTGCAGGTCCCATTTTTTAATCAAAATGTTAAAGTTCAGCATGGATTAAATTTGGCCTCCATTTACCTCTAATAGTGGAGGAACGGAGTTCTGCCTAAACCCAGTTCTCATTGGGGTGGGGTTCTTGCGTATGGTTGGATTGTAGCTCTTCAGACTGCAGGTGAGGGCTAGCACGATAGATTTCTCTTCTAGATAATGAAAATGAAAGTTGGACCAGAAGAGTGGTTCACAACCTTTGGGGTGGGCGCTACCTCCTTAAGGAGGCTAATGACTGACTGGGGACCCATAGGTGCCTTTAATGTGGCATTCCCAGGTTCTCGCTGCTGCTGCCCACTAATAAATAAAACCCCTTTTTTACTTACATGCATTCGGTGGCGGCAACAAAAACTCAGAAGTGCCATACGGCACCTATGGCACCCTCCTTAAGGGGACAGCATCCCAAATGTGAATGCCTAACTGGGGGGGGTCATGACCCCAGGTTAGGAAACATTGTCTTTTTGACAGGTGTGGGCAGGGAATAGTTTGTATGAGGAAGAACATTCTATCATATGAACCCCCAGACCTGCAGTCTGAACTGGTACAGTTCAGACGCTAACTAAGTAGAACAGATAACAGTTCACCCCTTCAATCTGTGCCTTAGGATCCAACCAGGAACCTGTAATTAGGCTCTCCAGCGCTTTTTGTTTTGCCTCCCCATAGAGCTGCTTTGAAAGTCCTGCATATAATACTCTAGGTGGGAGTGTTTCACCTTTTCCTCCCATGCCCTTTTCTCAAATTAAGTACCCCCTTCTGCTGTTAGCTCAGTGGTGATGGAGGAGGAAGAAGAACAGTTACACCAGCTATTTCTGTCTTCTCCTCCATGGAGCTAATGGCAGGTCTGTAGGGGAGGCATGGGGGGAGGGGGGAAGAAATGTCATTCTTCTAAGCAGCCTTTTTCTACTTAGTGAAACAACAGTGTGGGAGATCTGCAACAAGGAGCTTTCACATGGCATCTGTTTTGGGGTCCTTGCAGCACAATTGTATGCATGTCTATTCAGAAAAGAGCGCAATCCTAACCTGGAGTTAGGCCGGCACAAGGGCCACCATAAAGCGCGTTTGGACCACTCTCGGAGTCAGGGGGGATGGCGCACGTCTGTGTGCTGGCCTCTCTGAGAGTGGTCCAAACATGCTTCACGGCGTGCTGACCAAACTTTGGTGGCCTAACTGTGCTGGCATACCTCCAGGTTAGGATTGCAACCTAAGTTTCATTCAGTTCAGTGGAAGCATACTTTATGGTGTCCCTTGTATCGGCCAAACTTTGCTGGCCTTACTGTGCCGGTCTAACTCCAGGTTAGGATTGCACACTAAGTTGCATTGTATTGAGTGGGGCTTGCTCCCAGGAAAGTCTGCATGGGATTGCAGGCTTAGCTTTGTAATGGATGCAGCATGCCAGTGTGTCTTCCTGGATATCGCTGTGAAAAACTGTCCCCATTGGTAACTGTAAATTATGGATCTTACTCATACTGGGCCTTGTTAAAAATTAATGATGCATCTGCTTGCCTGTTCCTCACTAATGGTTTATAACCTCCAAAGCAACGTAAACCCTTGGGAAATAAAGAAGCTTAGGTTTGGGGTTGGTTTTGTTTTCGACTCTGCTGCAAATGCTGCCTGTTTCATTTATTAATTTCAAATGCAATAATAACTGAGCAAGCATCAGAGGAAGCACATCTATGTGTTTCTCTGCCTCAGTACATGCTGAGAAAACTGGTTCTTGACTGCTGCTGGTCTAGGCTTAGCCAGTGCAGGGGACACCTTTGCTAGTGGAACTTGTTATGCAATGGTAGCAGCACACTGTGCTGCAGCCATTTTCTCCACCTCCAGAGGCTGCTGTACCATAAAGGAGAGAGTACTAAGTGGGTGGAGAACAAAAGTGTAGTCCCAGCAATCCGGCTTGGTTCGCTCAGCCTGCTTTCATCCCATCTTGGTCTCTCCAGACAGCCCCCTGCCCTTGCACTGGCTTTCCTGTGTGCCCCCCAACTGTTAAACTGGTGTTTAGGGAGAGAGCAAAAGGCTGCAAGGGTACCAAATTGCAAAGTAGTGAACAAATCCCTCTGAACCGCAGGAACATGAGATTGCATGAGAAAACGGGCAAATGGAGAGAATGAGTGTAAGTAAACCCCTTTTTTAAAGAGAATGCTTTACAAGCAATAGTAATAAAGAACACTGCAATAGGTAAGAAACAGGGGAGATAAATTGCTCCTGAGCAGCAGGCTTGCAGAATGCATTTTTGCAGTTTGGTACCTCTGAGAGCAGCCTGATGGTTTTTGAGCAGGAAAGTCCTTGGGCGTGCCATCCTCTTGGAACTACCAATCACTGGTAAGAAGGCGGCACACATGATATAACTCTGACAGCAGCAGGGCAAAATAGAGCAGCCTCTGGGGCTTTATAGGAGAGGCTGGTGAGGTGAATGTACGGTGTGAATCATGTTTTGCGTATACATTTGGCACATAAGCCATAGTTTGGATTCTGTGCTGTGGTTAGTACAAGCCATAGTTTGGTGTGATGCCTGAATTGTGCCCTTTCCAAGGGAAAGGACCAGCGTTGTCATTCAGCCGGAACGCTGGGTGGGAGAAACGGGCGAGCGGCAGCCTGACTGTTGCGTTCCGGTCCGTTTCGCCGTCTTCCCCGCCCCCGCGGGGCCCACGGGGGCGGGG
>JAJKFI010011864.1:564390-574624 GCA_029204185.1 Lerista edwardsae
CCCCGCCCCCGTGGGCCCCGCGGGGGCGGGGAAGACGGCGAAACGGACCGGAACGCAACAGTCAGGCTGCCGCTCGCCCGTTTCTCCCACCCAGCGTTCCGGCTGAATGACAACGCTGGGAAGGAGGTAATGTGCCCCAAAAGGACAATTCCCGAGCACAGTGTAAACAAGAAAATAAAGAAATAGGATGATAGAAAAAGTGAGCCCCTAGTGACTTTAGTGCAAAGATTTTCAAATGGTGGTACAAGAACCACTGGTAGCACTTCACAGTATAGTAGGTGGTACTAACGCCTCCATGACTGCCCCTCCACTGCAGAATGCAGACGCCACCTCATTGGCACAGCTACACCAGTGCTGGACAGTTGCATAGGATATGGCCTCCAGTATATACCTATACTTTGTGTATACTCATACTGCTCAGTGCTTGAACCTGGAAGGAAAGAGAGCTTGTCATCTCCTACACAGGTGTTTTCATGTATATTTTTGTTACTGAGGCTAGCCTTGAATGCTGCTAATTGCTTCCTGCCACAGCACACACAAAAAATAAGGGGTTCCTCCCCCCATATTCCAGTGTGCTATCTTGGAAACTAAAAATATAGAGTTTGGCTTTACATTCCTGTTGTAATAGCTCTCACCCAACTGCTGATAGCAGAAGGGCTGAGAGCCACATTTCCATTTCCCAGGATGGCGAATAATCATTCTTAGGCTTACTCTGATGTGTACCTATTAATTTGTAGTAAGTGCTTCTTGTGTTGCTGATGCTGTTCACTGCCTTGAACAGTGAACACAGTGGCCACAAAAGGTGGGCTATAAATCCAACAACTCCATCATTTAGTGGCATGTTCTTGTCTATGACACAAAGTCAATTTCATTCAATAAGTGAACCATCACGGTAATGGTACTGTATTGAGTGAGATGTGGAAGCTCTAAAGGGAGTATGACCTGGCATTCTGTCCTCTAACCCTCTTTCCTTTCCTTAGGATCTTCATCGGACTGGATGCAGTTCCTACTGTGGCCAGGAGGCAGAGCGAGACAGAGTCGTATTGAAGAGGGTTTTACTAGCCTATGCCAGGTGGAACAAATCTGTAGGATATTGTCAAGGCTTTAACATCCTAGCTGCTCTCATCCTAGAAGTCATGGAAGGCAATGAGGGAGATGCTTTAAAAGTGAGTAAAGCTACTGAGCATGTTTTTTATCCACATTTTGTTACATTTTGTTGACCTTCAAAATAGCTTTTCAAAAACCCACAAAACGATGCATGCTATGTATCATTTTAAATAAGAATGCCAGTGTCTGTATTGGAGACAATAATCATTCTTAGCAGTTGTGTGGCACTTCCTGAGTGTGCAAAAGCTTCACACATACTATCTTGGTGTAATCCTTACGAAAACCCTGTAAGACAGCAGTTTTCAAACTCCTCAGGAGTTTTGGAAATGCAGTAAATCCTTGCGGGGAAGACGGGAAGGTAGTGACTCAAGGCGCAATCCTAACCTGGAGTTAAGCCAGCACAGTTAGGCCAGCAAAGTTTGGCCGGCACAAGGGACATCATAAAGTATGTTTGGACCACTCTCAGAGTCAGAGAGGCCAGCATACAGGTGTGTGCCATCGTCCCTGACCCTTAGTATGGTCCAAACATGCTTTACGGTGGCCCTTGTGCTGGCCAAACTTTGCTGGCCTAACTGTGCCGGCTTAACTCCAGGTTAGGATTGTGCCTGCAATCCCCAGGATTGTGAAGCTACCAAGGAAGAAGGGGGCTTCCCTGCCCTTCTAGGTGGAAGCACTGGCCTCCGGGGGGTGGGTGGGTCTGGAAGTGGGTCACGATGTATTCTGATGCTCGTGGAGCCCTGCGGGAATGTACATTGTTTTGTATTTTTATATTGTAAGTCATTTGTACTTTTAGATGTTAAGAATAAACATATTTTAAAAAGATAAAAATAGATGTATTATACTCAATTAGGTACTTATGACACTCAGTAATTGCTACCTCTTTCTGCTTCCTTTTCAGATCATGATTTACTTAATAGATAAAGTGCTGCCTGACAGCTATTTTGTCAACAACCTTCGGGCACTATCTGTGGACATGGCTGTGTTCCGAGACCTCCTCAGGATGAGACTTCCTGAGCTCTCCCAGCATTTGGATGCTCTTCAAAGGGCTGCCAACCGAGAAGGTGGAGGTAGATTTCTGTAGCAGTGCCATGCAATTAGTTTCCCTGATTATGAAGCGAAACCTTGCCTGTGACTTACAACTAGGTAACGTTTGCGGCGCAATGAATGAAGAGGACTCTTTAAAGCCCAATAAGCAGTTAGGCCAGCAATGTCAGAAATGTTAGTTGGGTGGCATAGCCTTTCTCTGAAGAGGGAGAGAGAGCATGTGGCTTTTTTGGAGTCGCCTTTGTTGGTTTTGTTAGATCAGTATCTTCAGAGCCCCCAGAGAGCCATGAGGTTCTTGCACTATAAACCGTGCAAAAGGAGACAATGCAAGAAGGAAGGGGAACGGGAGGAGTAATGGGATGAACTTGCTAATGAAAGCAGGCGTATAGGTGCAAAGCTAACAGGAGTCAGGCCAGTTCCCTTCTTTCATCCCTGCATAGCTCTGAATATGTCGGGGGTGGATTTAGAACCGTGGTTCTGTCTTTTTTCCCTTGTCTGCTGGATTATGAAAAACCACTTCTAGGAAAAAAAAACCTGTAGATGACTTGAAGTGTGGCATAATAACTTTAATGTTATTATTTGCCTGTAAACCGCTTTGTGAACTTTATGTTGAAAAGCGGTATATAAATACTAGTGATTGATTGATTGATTGATTTTTGTTTGTTCCAGGTGGTTATGAACCCCCATTGACAAATGTCTTCACCATGCAGTGGTTCCTGACCCTGTTCGCTACCTGTCTTCCTAACCATACAGTTCTCAAAATTTGGGATTCTGTCTTCTTTGAAGGCTCAGAAATCATACTGAGAGTAGCACTGGCTATTTGGGCAAAGCTAGGAGAGTAAGTATATTTTTCTTCTATGCTTCGAGATAATCAAACTTCATGTGCACTTGGGCAAAGCTCTGTTCGAAGTGTTTTTAAAACGTTAAAATTATATTCATTTTCCTTTTTTTCTTCTTTTCCTGTTCCATTTCCCCAGACCAGTGCAATGGCAGAGCTGCGTTGCAGATGTCGTTCCACTGACGGGGCTTAGTGTAAAACAAGGGCCAGGAGTTGAATTTCTCCTTTCAGTAGTTTATAGAGTAGGACCACTAGGAGGCAGTCTATTCTGCAGAAGGTTAACATGGACCTTTGGGCATACTGACAATAATTGGAACAGGGAACAAAGATCTCCACCTCCATATCTGATGGGGTACAAGTCCCCCCCCCCACAAATGGAAACACCATCGTATTTGCACCCTAACACGTCAATAAATCAATAATGAAAGCTGAAGTAACAACCCGCTAATTAGAGAACCCCTTTATTTTCAAAAGGGCTAGAAATGCGTGGTATGTTGGTACAATACTAATAAATATTCTAGTGGCTGCCGGATGATTTGAAAAGTTTATAGCACAGACTCTGAAGATCAGTTCCATCTCTCGTGGGGAGCATGGAAAAGCTCTCAAACAAATTACCAAGTAAATGTGTTTAGATTTACGCATGTTTTGTTTTCTTAAAAGGATGCTTTGAACAATTCTTCTTCTTTTGCCAGTTAGTTACATTCAAAACAAAAGACCCTGTCCTCATGGAATTAACAAGTTTTTGTCATTGACTTCAAGGGTAATTGTAAGCAGAAGCCTGTTAGTTCAGCTGGAAAATGCTTTGTTGGCTTCTGTGGCTGCTTCTGATCTTTTCTTCTGACACCCATATTATATTTTTTCCCTTCCTGCAAGGGCATTTGGATACAGAAATTGACCCTGGATTAAAAAGAACTAGTGAATAAAATCTGCTTTAAAAATGGAATTTTGTACTGATGATAATACCAGTAGATCACTACTTTAAATGTTAGCATCGTAAGCACACAATTCTACAGAAGAGTTTGGTTTTGAATTTTGCATTAAAAGAAATCATTAGAGCCCTACAGTATTTGTCTCTGTTAAAATGCCCAAATCCAATATTCTTATCACTGGCCCCCAGCGTGAGGTGGTGGATAATTCCTGTACTATGCTGCTAGAGAACAAGAGGGTGCCATTCCAGTCAGCGCATATTTGCAGCGCCCTGACATGTCAAGACATTTCAAGCCAGGATTTTTTTCTTTGGATGTGCTTGTGGTGTGCAAGTAATTACACCAGACACAATCCTAGTGATTTTCTCTTATTCAGATCCCATTGAAATAAATGGGAGTTAATTGCTGTGGGGCTTAGAACCCAGTCTTCAACTTACTGACTGTCCTCTGGTTGGGGCTTCCACTGTCACTGACTGCCTTAAAGCAGTCAGCGCAAGTCACAAAAGGCACTCCATCAGCATGCCCCTCAGTGCACTGCTGCAAGGGCCAATGGGACAGCCTGCGCCTTCCTGCCCCCCCCCCCCAGTATAGTTGGCTTGTCCACTCATGGTGGGAGGGTGGAACAGGGATGGAGAGGGGTGAAATCGGGCAGGGGGATGGGCTCGGAGGGGTGGGGGAATGAGCAGATTCGCGTCCAGAAGGTGGTGGGATCAGTGACATTGCCACCACTGATAGCCTAACCCCCTTCCTGGGCCTGATCCTGAGGTGGAGGTCAATGCAGACCTGTCCGAGTAGACCCCTCTGCACCTCACAGGCTTACCTAGAGAAGACCTCTGCAACTGCCCTCCCACTATAGGATGCAGCGGTTGCCATTTTGGTGCTGCTACATCAATGGCGGGGGGTGGTGGAATATGAATACAATCGGGCATGTTATAGCATGTTATAGTTCCAATGAACTGTAGCTGAGAACTTCTGTTTCTTTCCATCATTATGAATAATAATTGCAGTCGGCCTACATTTTACATGCAACTATGAGAAGTCAAGTATACATATGTTGTCCCCCACAAAAAGAATAGGAAAAAACAATAGTTTAAGCAGTGCTCTGCCACAATTCCACTTATTGTGTTGATGCCCAGGAGTGAGTCTGGAATGGGAGAATGAAGCTGCTGTTCCCTCAGCTCCACATGTCTCTTGCACTGTGCTTTAAGTTCTTTAAGAGCCAGGACTTATTTAAGGGAGTATTGACTATATGCAATGTTGGCTTTACGCTCCAACCTCAAGACATAATTCTTGTGTAAGGTGCAGACCAACTGTATATTAAAATAATATCTAGAGGTAAAGTAGGTTGGCATACAGATTATTAAGAATAAATTAAAAATGTATTTAATCTGGCTATGCCACAGTTTATCTTCTTTTGTAATTTTTTATACTTTTCCTGAAGTATGACTTTTATAAATAACAGTGTACTTCTTTAATCAGCTTGTAGCTTGTTCTGAGCAGTTAACAGTATGGGCGTGCCCCAGCGGCGTCATGCAGCTGGAACGCTGGGCGGGAGGAACGGGTGAGCGGCAGCCCGCCCGTTGCGTACCGCTCCGTTTCGCCATCTTCCCCGCCCCCGCGAAACGGAGCGGCGAAACGGAGCGGTACACAATGGGCGGGCTGCCGCTCACCCGTTCTTCCCGCCCAGCATTCCGGCTGCATGATGCCGCTGGCGTGCCCTGTGGTATCTGTGGTGGATACCTGCCCCCCCCGATACCTGAAACCACAGATAACAGGGAACCCTTTGTTAAGTATAGGGTTCTCCCCCCCCACCCCTGAGCAAGAAGGTTTTCTATCAACCCAAAGTGAGAATAAAGGAAGGTAGGGATGCCCCCCCATCTGTGGATAATTGAAACCGCGGATACAGGATCTATGGGTACAGGGGTATATTGAAAACATGAAACCAAGCAGTTCAAGGTTTTATTTGTGCTTCAACTTGCACATCTTTGGCAGATCAGATGAAAGAGTTTTGGCTGCTTCTGGAAGAAATTCAGACATAGCTTCAGTAGCCAAGAAGGGTTTTGTCCTCCTTAGATACTAATGAGAGAAATTATGCTGATTGCTGAAGTGAGCCTGCCGTTTATTCAAACAGGCCATTGTCAGAGCTGCCATCAGGCTTTTGCGTCAGAAATGTGACATTACAGTTCAGCGACTTAACTAGCAAGATGAAACGGAGGATGCAGCATAAACTCTCCGTAATGCTTCATGATTTGTTTCCTTTTCGGCTTAGGAATTGTTGCCTTGAATCACTGACTTGCTGCCCTTTCGTTGACCTCCTAAGAGCACCCCAAGGAGTTCAGCTGTCTAAAGATCAATCCAACACTATCTAAGAAAAATAGAAGCTTGGAAAGAAAAAAAACCATTCCGCTGTGGAAGTCAAAAGAAGGGCAGAATGACTTCAAAAGCTGTGTTCTCACTGAACTGGAGTTATATCAATATACAATTACATTGCCTTGAAAGTATCCAATGCAAATTTTATCCCTCTTCAGAGTATACATTTGTGGAGACAGTGCTTCAGCTTTCCTTTTAAGCTGAATAGCTAATCCTTTCCCATTGGGAGTTTGTGGGTAGATTTAAGGGCCCCATTTCCTCACACGCTTCTTGCCAACAGATGGTTCCATGGCAGGTAGAACAGGCCCTGACAGCGCAATCCGCTGTGCCAGCCTAGAGTGTCGCAAACATGCCGTAAAGCATGCTTGCAACTTCTCTAGTGCAGGCAGCACCAGTGAAAAGGCCTGTACTGGCCCACTGGTGCTGCATCCAAAGGAGCAGCCACCAGCAGAGGTAAGAAAAATGCCGAGCTGCACAAGTGGTTCGGGGAGAGCGGAACAGAGAGGAGGAGGGGGTGTTTGGGGGCAGGAGAGGGTGGAATGGGGAGGAGGAGGGGGGATCAGGGGGGGAGTGTTCTATCCTGCTGGGCCTGAACACTGTATCCTTTCCTCCCTTAGCTGGGTTGGGGGCGGGGCCCAATCCAGGGTTGTTGTGTTTTTTTTTGGAATCCACAATGAAGCAAGTCTGCAGGTTCCAAATCCACAGATAATTAGACTGTACTGTATACCGCTTTTCAACACCAACCAAAAAAATTCACAAAGCGCTTTACAAAGAAAATCAATAAAATGGCTCCTTGCCCCAAAAGGTCTCCCAATCTTAAAAAGATGCAGAACGGCACCAGCTACAGCCACTAGGAAAAATACTGTGCTGGGGTGAAGAGGGGAAGAGGGACAGTTACTCTTCCCCTATCTTTAAATCCCATCAACTATATGGTAACTCATCCCTCCCCTGTCCTGCTTAGTGTGCTAGATTTGCTCCCAGCCGATAACTGTTGCCGTTAACACAGAGTACAAGATGCTGAGACACTGCCATCCGAAACACAGTTACTAGGGAAGTGATCAACTCCATTGAGTATAGTGGGTCTTACTTCTGAGTAAATGTGCAGTGGATTGCATGAAAAGAACATACTTTGTTGGACAACTTTCAAGTTAAGAAATTCCTAAAATTTTGTTCTTTCATTTTTATACGTAGCTTGTCGCTGAAGTGTAGCAGAATACAGTAAAAACTGTTCTTTGGTCCACTTGTACGTTCGTGACTATCTGTCTTTTACTTCATTAGTGTTGAGCTGCTTGTATAGAGGCTTTTTTCTATAACAGAGGTGACCTGCTATGCACTGACTCTGATTATAGCGTGTTGTTTAGATGATGGAAATATCTGTGTTGTGATGCAGGCAGCTAGATGGTTGTGAAACTGCTGATGAATTCTATGGCACCATGGGAAAGTTAACCCAGGAGATGCTGGAAGACAACCTCATTGATAGCAATGAACTCATGCAGGTTAGTAAGCACTGACTACGTAAAGATGTAATTAGGGTGGGATAGCCTTCCTCCAGTTGGAAGAGCATATATCCATGTATGGAGAGCATATATATATAAACAAATACAGTAGTTCTCAAATGCCCTGCCAAATCCTACTGAAGCTGAGTGTTCTATGATTAATAATATATTCCAGTCTTGTACAGTTTGCTTTCCACAGAACTTTGGCAAGCTCATTAAAGAAAGAGAGCATGTGCATAATGCAACATTACTGTGGTGGCTGCCCACATAGATCTTGAAATAGGTTGTTGCAATTCTTCATGTGTCAGTTTGTGGATTGAGTGTGATGAACTGCTGCCTACTCTGTTACGAATGACATTTCAGTTGTTAGCTTGATGTGCGAGAGATGACATTCCTCCCAACAGAAGCGGTCCACGTAAGATGGGCTATAAATTCAGAAAGGTACCGGGCGACTTCAATCAATCAATCACTATCACTAGTATTTATATACCGCTTTTCAACACAAAGTTCACAAAGCGGTTTACAGGCAAATAGACTTCTTTCTCTGTTACCCTGTGTTAACCAAAGGGAAATCTTAGCTAGTAGTACACATTGCCCAACGTGGGCCCCCATCAAAGCAAATTGATCCATCGACCATGTGGGGTGGCTGACCAAGGAATTTAATAAGTCACCTGCTTTACTGCCTAACTGGGATTGCAAAAGTGCAAGCTGTTGAGCCCCCCGGCAGGCCATAATATATAGCTGGAGGGCTGCACTTAGTTTGATGGGTCACAAATGGTGGCCTGCTATAGAGAATAAAAGGAACAGTATGTGGATGAAACATTAATATAATGTGTTCATCTTGTTGGTTTCTTCATCCCAGGGGCCAATTCACATTAGATAGCTAGACAGAGGTTGTTTATAAGCAAATGCTAAGCATGCCGTTGTATTGCAAATGGGAATATTTTGGAGTCATTCTGAAGGAGGGTGGAGGTAAAGTACCAAGTCCAGAAGAGCAGCCATATTCATGCTTTGCAGCCAAAACAAATCAAGCATTAAAGCTGTAGTTTTTATTCAAAACATCAGCCTCTGGAAATCCACAAAAGCAGGACAATTTAATGGTACCATTCCATCGAGGGGCTTTTGTATGGAACAGATTGCTGTTGACATAAAGAGGATAAATTACTTCCAGATTGTCCTAGAATTTGGTTCCCTAGGGAACTGAAGAGAGCAGGGAAACAGGTGAGAGTGATCAAACTCCATTAAGGAGAAAGAGAGGTTGGGCTGAATGTAGTTTTGTTTGTTCTTTTTTCTCTGTCTCGCAGCCTTTGCACAGTGTTGCAGTTGAGGAGTGCCTTTTTGCGTGCAGGTGTTGTACAGATATGCAAAATGCAAAAAACAACAACACCCACTTTCTGTTGCAGGAGTTTTGGTGCACTCTCCTGGCCGTGGTGAGCACAAAGGAATCTCACCTCCAGAACGTCCCACATTGAATTACTTGTGGTACAACAGTAGGGCAGTGTGGTGTGTTTTCCCTTCCTTGGTCAAAAGATCTAGCATTGATTTCTATGGCAGCCTGTTTGTATTAGGTACAGGCCAACGTGTTTGCTCCCTATTTATTTGTTCATTCAGGAACATATCTTTATTGAGAGATGTTTGCCAGCATTAATGCTCTCTGAGAATGCAGCTGGCATGCATCCCTCCCCCTTTTTTTTTTGCAAAGCAACTGTTTGTCATTATTTATGCCCTTTGTTCGCTGTTCTGCTTTTATGTCATAGTAGCAATAAAAAGCAATCAAGCCTCCACATCTGCTACTTCATAATTTCAGTTTACAATGGCTACAGCGGTGCTGTTAAGTAGCAGGAGTCTTGGAACAGGAGCAGTACCGCAAACCTGTTGTGCTTTTTTCTTCTTCACACACTCAGTGCTGCCAACTGTACAAGTCAACAGCATTTCAAATTTAAATCAGATTACCAAATGCCTGTCTTTATTTAAAGCATTTGTACCCCACCCTTCAGCCAGCAAAACTCCCAGTGTGGTTTACATAAAACCAGACAATAGGAAATTCCTGACGACAACAACAACAAAATGGTGGCTGGGGATATGCCTCACTGGCTTCTCCTTCTCGTGGGGCAGTTTGTGGTTCCGTGGCCTCTGTGAGGGATGTGGGTCAGCTTCAGATTTGTCATGTCAAAGTTTCTCCGCTTTCGCAACAGAACTGGTGAAGCTTCTGAGGTGAGACGTCATGAAAACATCTGAGGGTCAAACTTAGACTCGCTGCGGGAGCCTCGTGACTAGTACTGGATCTCACATGTTTTATGTGTGGAGGGGGTTACTTATTAGCAGCCTGTGTGGCTGCTTTGAAGATGGGGGAAGAAGTGCTGGGAAAGAGGGGTACAACCAGCGGCGTCATGCTGCCGGAATGCTGGGCGGGAGGAACGGGTGAGCGGCAGCCCGCCCGTTGCGTACCGCTC
>JAJKFI010011864.1:575024-594495 GCA_029204185.1 Lerista edwardsae
GGCTGCCGCTCAACCGTTCCTCCCGCCCAGCATTCCGGCAGCATGACGCCGCTGGGTACAACTCACTCCTCTTGTGCCTTTTCCCTGATCTAAGTTCCCCTTACTCAGTGGTGTTGCTAAGGCATCTGCTACCCAAAAGAAGATTTTGTAGCCCCCCCCCAACAAAATCAAATTTAATTAAGTAAATAGAATGTTATCTGGTTAATTGATTATCTGGTTAATTGTAATAAATCTCTCCTGTAATAGTTCATATAAGAGCCATTGACTTAAATCCTTCCACTATTTCTTGTCTTCATTTTGTATTCCCCTTGTGAAAAGATGAATACATTCCTGTATAACAACCAGCTTTCTCTTGAAGATGTACCCCCACCAAAGTGTGCTTCATTCGGTGGGAATTCCATATTTGTGGTGCCACTACAGAGGTTTGCCATCCCTTTAACGTGGGATAGAGGTGGCACTTGAAGGAGAGGCCCTCTAGATGACCTAAGAGGGCCGGCTGGCATGTATGGGAGAAGGCGGTCCTTTAGGTAGCTTGGACCCAAGTCATGAAGGGCCTTAAAGGTCAATACCATCATTTTGAATCTTTTCAAAGTATCCTTTATGCTTGATTCTTTTTTCGTTTCTTGTTCTCCCTTGTATAATCCTGTTTGAGGATCTCTCAGGTATCCATTGGTTCATGTCCCAATGGTGGGTGGGTATCTAAACTAGGAAATCTGTCTTGAATTTCCAGTTTGGCATTTCCTAGCCACAGAGGGACCTTTCTTTTCTTTTCCTTCTTTTGTTGTAAGAGTAACATGTGCCCAGGCGAGCACAAAGATCATCCTAACCTGGACCTGGCTTTGGATCATGGACCTTGATTTCTTGAACTCTAACTATACAATCATATGCATGTCTCAATTTTCACCATCTGGGGGCGGAGATAGCTGTTAGCCAATTTTAGAAATATTTTCTTTCTTGTAAATGTATATGATAAGGGGCTCCCAGGTTTTTAGAATAACCACATTCTTCTACTTTAATTGTACTGTGCCTGATGGATTTAAGCTCTTCAATGTTAACAATGTTGCTGTGCTTATACCAGCAGTTAACAGATTTTAATGAATTTTTATAGGAGAATGTGGGCTGTCCTCAGTGGTCAGAGAGTTGGAGTGAGCAACTTACACAATTTTTGACAGTTCTTGAGAACCAATTCTCAATATGCTGGTCAAAACCAAAAACCAATCCTGCTTGATGTTGGGTTCACACAACAGGGGCTTTTGTTGAGAGCACCAAAGAGCTTTTGGAAGGTGTTTCCACTGATAAAATTAAGTAATAAAGTATATTCTCAGAAACACTCTCAGCTGTCTTCATCTTGCAAATACTTGCTATCAAAATGGACAATTTCTCTAAAAGATAAATTGGGCATTTTCAGGCACTAAGGGTGTCTCGAGACAGGCCATCTAAGTGTAGTGGAAGGAATTTGGACACACATTCTTTCCCCTGAAAAGAGAGGCTTCAGAATGCAGGGAATGTCGTGTCTTGGTCCTAATGCTCTTGTTTCCTCTTCTGTCTGGTTTGAGAATGGACTCAGATTTGCTTCTTGGTATGAAGGTATTCTTCTTGCGAGTCATTGTTTGTCTTTCCTGCAGGAAATACCTGTTGCATCATAATCAAACCTTTCACATTCTGTCCCTATGGAAATACATGGTCTAATCTTGCAATCGCATGAAAGTCATCCTGCACTTGAATTTGCCATGGAAAGACTTTGTTTAAAATGCCGTATTCATTTTTTTCCTTTCCTTTTTTCTAGACTGTTTATTCGATGGCCCAGTTTCCTTTCCCACAACTAGCAGAATTGAGAGAGAAATATACCTACAACATTACTCCTTTTCCGGCCTCAGTAAAATCAACTTCAGGGTAAGTCTTTTACGGCCCAAACCTTACCAACTTTTCAGTACTGATGCAGCCATGCCAACTGAGCACTTGCTGCACCTACGGCAGGGAGGCAGTTATAGAGGTCTCCTCAAGAGTAGGAAATGTTTGTTCCCCTACCTCAGGGCTGTATCAGCACTGGAAATTTCATTAGGATTGGGCTGTTTGCCTTGTAAATCACTTTGTGAACTTTTTTAAAAGGGGCATGTGAATATTATTTATCATCGTAATAATCTGTGCAAGAGAATAGGCTTGAATGCATTAGCTTCAATATGTAGCCTAATGAACTGTTTAGCTAACTGAGGCTGAATCAAGACTTCTGTGTGCTCTTGTTTTATAGGCGGCTGGGAAAAATTAGAGACAGTGATGAGGAAAATGACTTTGATGATGAAGATTCCATAGCCAATGCTATTGGTTGCCTTGGACCTTTCAGTGGGTTTCTGACTCCAGAACTACAGAAGTATCAAAAGCAATTCAAAGGTAAGAACATAAAAAGAACCCTGCTGGATCAGGCCAAAGGTCCCTCTACATTAGTCCAGGTTCCTGTGTCTCACAATGGCCCACCAGATGCCTCAGGGAGCACACAAGACAACAAGATGCTTGCACTCTGTTGCCACTCCCTTGTATCTGGCATTCTGAAGTAGCCTACTACTAACGTAAGGAGGTTGCACAACCCATCATGGCCTATAGCCAACAATGGATTTTTCCTCCAGAAATCTGTCCAATCCCCTTTTAAAGGCACCTAGGCCAGATGTCATCACCATCTCTTGTGGCAAGGAGTTGCATGGATTAATTACCTGCTGGATAAAAAAGTATTTCCTTGTATCTGTTTTAACTCTCCCAACACTCAATTTTAGTGGATGTCCCCTGATTCTGGTGTTGTGAGACTGGGAAAAGAACATCCCTCTATTGACTCTATCCCTCCCATGCATAATTTTGTATGTCTCAATCAGGTGAAGGTTGATGCTTTTCAGGTACCTTACAGTAGAGCTATGAGAGCTGCTTTTCCATGGGTTCAGCTCACAGCACCGCTGCTGTATGTAAAGGCATAATGTGAGTACTACAATGCATGGTAAAGCACTGTGCATTGGGGAAATGGTGGGAATTGGTTTGCTCCTTAGCATCCACCTATATCCTTTTCTGTGCAGTTTGAGAATGCTGCTGCTCAATTAATCTGGGATTCATATCAAGCTGTATACATGGAAATATCATAGTTATGTAGATATATTTTAAGAACAGCCCAATAATTGTTTTTGCTTTTATTATGTTTTGATCATAGGCAGCTGCTGCAAGTCTTTTCAACTTTCAGATTTAATCGCCATCTGCTTGCCAGCTTGGGCAGCTCCGGGGTCCCTAAATCGTTCATTTCACCTGAGTGAGAGTATCCCATGGCTGGATGACGCTCTCATCTTTCTTTCTTTCTTTTTGGTCCCTCCCATTTTGTATAGACCACAATGAAGAGCAGAGCCTAGGCTCTAGCAACATTGCAGAGCTAAGTCCCGGAGCAATAGATGCCTGCCGAAGTGAATATCATGCGGCTTTTAACAGTATGATGATGGAACGTATGAACACGGACATTTCGGCATTGAAAAGACAGTATTCACGGATAAAGAAAAGGCAGCAGCAGCAGGTTCATCAGGTGTACATCAGAGCAGGTTTGTTTTTTTGAATGGATGCAAGGCAGGCTCAGCTATATGGATGTAGAAGCATGTGGTGTTCGTACACATTCATATATAGAATGAATGAATTGGCATTAATAGCTGAAGGGATCCCATTTGGCTAAACACGCAAGGCATATTTAAAGATGATGGTGACTTTTGTTTTTGTTTTGCCAGGGTCTGAAGATGACGACCCTGGGATAATGTTAGATCTCAGGGACCAGCTGAATAATGGTATTTAAAGATATATCTGCTAACTTGGGTATACTGCAATTGGTTTCACTGATTTCACTAACAGTTATGGCATCCTTGGATTTGGGACGAAGCCCTCTAAATTCCCAATTAGTTAGATGGATGTGTCTGTATCATCTTATATCACCTATAAGATGATGTGCATTGGCACTGAAAGACTTCCATTTAATGTATGTCTATGGAAAAAGCACATGAATGTCGTCATTGCTGATTGTGATCTTATCTGTGATTGAAAACTGCATGTTCAGTTTGCTGTCCGAGAGGGGTCTTTCCACCTCACAGTGGCATGGCAATGTGGGCAATTTCATGCCACATTTTACTGTGCTTCCCTAGAAAAGGGTATGATCTTTCGCGACAGTCCGTCTCCCATCTTTCAAGGGTAGTAAGTTCCCTATGAAATGTGGTTTTTTCAATCCGGAAAATATAGTATATTGCAAACCTATTGTGCTTCCCAAACCGCAGTAATGAAGACAGCCTCCATTTCCCAGGATTGCCAGAACCAGTTTTCACTAACCAGAACCTGTTGTCTAATACCTCTCATCTAGCTGTCTGTCACCTATGTCTGGGTCTGTTATTGGGCAGTATGATGGGCATTAATCTGACTTGGGGCACAACCCTAACCTGGAGGTAGGCCGGCACAGTTCAGCCAGCACAGTTTGTCCCACACAAGGGGCACCGTAAAGTATGTTTGGACCACTCTCTGAGTCAGAGAGACCAGCACCCAGATGTGCACCATTCTCCCTGATGCCAAGAGTGGTCCAAGCATGCTTTACAGTGTCCCTTGTGCCGGCCAAACTTTGCTGGATTAACTGTGCTGGCCTAACTCCAGGTTAGGATTGCACTCTCGGTTACCTTGTCAAATGGCTAAATGTACATTTTATAAAACTGAGTTCTTACCTAACAGGTTATGGAAAACGAGTAGTTGTGGAGACCAAAGGCAGAGTCTAACATGGGGCTAGCATTAAACACATTTTCAGTTGTAGTAAATGAATTTCACTGGTAAATCAGAAACGTATCTCCCTTCTGCAGATATCCCCTGAAATAACAAACTAATAACAATTGTCTAATCTACTAAATGTGTAATGCCACCTCCTTGCCTACCTGCCCTGATAATCATAGCCCTGCAAAGAAGCCATGGATCCCTTTTATCGGCTTATATGCGATGCCTTTCTTGGGATTTGTGGCAGAGTAAATTTGTTAAGAGATTCTATCAGGCCAGAAGAGAGCTCTTCTATCTATTGCTATCACTATTGCCCTTTCACCCTTTCTACATTTGGAATCAATTCAAATCACACATTTGCACTGTTTTTTTGCTGGCTTCTGGATGCTTCACTTTGGTGGCGTTCATATTTTTCAGTTACTAGAAAAATTGTACAGCCTGTTTTTAGACTTTGTCTTTGGCAGCTTTTAAGAAGGGGCACAAGCTGAAATTCCTACTCTAATCTTGGGTTCTGTCTGGATTTGAAGATGTGGTGGTATATAACAAGTGTGTAATTGAACTTCTTTTACAAACAGTTCTACAAATCTTTCTCTGTGGCCTTTTAAAAAATTGATGACACTGTAACATAATCAGAAATGGCACTGGGGGTTCTGTGATCATTTAAAACAGGCTGAGATCATAACTTGGCATTCTACTGGGTAACAAACCTATAGATGATCGGGCAGAAGATTCAACATAACCACTACTAAGCGAATCCTTGCTGAAGAGTCACTTAGGCACATTCAGTAATCCTAACACCTTGTGTAACGGCATATTTAATTTTTTTCTTCAGATAAAGGACCAGTGACTAGTCTTCTGCCCTCTCAGGTCAACCATTCTCCCGTGATCAACCATCTTCTGTTAGGAAAGAAGATGAAGCCCACCAACAGGTCTGCCAAGAACGCGATCATCCATATCCCAAGTCATGCAGGAGGAGGCAAGATGTCCGAGGAAGATCTGAAAACAAAGCTCAACTCTCCCTGGCGCACACACATCAGGGTGCACCGAAAGAACCTGGCGCGAGCCAAGGGCCAGGTAGGCTATGGCGATACTATCGGCCTGATAGTCAAGCAGAGCGAGGGTGGGAAAACCGACAGTCCCATTGCAAAAGAAGAGTCTCCAAGCAAATCTGAGCCCAGGGAAAGGGAAGGGAGCGATTCTGATGCTAGGACTTCCAGGAAAGCGGATGGACAGTCTCCTGAACCAGCGTACAAAGAGGCCACCACCAACATATCAGCAGTTCAGCTGAAGCTGGAAGCTCTGGAACTCATCCAAAGTCACAAAGATGATACTGAATCAATATCGAGTCCATTCTGTGAAACGCCCATATCTGAGTTGCAGAGTTTGCCCGCTGAGAGTGGGACACTGGCAAAATCTCCCCAAACCAGCAATCCTAAATCACAAGTCTTTAGCCCCTTTCCTAGCGTCAAGCCTCTCAGAAAATCCGCTGCAGCCAGAAACCTAGGCTTGTACGGCCCGACTGAAAGAACCCCAACTGTACATTTCCCGCAGATGAGCAGAAGCTTTAACAAACCCACAAGCGGCAGCAGTGGGTCTAAGAAACGATGATGTGTATATTCCATGGGCATATTTCTGTTATGGTTTAGTTATGTGTATTTATGGGTCCCAAGGAGTTTCTCCATAGTTGAATTATTTAATTGGAATAGAATGTGAATAAAATGGAATAAGATGTGGCACCAGATACAATGTATAAATCGTATTATCAAAAAATATGTGGTTTTTCTATATTGTAGAATAGTGAAACTATACCGTGGCACACACGATTTTCACGCTAAGAAAATAAACATTGACTTGCAGCATGGGACATTTTTTCACTTCTTAAATTTTGCATTTAGGAAAAGCTGTTGGAAGCTTCTTTTTGCTCTCTTCCGCCAGGCAGTCATGGATGTGCATAGGATAATCTCCCCTCTCTTTTCTTAATCCTGCTTTCCTTTTTGCCAGGTCTGCCACCTTTAAGGCTAGGTGGTTTTTGAGTGGTTCTTAGCTGCCTCGAATAACAAAAACATCCACAGCACAATCCGAAGATGTGCCGGCACAGCCAGGTCACGTGACCTGTGCTGTGTCCCGCACAGGTTAGGAGACAGCTGGAAATCTCCTCGGGGTGTGGGGATGTCTTACCCCAAGGAAAGCCCCAGCCTACCCTATGGGGCTTCTTGGATTTGCGCCAGCTGCTTAGCTGGCGCAAATCTGGGATATGAGGTGTAACGCCACGAGGGGGGCTAGTATAGATATAGCAGAAGCCTGCTTCTCTGATCCCTCCCCCCGCCTGGGCCCGATCTGCCCCATCCCAACCTCCCCCTGCTCGGAAATGCACCCTTCCTGCCACACTATATAATAACCAGCTGGTGAGGGCCCAGTGCCAGGATGGCAGGGTGGGGGGACTGCTGATGTCTGCCCTGGGCTCAGCTGCCGGCCACCAGTTGGGTTGGCCCCCTTCCGTAAGTTGGCAACCAACGACAGTATCTTCCATTCTTCGTGGATCTGCAACACCAACCACTGTGTTCTGTCCGCTGCTGGTTTGTTTTCCCAATATTTTCCCTCTGTCAGTGCTGTGAAGCAACAGGGGAGATGGTGGGAGAAGAGCATGAAGGGTAGCCGTGGCCACCAGCTGGAGCACTGTTGGCTGCTGGCCCACTCTGAATGAAAGAAAAGTAGCCAAATGGCGGCAAGATGGGGGGCATTAACTGTCCTGCTGAGGACCAGTCCCTCCAGCATGCTATTCCCAGTATAAAGGAGGTTTCCATGGGCTTTCAGTCTAGACTTCCCCCACTTGCAGTTCCACAAGCACGCCACATGCTCTTTGAAAAAAGACAACCAAGCACACACCGTTCAAAGTGATGTGTGAGTTGACCTTTTGGTTTTTGGGAAAGGTAAGTCCCTTTTTAACGGAAACGGGCTGACACTGTTGTCTGGTTATCCCTCACGTGTGAACTTCCCGATGAAGGAAGATTCATCGATGTGAGATGACTTTCAGTGTACTTTTGGGGGTGGGGTGATGAAGACGTTTAACAGTCCTCCTGATGATCAAGGTCCTCATGCTTACATTTGATGATCTGTTGGCCATCAAGAGTAAAGAGACGAGAGTTGGCTTTTATTGTGGTGTATGATGTAAAAAACAAATCAAATTGCTAGCGTTTGCTAGGCAGAATGTGGCTTTCTTCTGCCTCCTTAATCCCATTTTAGCAAAACAGAACATATAGGAGTAGAATGAAGGTTGTGATCTTTTTTCCCCCAACCTCCACACACACACACACGCACAGCCAAAATGTTTGAGGTTCTAATTATAAGAAAAATCACCTCATTGTACAATAGTATTTCAATGTTTGGTATTAATAGTGGGGTCCAGTAACAAACTGACTGTGTAGACTTGGTAAAGTGGCCATCTATCTGCGACAATGTTGCACCTGTAAAATGGGACTAATGCAGTCCTACCTCCACAGGTTGTGAAGATGGGAAGGTGAGTGCTGCCAGTCTAGTACTAAGTGCTTCTATGGCAAAAGGACACGGATGGCAGGCAAATGGGTTGTAGAAGAGAGTATCTGTCCCACAATTGTGTACCTCAAGCCCAGCGACATAAAGGGAGGAAACGCACATGACTACACTACTCAATTTCTACTTTTGCATTGTGGATTTCTCCTGTTTAAGAAGGTCCAACCAATACGTTTCCATTAAATGTGCCACAGCCCCCGTTTGATCAAAGTTTCTCTACTAAATGGTAGCTGTTGGGGCCCGATTCTGGATTGAGACCATGGTGTGAGGGGGAGGGGCTTCTTTAATTGCTTCTGCTACCGAGAACCCTTTAGTCTTCTTGAGTGGTCCCAGATGCGTTGACATCATAAGAGACCAGACAAGCATGCGCAAAGCTCCTAAAATGTCAGTGAGCTCCTGAAGCGCATCGAAATCTCCAGAATCGTGCAAGCAGTTCCTGTGGCCCAATGACAGGAGTCGACTTTGGACCGGAGCTCCTGTCCAGGAATCGCATCTGTGGCATAGGTCCCATCTCCGAGCGGAGGAAGGCACCATGGGGCGGAGGGTGAGTGTCTGCTTTCTAGAAGGAAAAGGAAAGAAAGCCCCACGGTGTGGTGCAAGGCCGGGGTTTCAAAATTGGCCCCAGATCTTGCATCTGAGGCAGGATGCTAAATGCTGCCCCTCCTGACATGGTGACATGCCAGCATCTGCGCCCCCACAGCTGCATTGGAAAACAGACGAGGGAAACAGTGTGGAAGAGGAGGTGGGAAGGCGCTCTAGCCCTCCACTCTCCTCCTCTGTGCTTCCTCTTTGGTCCCTTTTCCTTTTCCTGTTCACAGGGTGGGAGGAGAATGAGGAGGGGCAACAGAGGCAAGTGGGTGGGCAGAGATGGACACCCCCTTCCATCAACCTGCTGCCTAAGGTGGCCGACAGCCTCGTAATTGGACCCAATGCTTGGTCTTATCTGAAATGGTTCTTCGGGTTCCAGCCACCAATTCCAATCATCAATAGAATTTCAAGAGCTGCTTCCCATCTAATATACAAATCATTGTGCGCTAGAAGCAGTGGCCCAAACTCAGTTGGCATTTCTGCTTTCGTTTTGGGTTGTGGGCACTGATGCGTGGACTGTCTGGGATGCACAAAAGCATCCCTCCCCCAGGGACTGGCTTTAGAGCTGCTGGATTGGGGCCAGCATCCCTCACTTCACCATGCTGTATTGGATTGTTCGCAGTCCATTGCTGTTGCCATTTGTCAAGTAACTAACCAGGCCTGTTCTCGTCCCTGCCCATTTCCCATTGTGCTGTATTTTAAGATACTCGGGTGTTAAAACTGTGTCTCCTATGTTTCTTTTTATGTATACAGTGTACCATAGCTATTATTGTACATTATAAATTGTGTACCAGATGTACCAAATGGTGTTTTGTGGCGGAAATTTAATTTGTGCTTGACTCTGTGTGTGCATCTAACGGGGACAGTAGTTAACACACCAAATTTTGTAGCTTATAAATAGAATGTTGTCACTAATGAATGGTTTGAAATACCAGTATTATATTCCCCCAATTTCTTGCAGTGAGGCAGGATCTCCCTTAACCAACCATTCTATAAAATAGAATGCATATCCTAGAACCTTTCGATGCATTGAAAGGTGCCGGCACATGTGCACAAATAATGTCTCGCACATGTGGACCTAGTATGTTGTGATATTGTAGAGAACCTTACAGTGCAAGCCTATGGTTATCTACTCAGAGGTTAGTCCCATTGAGTTCAGTGGGGCGTACTCCCAGATTAAGGGCCCAATCCTATCCAACTTTCCAGTGCCGATGCAGCCTCAATGCAAGGGAACAAATGTTCCCTTACCTGGAAGAGGCCTCCATGACTGTCCCCACCACCACAGGATGTAGCGCATGCCCCATTTAGCACTGCCTGCATCGGCGCTGGAAAATTGGATAGAATTGGGCCCTAAATGTGCATAGGGTGGCAGCTTTAATATGTTTAAAATGAAGCAGCAATTGGTTTCCATGGCAGGGTCTTAACCAGTGGTGTCAGCCTACCGGTTCGCTGGGCGGAGTTTTCGCGGTCGCTGGGCGGGTTTCCACGGTGATCGGCAGCGTGCTCGCTGCGTTCCATTGCGTAATGGCGAAAGCCCGCCCGCTGCAGCAGGCATCTAGATCAAATGCCATCCTGACATACATTGACTCAACAGAACACACTTTGTGTTCATTGATTTCACCTAACTAAATTCAATTCATAACTTCTAACTAAATTCAATTCATAACTTCTGGCTAAATTTGAAGCTCTTGAGACTAGATGGGGAGTGCATGATACAATTCAATATTTTCTTTTGCATCCAGGAGGAGAAAGGCACCATTCTGGAATTCAACCCTCCAGAGCCCTTTTTGTTTCAAAGAATCCCAGAGATGCAGGAGTAAAGGTGCAATTGTGTAAGGAAAAGTGAAGGGGGGAATCTTATTAAGGGAGAACAATAATGACTTCCCACTTGATCACTAGATGCCACTCTTGGGCTACAAATCAACCACTTTGCAGTGGAGAAAAATGCATGCAGGCGAGGGAAACCCCAAAGCCACAGTTGGGCAATATTTGACCCCTTGAAAATAGCTTGGATTAGGGAGCAAACGTCTGAGTTTTCCAGATCTCTTTCTCAGGCTGGACATAAAACAGGGAGGGGGGAATTCAGAGGTGGGCATAACGGAACGGCGCCAAAGTCTGCAGCTTAAAACTGGCTGGCAATCAGTCAGCCAGCAGTTGGGTGGGGGCTACCCAGTGTTTTGCACAGAGTGCCACATGTATGACTATATGCCTCTGGGCAGTGGTGGGATTCAAATAAATTAACAACCGGTTCTATGTCCTTCAGGGCGGCCTTCAGGGCCATCCGCTGCCTTTCTTCCCTCTCCCAACCTAAAATTAACAACCGGTTCTGCAGAACTGGTGAGAACTGCCTGAATTTCACCGCTGCCTCTGGGACACAAGTCATGGGTGTGTCCTCGGTGCAAGGAGCTCCAGGGACTCAGGGAATGCCTCTGCTCCCTAGAGGCCTTGGTTCCGAACCTGGATAAGCAGAGGCAGGCAGAGAGGGACCATGATGAGACTTCTGGGGACTTGCAGGCTTCGTCCCACCCTCAGATGGGCAGCTTCTCAGCTGCTGGGGAAAGGAGTCTCAGTGCTGGAGGACGTCAGCCTGGAAAAGAGGGAATCAATCCCCCAGGGGGGACCCCTTCTTCCATTGACGAGCCCACATCCAGTCGTACTAAGGATGCTCCTCGGCAGGAGGGGGGTTGTGGTCTCCTTGTAGTGGGTGATTCTATAGTTAGGAATATAGAGAGGGGGGTCTGTGACGGATGTGAGGACCGCACGGTGACTTGCCTGCCTGGTGTGAAGGTTGCGGACATCACGTCTCGTCTCGATAGGCTGGTAAGGAGTGCTGGGGAGGAGGTAGTGGTCGTGGTGCATGTTGGCACCAACGACGTGGGGAAATGTAGCCGGGAGGTCCTGGAAGCCAAATTTAGGTTGCTAGGCAGGATGCTGAAGGCCAGGACCCCCAAGGTAGCGTTCTCAAAAGTGCTACCCGTTCCACGTGCAGGGCCAGCTAGGCAGGCGGAGATCAGGGGTCTCAATGCGTGGATGAGACGGTGGTGTCGGGACGAAGGGTTTAGATTCATTAGGCACTGGGGGACATTCTGGGACAAGCCAGGCCTGTACAAGAGGGACGGGCTTCACTTGAACCAGAATGGAACCAGGCTGCTGGCGCTTAACATTAAAAAGGTGGCAGAGCAGCTTTTAAACTGACCCCTGAGGGAAAGCCGACAGGAGCTGAGCGGCGTTCAGCTTGGAACTCCTCGTCCCTATGGGAGGAGGAGGGTGGAGGAGTACCACAGAGTTATGTCGGAGGATGAAATAGGACTGCAAGCAGAGTGTAAGTGACAGTTGGTCCAGTAGAAAAAGAGGCAAGGTGAATGGATCAAATAAGGGTCCCTACTTAGGGATGGAGTTACCTTCTGTCAGCATCACGGCCACGTTGCCTTCCAAAGTACAGTCACTTGCAGGATGCAATTCAGCAGGACTGCAGTGCAGGGATAAAAGGGTTAAAACCCTCCCACTTCACCATGATGCCAATTCAGATCCCATTGCCCCCACCCCCACAGCTCCCATTGCCACTTTAAAAAGCAAACATTCTGGGGCCAGTGATGTGATAATTGTTGGCTCTATTTTGTCACTAACCCAATATGCAACCATTAGAGTGAATTGAGCTCCAAATATGTAACATTGATGCTTTTTCCCCCATTGGAGGAATAGCTTGTTGGGATATTGAAGGAAGTCCCTGGAAATGTACAGGCCTGAATGGGGAAAGGCCTAACATTAGGCTGACTCAGGAGGTAAAGTGCTGAGTCATTCAGGCCTAGCAGGCCAGCAGTAAAGTGCTGAGTCATTCTGACTCAACTTCAGCCTGGGGATGAGATCATCTGATCTCTGATTGGATGCTGGGGACTATTTAATCAAGACCAGAAACACCTGTGGTTAGTTGCTGCTGGCGATGTAAGTGTTGCTGTTGGAGCTTTGCTCTACCTGTTACCTGTTTGCTGTTCTTTGCTGCAAGAAGCCTTCTTCTGAGAATATAGAAGTTCTTGCTACCCTAATCTTTGTCGTCTGAGTGCTTCCTTGCCAGAGCTCTGTGACCTTGAAGCCTTTCCAAGCCTCACAGCTGTAAGCTGTTTCTACGCTATCATCATAGCTCCTACGTTGAGATCAGAAATCTGATTTTTCACATGAAAAATTGACTTCCTGGCGACTAGGATTGCTAAATTGTCCCCTGCGATAAGCATCATTTAAGCATTTGACACTTTCCCCAGTAATTAATATAGTACACTGGTGGAAAATCAGCTGACTTTTCCACTGCGGTGGAAAAATTGAGATCTATTTGGGACTACTTTTTACCAAGTGATCTCTTTTTCTTTGCTTGTTTATTCTCACCAGAACCTTTAGGACATAACTTACAAGGAACCTCTCTTCTAGTTACATGGTCAAGCCCTGGGTCTTCTGATGTTGTTGCAGCTCAAGCCATAGCGATGGGGCTGTCACTCAGTGGAGAATCACCTGGTATGCAGTTGGTGCATACAGAAAGCCTCTGCTTCAATTGCTGCCATCTCCAGCTGCAGCCACCACTGAAAGTCCCCTATATGTGCTTTACTATCTGTCTACCTGGACAGACAGATGGAAACTGCCAAGGCAGGGCTTCTACTACCAGTATGAAGAGTTGGAGAGCTTCTCTGGGGCGAGACGCTTCCTGGGACAAGTGAGCCTTTAATTTGAAACCATTGAAATTGAGTGATACGGAGCTGCTCACAAGACCACTTGAACCGACTCCCCCAGCGCATGGCGTAAAGCACAGTAAATGGCAGTGGACACTGATCTGCACACTTTCAAACCACTCATCGAGAACTAGGAAATGCCTTCCTGTTTTCTCTACCTCAAAGACGATGGGTATCTGTTGCAGGGCAACAAAGAAGACCCAAAGTCAAGATGATCGTTGTGCGCATGTGGTCTTTGGAAGTGCCGATATTTGAGAAAGCACCAGATCGCGATAGCAATTCAAAGAAATGGAATTTCTTTCCCTGTGTCGTCACTCTCAGATTTTCCCCTGATGAGTCAGTGTCTCTTTGACGGTTCCTTTAGTGCCTTGGTTGAAACATGGTGTTTATCTACAATCCTGAGCCAAATCATTCCCCACCACCACCACCCCAGAATGGCTCTGCCACTGGCGCAATCTGTTCCATAAGAAGCAAACTCTTGCGTTGATATCCTTGCAGAAACCACACCGAGATGAGAAGCAACTTCTCATCTACTCCACCCAGCACAAAAATGCCTGGCCTATGATTCTCTGCTATTTTTCCCATATGTTGAATGTGCCGGCATCTTCCCCTGCTGCTGATGTTATTGCCATCAGCTGGGAGCTGGGCTGAGAGCAAGAAGCTGCACCCTTTTAAGTTGGTGTGCTGATGAAGAGTGTGGAAAAGAAATCCCGTGGAGGCCGAGAGTGCTTCCCCTCTGCCCCGGCACTTCCTTCTCCCGACCCTCCTGCATCTGCCCCTTTGCTGCCACAACCGCAACTCTTCCTCTTGGGCTCCTACTACTCTGCCTTTTCAAAAAGAAGCACAGGGTGGGGTGAGGATGCCGCCTGGAGGGGGAGCAGAGCAGGGAGGGGGGTAGAGCCGAGATCCGCCAGCTCTGCTGTTCCACTCCCTGCCCTCCAACTTGTCCAAAGACAGGGAGGAGGGAGTGGTCCAGGAGGGGGACCTGTGGCCGATGCAGCTGGAGGCAGCTGGTGATGAGGTGGTCCAGGGGGGCCGGACACGGCCTTGTGCTCATCTCTGCCATCACCACACTTCATGCCTGGGCTGGCCCCGGGTATCAGTGCTGGATCAAGCAGCGCCCCCAGCTGGCCAACGTTCTCCTTTTGGTAAGGGCGCGAGCAACCCCATCCAGAACAGAGTGAGCACCTCTTCCTCAGCCAGACAAACCACCAGCTTCAGTTGGTTGGCCTCATTACCGAGCCATTCTTGGCCTTCCAGGCCTGGTGCTTCCTGTTCCAGGTTGACTGGGACCCATGACACCAACGGTCCTTTTGGGCACTCTGGATACACCACCACATTTTGTCACTGACCCCATTTGGAAATCCTGTTTCCCCGTTTCACCTTCTGCCAGTGCTGCGAGGCTGACGCTGTTGCCAGTTTTTAACTTCCCAGAAGTTCTTAGGCAGGCTCAGCAGCCTATAAAGCTGCTGAATAATCCTTTGCAAGCAGCTTTTTGTTCTTTGTTTGATCTGGCCCAAGTGCGGTTGTAGATTGGGGACATTCCTCCATGCCTGGAGTACTGAGATCAGTGTGCATTTTTGAGTCATTGGGTGCCAAACATGCGCATGTTGGCCAAGGGTAGAATGGAATGACAGAAGTGGGTTCCACTCCTCCAATCAGTGGAGTGATGGAGTAACGTGATGACCTCATCAAAGCAACATGATATGTGCACCAGCCCACAAGAAGTCTTCACTTTTTTTCTACCATTGGTTGGGACCCCAGAGAGCAGCACCCACTTGAGCATCTGCAAGCGCAGGGAAGGTACATACTGGTGCGTAATTTAAAGATGATGAAAATGGTCAACCTATGAACTTAGAAGCAACCCCTCCCCCCACAAAAAAACCCTTTCATCTTTTTATTTGCTTTAGAACTGATACATAGTGGAATTGTAAAACTGTCCCCAAGCAGTGCACTGATCTTGTTAAGTGATTACTGTTTTAAATTTCAAAGGGTACGGTCCTATAAAGAGGACATTTCTGAGCTACACATAAGCATCTTTGATAAGATGATTAGACTCAGATCAAACAATCAAAACAGCATGTGAAATATTGTCTGAGAATAGGAGACGCTCTATTTTTCATGTGTAAAAGGAAATACCACTCGGCCCCATCTCCCCCCGCCCCCCGTAAGCTGACGTGAAAGAAATCATTTTATGCCAACCATTTGCCATGACTTCAACACTAAACAATCTCGTTCTTTTATGTGCACATGCCTCCGGTATTCAATGGATTATGCTCTGATTAAATCCAACTATTTGTGCAGTTTAGTGCAAATTCCTGATGCGATTCAATATTTCACAATGGCATCAAAGGAACATTCCCCAGTTAATGATTCCACTCAATTAATTGGGAGACTGGAATTGCCCTAAAAGGCTGCTGCAGAGTGAATGGCATGGATCAGATAGCACAAGGAAGATGATCTGGCTCAATGGCTTGCAGGCAGGAAGAGGAAAGTGAATAATAAACTCAGGCTGCACCCCCTGTACATACCGACCTGGGATTAAGGCCCATTGAACTTCCGAGTAGACGTGCATAGGGTTGTGCTGAAAAATGATCACTCGTGGCTAAAAATAAAGGATATTGTTACATATGGTACAGCTGAAACCAGGAATCGCTCATTATTGGTTCTGACAAATATACACTAGAAGCTCTGGGTGGCGTTGGAGGTTTCTAGTGTTGCCTAGGAAGAATGGGAAACCATCAATTCTGTTGGGAGAAACTCATTCTGACTAGTCAGAATGAGGGGGTCCAGGCAGTGTTCAAGTTTTCTGGTATCGCCCAGGTGGAACTAGAAACTACTGCATCTGTCTGCAAGTACTAGTTCCAACTAGGAAAAACCTGAGAAACGGTGGAGTTCTTCACTAGACTAAGGGCCCAATCCTATCCAACTTTCCAGCACTGGGGCAGCTGTGACAACAGGGGACAGCAATGGAGGGGCACTCACGGAAGCCTCCCCCAGGTAAGGGAGCATGTGTTCCCTTTCCTCTGCATTGCACCTGCACCAGCACTGGAAGGTTGGGTAGGATTGGGCCCTGAGAATGGATTCTACCAAAGCTGTACTTTCTAGTGCTTTTTTCTGGTACTTTCTAGTTTTGAGTAGGACAGATTCGTAACCTTGGAGCAGCAGCAGACCATTCGGGGCCCATAATTTTTGGGCATCCCCCATGACAAAATTAATTTCAGGATTAGTCATGACATGAAATGAATGGTAATAATAATGGCCAAAGAGGAATTGCAGACAATGCACATATTCTTTTATTGAATTGTGGGTGTGTGCTAGCTTTGTAAGTTTGTATGTTTATATTTGCAGATTTATATATAACTTTGTATATACTGTATAACCATGCCAAGAAACAATTGAACAATAAGTTTATTTTTTCAGAAGTAAGTTTTCTTCTTGAAAAAGAAGTTTAAACTTCTTGGGGCGGCCTCTCAGCTACCCCCCTGCAGCCAGCCACCTGCAGTCTTCCCCCCAGACCACCCTCTTTGTACACCATTGCCTCGGCCACCACCCAGACCTCCTCGTTCTGATTGACAGCCTAGAAAAAAGGCGCCTAAGGGGGGACATGATTAAGACACACAAAATTATGCACGGAAGGGATAGAGTCGATAGTGGGATGTTCTTTTCCCTCTCTCAAAACACCAGAACCAGGGGGCATCCACTAAAACTGAGGGTTGGGAGAGTTAAAACAGATAAAAGGAAGTACTTTTTTACCCAGCGGGTGGTTAGTCTGTGGAACCCTTGCCACAGACGGTGGTGGTGGCATCTGGTCTAGATGCCTTTAAGAGGGGTTTGGACGAATTTCTGGAAGAAAAGTCCATCGTGAGCTATAGGCCATGATGGATTGTGCAACCTCCTTACATTGGTGGTGGGCTACTTCAGAGTACTGGGTGCAAGGGAGTGGCAACAGGATGCAAGCGTCTTGTGTCTCGTGCCTCCCTGGGGCACCTGGTGGGCCGCTGTGAGATACAGGAAGCTGGACTAGATGGGCCTTTAGCCTGATGCAGCAGGGCTCTTCTTATGTTCTTATGACATGCACAAGGAAAGAACCCCTTCATACTGGCTCTGCACAGTCCCAACGGGGTTCTTCCTGTCTTCTGCTCCTTCTTCCTGTCAGTTCTCCCACCTCCTCCTTGTCTGCCTGTTCCCTGCTCCCCTCTTCTTGTAAGTAAGTAATGACAAGCTCCTGCACGTCATAATTCACCACGGCATCACTGAAAAGTCAGTCATACCTCTCTCTCTCTCTCTCTCTCTCTCTCTCTCTCTCTCTCTCTCTCTCTCTCTCTCTGTGAGTGTCCATACACAACAGTTTTGTAATCTTTTCTGAACACCAGGGCTGATTGGAGAACCTTCAATGAAATATCAGCGTGTTCCCGAGTACACGGCGGCGTCACATGTTTTCAGTTACATCCAGCTCCGAGGGTAGTCAGGGCTCCCCCTTTCCCCACGCCTAAGGGGATCCTGTTTCAAATTATGGAGAAGAAACTGATACGGAATGATAGATCCAAAAGTGCCGTTTTTGGAAAGACGCATTCCAACTCCGGTTCACATTTCTCCAGTGCCACTGTTGGGCAGTGCAGTGATGAAAGCCTGACAGGTGCAACTGCTTTTGACGCGCCGGGAAGCTCAATGGGAGGGATGAAGCCCACTGGCGCATCTCTCTTGAGACAGCCCTGTTTTGGGAATGAGTTCTTTCAAACCGTGCGCGGACAGCAGCGATTGGAGGTGTGCGGATGACTGCACACACTTGGCTGCTTTGCATCACTCGACGCTTTACCGCTTACAACCCCCTGGAAACGCCCCGGATCGAAAACCTTCAATTGGTGAAATGACGTCTCGGTCAGTTGTCTCTGACTAGGGGTCCACCTGGGTGTGCTCCTTCCATGCTGCAGTAGATAGAGGGTGTTTGGGGGCACAACGGAGTGATCTCCCTGCTTCTGCTGTGTCCGCCGTGATCCGCTATATCAAGGCATGTCAGTCTTTGAAAGAGATGAAACAATTGTGCCAACCACCCAGCTGGGCCTGCCCTTGCCCCGCTGTGCTGCTCTTCTCCCCCAAGTGGGGTTTGCGGCAGGAATCAATGGGATGATTTAAGAGCAAGGAAACTGCAGGTGGACAATGAACTGGTGAGAACATCGGGCAAATAATCCCCAGGAGGAGGGAAAGAACAGAGGGTGACAGTGCCGAGGGGGGACGGACGTCCTGCTGCTTCCAGACAAGGTGTTAAGTCTGACAATGCATGTTCTTCCCCCTTACTTTTCATGGGGAATTTGCATGGCATTGTCAACATTCCACTGTAATCCTGCCCAAGGAGCTTGATCTCACGAGGTATGGCCATAAAAAAGTGCACTCAGGGCACAATCCTAACCTGGAGTGAGGCCGGCACAGTTAGGCCAGCAAAGTTTGGCTGGCACAAGAATCACTGTAAAGTATGTTGGGACCCCTCTTGGAGCCAGGGAGGCCAGCACACAGACGTGCGCCATCCTCCCTGACTCCCAGAGTGGTCCAAACGTGCTTGATGGTGTCCCTTGTGCTGGCCTAACTGTGCTGGCCTCACTCCAGGTTAGAAGCATAGCTACGGGGGGAGGGCAGGCACGGTGAGTATTGCCGGTGTCGCAACACACTGTCTAAGCACTCCCTCCCACTTGCTGTCAGAGCCATTCTGGGCTGTGTTGCCACTGCTGCCCAGAATGGCTCTAACAATAGGGTTAGACAGGTATAGACAGAGTGTCTATACCTTTAAACATTCAAACATTAAAACCTTTAACCATTGTGTTGCAGTTTCACATCTCACAGTCCAGAACTGGCTGAAACTGGCA
>JAJKFI010011864.1:599495-662730 GCA_029204185.1 Lerista edwardsae
GGTCTCCAAGCCCCCAACTCTGCTACTATTTACACAAATACACAACACATTGTATAGAAGAGGGAATTGTGGCAGGTGCAGCTTTTGAAACCCTTCCATGATGAGCTGCACCTGCTCAAATTCCCTCTTCTATGCAATGGTTAAAGGTATAGGCACCTGTCCCAGTTTGGATCTGAGAAGCCCTATCTAACAATGAGCAGGAGGGGCATGTGTGGCACCTGCAATACTTACCATGCTGGTCCTCCTGTAGCAATGCTACTGAGTGCAAATGAGGCACCTGGTAGGATGGGGAGTCTGAGAAGCAGGCAGAGAAGGAAGATCCATCTCTTTCCACTCCTCAGGCAGGCTCTGTGAAATACCATGCAGGGCAAGGCCTGGGAGATCCCACCCCACCTTTTCCAAACAGAATAAAATGGGGGAAAAAAAATGTGCTCATGGATGCAGGAAGTGGGCTTGTCCCCTACCCCTTCCAAGGGGATTGCAGATGTTAACGGATGAAAAAGTCCCATTGTGCAAGTAGAGGCTCAACTGCAGACAGGGAGGGCAGGAAAAAGGCAGAGATGAAGTTCATCGTTGAGTGGACTACTTGTGTCTGCTGTATGGGGGGTGGGTGGGGGTGGGGGTGGGGCTTCAGGAGACAGCCAGTTGAACCTCTGTGGGCCCATAGGTCCTTGAGGAGTATCCCGCCTGACCCACATCTGATGAATGAAAATAACAAAAGTTACTTCTGAATGAAAAGAACTTCTCTTGCGGAATTGAAGGGAATATTTGAATAAAATGGATGGCCTTGAAATGAGCCACCCGTATTTCCTTTAAATTTGCCCCCCTTTTTTTTAAAAGAAGGGCTACATTTAATGAAAGCAAATTAAGAGCTTGTAAAGTAAAAAGTTCAAACCCAAAATGAAAAGTTGGTGATCAAGAGCCAATTTGGACTTTGTCTCCAGAATCCTCCTCTGAATCTTGGTATCGGCTGTAGCTGCTCTTAAGAATCTGCCTCCACGTTGGGAACTTGCCAACAGCGGCTGTGGGTGCACTTGAACTTCCTATCACTTGAAAAGAAAGGGAAACCAGGAATTCCACTTAAAATTCCAGCCTGGCTCGTTTGCATGATTGACAGCTCAGAGGAATTCCAGATGCTTTGCCCATTCTTTTGAACATCTCATTTGGTCTCATTTGAATTTCCTTCTCATTTCACCTGTTCCATGTTTATGGAAGGGAGACTAGCAGGGGGACATATTCGTTTTGCCATCCGGTCAAAATGGTTTGCAGGAAATTGCTGTCCACAGCTGGAACACTATACATGGAATAATTCTGATGCATGGGCATGTTAAAGTGATGCAGATTTTAATTACACAAACAACAACAACAACAACAACAACAACAACAAGCACTACTGTGTGTGCCAAATGGATCAGGCCCTTGAACTGCAATGTGCATGTATTAAGTCTTCCAGACTGTAAAGTTTCAACAAGATTAGCCCTTTGATCTAAAACTTGCCCAGTGATTCATACAAGAGTGGGAGTCTTTAAGATTGCCCCCACACCTATTTCTCATTAACTGGGCTTCCCTTCCTCTTTGCACAGCTGTCTTTGGATGTTGAGGTTTTCCTCCTTTGTCAACCATGTTCTTAATTACCAAGTTGGGGAGGGGGGGAGGGAATGCACCAAACCATAACGGAAAAACAATGGTAGAAAACCCACAAAGGTGCCTTTAAACGTTATTGTCCAGGCAACCACTAACCAAATCACAGGGTGCTTGACTTCACTGGCAGAGGTTTGGCCAGATCTGCAAGGCCTTTAAAAATGTATTTATTTTTTCATTCATTCATTTTGAGTGATCTGCTGCCAATATGGGGGGGGGCAGAACACCCTGAATTGTAGGGTTGAGCTTCTTGGCATGGTTGGGCAAAATCCTATCCCTGGCCTGGAAAGATGTTTTGTGCTGTCTCCCGCCTACCCTAAAACCAGAAACACTGTGCCAAGGAAGCCAAAAAGGAAGGGGATGCAATGTGGAATCTGAAGATAAACACACGTAACCTGATATGTGTAAACATAACCTGATATGTGTATTTAACTGAGGGTGCAATCCGAACCTGGAGTTAGGCCAGCACAGTTAGACCAGCAAAGTTTGGCCGGCACAGGGGACACCATAAAGCACGTTGGGACCACTCTCGGAGTCAGAGAGGATGGTGCACATCTGTGTGCTGGCATCTCTGACTCTGAGAGTGGTCCAAAAACATTTTACGGTGTCTCTTGTGCCGGCCAAACTTTGCTGGCCTAACTGTGCCGGCCTAACTCCAGGTTAGGATTGTGCCCTGAATTAGGTTTAGAAGGAGAGGCTTAGTGCCTCTGACAGCCCAATCCTAAGCTTGGTGGCTCCTGGAGGAACAGCGGTGCCAAAATCACAAGTGTTGCATCCAGAGGCTGCCGAGGCCACCACAGGGGTCTCCTCAGGGGTCAGGGAGCATTTCCTCGCGTACCCAGGGTAACGGCCCTGCGGCAGCAGTTGATCTCTTGGGCTCTGAGCCCATGTTTAAGCAGGTGCAGAAAAGAGGAGGCCTGTGTTGGGCCACCTGCTCATGCAGGGGGTTAGGATTCGGTGGTAGAGGCTGCCGGGTGCAGCCTTTATGGCACATTTATGACCCCTGACGCCACCGCCGAGCTGCAGCAAGCCCTGAGGGTACAAACCCTTCGGATGGGGCCTCAGTTAACCTGCTGCGTTTGTGCTCTCGGGCAAAACACTGGAAGGTAGCTGCCTAAGTCCGTTTCCATTCATCTCACAGGTGAAAGGGCAGGAGCTTACTTTTGTACAGTGAAAAAAAAAACCCAAATTCAAGGAGAAACCTCACACATCTCGAAAGGGTCCAGGTCCCTCCATTCCTCATTCCTCACCGGGGCCATTGTGCTGCCCATTTCCTATCGCAGTGCTGATCTTGTCTCCCTTTTCAGAATCCAGTTCTTTCTGCTTGGGACTTATGCATCAGGGCTCACTGGGGATTCGCCCTGGGCCTTACGGCACAGTCTAGGAGCATCAGAATAACCAATGTAGTTTTTCCAAGTACGACTATATCTAACACACATTGTGTCATGTTTGTGACTACAGCGTACCCTGGATTTAACCGACCTTGATTTAACCGACTTTGGAAATAACAGGCACTGTCCACTTCTTTAAAACTAGTCACAAGTGTGCTGGGCATATCTTGACATGTGGCATGTGCATTGTCATAGATGCATTAGGGTTAACAGACGTTGGGCGTTAACGGACATCCCTTCCCGGCTGTTAGTCCAGGGGCGGCCCAATCCTAACTTGGGTTTGGAGCAGGCAGGCTGGCTGACCTGCACTGCATCCAAACCCAAGTTGGAGGCAGCAGCAGTAGCTTAGCATGGGGCTAGGGTTAGGGTTAGGGTTAGGGTCAGGGCTAATCCCGTGCCCTGCAGTAAGCCATAGGCAGCCCGATAGGGCTACTTGGATCTGCATCTGCAAAATTGGAGGCGCAGGTCTGAGCCTCCTGCAGCGGCCTGAATTGAGGTTTGGACGTGGCCTAACTGCCACATCCGGATGCCACCCCTATCTCCAGGCTGCCCTGTCCACCGGAACGCTCTCCTCCCATGCCATTCCACTCCCCTCCCACCTTCTCCCTGCCCAGAAAAGTTCCTGCACTGGCCAAATGCAGCCAACTCAGGAGCAGCTTACTGACTGCCTCCGCGGGCGCATCCGGGTCGACGCAAGTGCTTGTGTCAGCCCAGCATCTCTTCGGCTGGTGCAGACGTGCCTTATAGCACATTTGCAACAGCCTTGGGCCAATATAACACAGATGCATCGGCCCAATGGGCACTTTCGATTGCATCCTAAGAGTTCTCTGTTCATGATCCAGGCAAGATCTGAGACTAGCCTAATGCTACATTCCCCAGGATTGTTTGCAATGGACTTCAGAGTCTGACAAATTTACCTTCGGTCCTTTATTTTTCAGTATATGTTTACAAGGGTTCTTGAAAGATCTTGCAGATTCCTATGTCACAAAATGAGACGAGCACCTTTGAGCACGTGCAGACTGTGTTTCCACTGAGCGTTTGCAATTTGCCCACATCTGTGATTAGCACGCATGGCTTCCAGGTCGAATCACAGATGTGGGCAAGTTGCATTCACACACTTTTTATCCTCAATAACTGAGCTTATGAACATGATGCGTTGGGACTCCATATTTCCTCTTGAATATGGTCACAGTCAGCGGTGTCTTCCCCGCAGGGGCGGGGAAGACGGCAAAACGGAGCGTGATGCAACGGGCGGGCTGCCGCTCACCCGTTCCTCCCGCCCAGCGTTCCGGCAGCATGACACCGCTGGTCACAGTCCTGTGGAACATTCCACCTGGCAGAACATGGACTCTTGCCTAAAACGGAGAAAACAAGTGTGTGCGGCGGAGATGGAAAATGTTCTGGAGCAGCCTGCATTTGATTCATCTGAGCATGAATGGGCTCGTTTTCTGTTGTGGTGAGAGACTAAAATGGAAACTATTACTTTCGCAGCAAAGCATTTTAATGTTCTGGAGATGCCTGGGTGTTTTCTACAAAGTCATTTCAAATGTTTTGGTGGTTGTGCTGAGGAAGACAGGAACTCCACGCAAAGACTCGGCAGTTGCGATGGCCACATGCCCCATAGCTAAACTCACGCATGCTATACATGCAGTCACAGGAATAAACAGTAATTTGGGAAGATGATGGGTTTTTCACAGGGAGGGAGGGGAGGTTTGTCTGACATATTCTTTAGCACAGAATCCTAACTGGAGTTAGGCCAGCACCTGTGACTTGTACCAGCCTAGGAGTGTTCACAAACGTAAACGTGGAGTAAAGCACGTTTGGACCACTCTCAGAGTCAGGGAGGCCAGCACACATCTGTGGTCCGAGAGTGGTCCAAACGCACTTTATGGCACATTTGCGAACATTCCTGGGCTGGCACAAGAGAATAAAAGTCAGATGCTGCCTGCACAGCAGCTATTTTCAACGTTTTTCTTTTCACAGCACACCGACCACTCTGGCCTTCATCTCTTGTGATGTCACTTCCGGCTTTTGAGAGACCCCAGAGGAATCTCAGAAGAGTCTCTGTGGCAACGTTCCTGCCCCCTTCCTCTGCTGGTGGTGGAAGAGGGACAGACAATTGGTTACTACAGCCCATTGCCCTAGAAACAGCTGCGGACCCTGGATGAGTTTTTCAGCCATTTTCAATAACAACGCGCAGGTATGTGCCGAACCAAACAGCATCTCCAATGCATTGACTTTGCTGCCTGAAATGGCTGTGATGGGGAGTGGGAGGGGTTGCTTACATGGCATGTTCCAGCATCTGCAGTATTATGGCTATGCAACTGGGGCCTACAGTCAGGGTAGGCTTTAAGCCAATGTGACCAATGTCATCACATCGGGCCCCGCGCTTCAGGGGGCACCCCTTTTTGAACCGATTCCATACAGAACAACCCTTATACAATCCTGCATTGCCTGCACTCCCATTCATTTCAGTGACCCTTGTGCAGGAGAGAGCCCCACTGGTGTAGCCAATGAAAGGGTAGCCCTGAGCTGAGGGCAAAATAGTACCCTGGAAGTGATGTCATAACAGGAAATGACATCACAGTTGTATTTTCATTTCCTTGATATCTTTTTGGCCATACCTTTTGATAGAATAAAGATATTTTGCTCTGATTTGTTTCATTGCATTCTGCATGAAATTCCACATTGAAAGATATGTAACATGACAGTATTATTCCTAAAAACCATAGTTTTTACATGATAGTTGTTGTTTTCTGGGTTTTTTTTTTACCATAACGTTTGATATTACACTCTGGTTTGTTTCACTGCATTTTGAATTAAAGTCCGCGTCGAATGGTATATAACGTGGTATTGTTCATACTTAACAAGGTTTTCACAATTTTGGCCACTAGTGAAAATTTTTCACAATTTTGGCCACTTGGGCAGAAGATTTAGTCGAGAGGATTAATGCCTCCGTTTGCCTGAAGATAAGAGCTGAAGATCTGAAGGTCGCCAATTCGGGACAGCCGGAAGTCTCTGTGAGCGGCAGACCTTGTTAATTGTGGCTGATTAACAGCTGAGCTTCGGCTGCCTTGTGTGAGGGGGAGTTGTGTCGAAGTTCAGCCACTTCTCTGGTGGGAGCAGGGAGGATGTTTATCAGCCAGCAAGAAGACAAATGGGTGGCCAGAAAGAAGGACTAAATCCAGAAAGATCCATCTGTATGTGTGTAGTTCTTGAAAGATAGAACATTTCTGTATAAATTGTAAAAACCTTCAGGTTTCTGAATAAAGTCTGCCCATGTAAACCGCCTTGAGTTATAGTCATTAGAGAAATCTGGTGACTTAAGAAAGGCGGTATATAAATCCAAGTATTATTATTATTATTATTATTATTATTATTATTATTATTATTATTATTATTATTATTATTATTATTAGTAGTAGTAGTAGTAGCAGCAGTAGTAGTGTCAAGCTCAGCTTGTTGCCCCCCTAAAGCCTGTTGCCCGGTGCATTTGCACCCTCCTGCACTTCTTTAGCAATGCTCCTTGTGAGCCCAACTAGATCATGCTCTGGGTACACTATACCTAGTGAAGCATCTATATGGGATGTTTTACAGTTCATAACTGTTTGGAAAAGCCATCAGAGACTGTTTTTGTTTGCAGTTCTCGGCTTCATTTTGATTGCTTGGGTTTCTCTACAAATCCACTAGACTGGTTTACAATTGTGGTGTGGGCTTTACTCGGGACCCGCAATTTCTGTCTCCCCCCAAAACGTAATTGAACCTATATTGGAGATGTCTCCCCTCCCCAGCGAGACTGTTAAAGTCAATTTTCTGAAATGCCAACATTACTTAACCCTAAGAAAAGAACAATAATCAGGAGCTGGAAATATACGCTAACCACATGTGCTGCGTCAATGTCTCCCTGCCAAAATGGAAGACGAGCACGTAGGACTGTCAATTGCAGCTTTACATAAGTACAGGCTTTCGTTTCATTTTCCAGCCCTCGGCTGCCTAAGTTCATTCTGTGAAATGTTCAGCCCATTCTGTATTTCGTTGAGAACGTGGTCTGCCCAAAGACAAGCCGCGCTGATTTCAACAGGCGTCAAACAATTGATTTCAGTGTAAATTGGTTGATTTCCCATTGATTCAAAGTAAAATATTTGAGCTTAATTCTTCCACCGAAATCACTAGAATTAAAGAAGTGTTTGCCTTGCGCTAGATTGTGGGTGCAAACCTAACCTGGAGTTAGGCTGGCACAGTTAGGCCAGCAAGGTTTGGCCGGCACAAGGGCCACCAGAAAGTATGTGTGGACCACTCTCTGAGTTAGAGAGGCCAGCATGCAGATGTGCTCCATCCTCCCTGACTCTGAGAGTGGTCCAAACGTGCTTTACGGTGGCCCTTGTGCCGGCCAAACTTAGCTGGGTTAACTGTGCTGGCCTAACTGCAGGTTAGGATTATGCCCTGTGACCTTAATACAGGCATATACTACATTTTCTTACAAGAAGTGCTGGGATTTATTACAGACAGTGAAGTGACATCAGGATTACAATAAGAGTCTCCAGGACTATACATCAGAACAACGAAGAGAGCAATCCTAGATGCTCTTTGGGTCGGCACAAGTCTCTTATGCCAGCCCAGGAGTGTTGCAAATGCGCCATAAAGCATTTAAAGCAGCTGTTTCCAAACTGGAGACTTGCAGTGGGGAAGATAGTCTGTCTGATGTCAGTACATGTCAGATGTCAGTCTGGGTTCCAAAGATCTAGTTTTTCTTGATCCCAACAAAAGGGGGGAAAGAATGGGAGATTAAATAGAAGACTGTGCAGCTTTTACATCAATATTTGCACAGAAATGCATGTATTTTTGTGGTTGAGGCGGTTGAGGTCCTGAATCGCTGTCTGGAGGCAGTTGGGGGCTGGATGCGGGCGAACAAGCTGAAATTAAATCCGGATAAGACAGAGGTGCTTTTGGTTCGGAAATCCTCAGCTCGGGTATTGGATTATCGTCCTGCTCTGAATGGGGTTGCACTTCCTCTGAAGGAGCAGGTTCACAGCTTGGGGGTTCTCCTGGATTCACAGCTACACCTGGAGTTCCAGGTGGCGGCTGTGGCCAGGGGAGCCTTTGCTCAGCTTCGGCTGATCCGCCAGCTGCGGCCGTACCTGAGCTGTGCGGACCTGGCCACAGTAACCCATGCCCTAGTGACATCTAGATTAGATTATTGCAATGCGCTCTACGTGGGGCTGCCTTTGAAGACGGTCCGGAAATTACAACTAGTACAGAACGCGGCGGCTCGGGTGGTTGCTGGGGCACGTCGGTTTGACTCTGTCGAGCCGTTGCTCCGGCGACTACACTGGCTGCCGGTTCTGTTCCAGGCCCAATTCAAGGTGCTAGTTTTGACTTTTAAAGCCCTTTACGGCTCGGGTCCGGGGTATTTGAGGGACCGCCTCCTTCCATATAATCCTACCCGTACTCTTAGATCATCTGGGGAGAAGTGAGAGGGGCGGCGGCCAGGAAGAGGGCCTTTTCGGTGGTGGCCCCCCAACTTTGCAATACCCTCCCCTTCGAATTGAGAACAGCCCCCTCTTTGTTAACTTTTCGGGGGGGGGGCTGAAGACCTTTTTATTTCAAAAAGCTTTTTAACTGTTGACAGGTTGGCTGGCTGGCTGGTTATACTTTTATACTTTTATATTTTATGATCCATGTGGCTTGTTTTAAACTCTGTTTAATTTTTTTGTTTTATTGTATTTTAATATTGTTTAAATTGTTTTTTAATGTTGTTTTTATATTTTTTATTGTTGTAAATGCCGCCTTGAGTGCCTTCGGGCAATAGGCGGGGTATAAATTCAATAAATAATAATAATAATATTTATTTTCCTTGTCCTTCCTGAAATACAGAGTCAGTTCCCATTCCTTACAGACTCCCCGCACTAAAACACCAACCAGGTTGTGATCTATGTTGCTTTAACAATGTTAACAGCATCCTGTGTCCACGGACCCTTCTCTAAGTTTGCACATGTCTGGGGAAAAATGGGTTGTGCAGACCTGCACCAGCCTCCCTGAGAGTGGTCCAAACATGCTTTATGGTGGTCACTGTGCCAGCCCTACTTTGCTGGCCTAACTGTGCTGGCCTAACTCCAGGTTGGGATTGCGCCCTTAGGAACATAATTTCAGATGGTGCAGTGTAGCCTTTCAACTGGCTGCTTTTGAAAATGAGAGTAACGGAATGACTCACTTGTGCTTTGATGTCGGTATGGGAAAACAGAGATTTCGGATGCTCCAGTACGAGGAGTCACTCCTGGCCTGAGCTTGGTCAGTTCTGATTGCAGCACTGCCTGCACTGAAAACATCTGGGAAGCAGTACAAACACCCTGGAAACTGTGTGTGCACAATTTGAGGTGTCCCACTTGGACGCAGGGCTAACGGCCAGCAAGGTACCCACGTATTGAGAGATGGAAATGCTGAGTTAATCCCACCTTCGGTGCTGGCGGCTGCTCTGGGTGGGCCAAGTTGGTCTGTTCATGCTGCCCCTCCCCGGGCCTTTAGCTTTCCTACCTGATCCATATGGCATGTTTTCTTCCCCATTTGCTGGGTTTCCTTTTTGCCACTGGACTTTCTGCACACTTTTTTACAGTGGCATAATGCGCTTGATGAAGACAGCACTATGCCCCACCTGGAAGTGCGCTGCCCATCTCTTAGCCACAATGCAACACCAGCTGTCAAGTATGGAGCCGGGTTCGGCTGGCGCAGAGGCAGTGCCGGGCCCATGCTCCCAGGCTGGGAGCCGTAGTGCCGGCGCGGGGGTGCAGCTTGGTGCCCCCTCACTAAGCAGCTTGGTGCCCTCACTTAGCGTGGTGCTAAGGATGTAGCGCCGACACAAGCATGTTGCGTCACGCCACGTCCCTTCCGGGATTGCGCGGTAAATGAATGCATGAATAAATAGATCACCTCTTCATCTGTAGTTTGTGGGAATGAGGACACATTAGTGCAGAGTTGCACCTGCTGACATCCCTTAAAGGGACAGGAGCCTGGTCTTTTGTTGCATCTGCTGCATGCACTCGATGCTTTGGAGGGTTCTCTTTGTAGCAAAAGACTTTTCAAGAGACTCCAAACACTGTGAGAAAAATGAGGAGAGTGGGCAACGCTGCTTCATTCAAGGAGTCCTTGATGGCTTGAAAATGATACCTTTAATTCACATCTGCCCCCAAAAGGCTATCATCTTAAACATTCCAAGCATTTTTGGGGTTCTTCTTCTGGGAAGGGTAGGTCGCGTTGAGTGGAAGAGACCAATTACATTCCCCCATGGACTCCACCATCCCGCACTGTCTTTCAAAAATGGGACACATTCTTGCTTACCATCAGAGGCTACACTCAAAGCTTGATAGCATATATTGTAGTAGACTGATATTTTTGTATCCACATGTAACCATCATCGCAAACCATCTCTTGACGTTTTGTATACAGCACTGCCACAGCCTTGTCGTCTTCCCTTTTTCCCTTTTAGTCCTGACAAATCCAAGACTGTTGTGTTAAAGACCAGGAAAGAGAGGACTGGAGGGCAAATTCAGACACTCTTTTGATTATTGTTGCCAGGGAAAGGTTCCGTCTTCCAAAAGCCGGCCTCAGAGGAGCCAGTGACACATGTCCCGGTGGGAGGAGGCAGCACTGTGCAACGGCACCAAAGGCCATCAAGTCCGTGGAGAGGAGGCTCACATTTAGCTGTACATACAATCCGATTTTGACCGATAGTAATAAAAGTCATAATTAAATGATAATTAATCATATAATTGGATGAAGGCGTAGTGGGAAGAGAATATCCAGAGTGAAAATGCAGAGGGGGTCGTCCTACTTGGAGGTATTTGGCAGCACATATACAGCAGGGTTGATTGGTTTTGGTGTCCTCTGCCTTTAACAGGAGCTGGGCACGCAAAAATGCAGACAGGTGCAGCTTTTTCCACCACTTAGACAGCAATCCTAACCTGGAGTTAGGCTGGCACAGTTAGGTCAGCAAAGTTTGGCCAGCACAAGGGACACTGTAAAGTATGTTTGGGCCACTCGGAGTCAGGGAGGCCAGCACACAGACGTGCGCCATCCTCCCTGACTCCAAGAGTGGTCCAAACATGCTTTTCGGTGGCCCTTGTGCCATCCAAACTTTGCTGGCTTAACTGTGCTGGCCTAACTCCAGCGAACTCCAGGAAACACCTTGCCAGGAAAAGCTGCAGTTCTGGAAGTCTGCCCAACTGGTTTCTGTTAAAAATATACTGTAGGATTGGAGCCCATGGAAAAGGTGGCCACCTGGCATTCAATCATCTGTTCTGCTGAAGGTCAAGTTTCCCAGCGGGCAAAGTGACTGGACTTCAATGATCTGGTGACACTGCATTGGCTGTGAAGATCCACACCTTGACCCCGAGTGCCTCATTTTGTGCCCGCTGTGGACGGTGAACCCCAGTACAGAGTTTCGCTGATAGGCAAATGAATTCCGAGTCTATGGGAGAAGCTGCACTGCCTGCCTCTGAGCGGAAAAACAAGGAACACGATGGGGCCTCTCTGTTAAGGAGTATTCCAGTGTTCTGAGCATCTGGGCCTGTTCTACGGTTTGGTCTACTTCAGTCACAACATGCTCTGCCCCAAACATTCTTAGTGGGTGGATCACAAAGGGGGGGGAAGAGGAAACTTTGTTCTGTTCTCCTCCCTCTTGCAGCAACACCCCCGCCATAACATTCCTAGCCAGGCAGAATAAATCCTTCAGCAGCATTCTTTATCCGGGGCTGTTTGATGTAGTTCCAGCAACTTCAAACACAAGAACCATCCAGACTGCTTAGAGTTGAAATGGCTGAGATTCCACTGTCAAGGGAACCAGCGGGCGCGACAATGCAGCCTGACTGTCAGGAGGGAACGGCTCTCTCCCCGCACAAACTGCACATACAGCCTCCCCAGCCCTTCTGCTTCCAGCGGGCTCGATGGGGCATTTGCACAGGGGTGATGAGCAAAACAAGAGACGCAACTCTTGAATAGTTTGACTGCTTTGCTCGAAGGAATGCGATGGGAATCGGAGCTCAGCTCAAGGCGCACACAAAAGCACTTCCAGGAGGGTCTGAAAGTGGCGGCTGTAAACAACAGCTTGGGGATGTGGAAGGCTTTGGCGGTGGGGAGGAGGGCTGGAATGGCCTTGTGCTTCCCGTCTGCCTGAAGGCCTGGCTCGCTCCCTTCGGATGAAGCTGTGAGTCGACAACAGGCCTGTCACGCCAGCAGTTTCGAGGCCGATCATTCTTGATGGTTAAGAATGTCAAGCACTTTTCAACCAAACGTCGTTCACAAAGCAGTTCACATGATAAAACAAGACTTGTACCCAGTAGTGTCATTCAGTAATGAACAGACAGAACGCTGGGCGGGACTTACCGCCTGATTGGCTGCGCGTTGCTGACGCGGCGCTGCCTTTCCGAGCGCCGCGCAGGCACCCCTGGCTTCAGAGGGGGTGCCCGCTTGCCTGGGGGGCGCGCTGGGTGCTGCAGAGAGCCGCGGAGGGGCGCGCCACCCGGAAGAAGCCCCCGCGGTGGAATGGCAGGCGGCAACGCGTTGCGGGCTCCCTGTCAATCAAGGGGTAAGTCCCGCCTAGCGTTCCGCTTCCTCATTACTGAATGACACTACTGCTTGTACCACTGGTGCCAGTGTTGCAAAAGTGCCGCAAGGCACTTTTAGCACCTGTGGTGTGGTCATACCGCCAGCACTGCGCCAGTCCCAGCATGCGTTCGGCCTCAGCGCCAGGAGGACCCGGCGCAGAGCCACTCGGCAGTAAGTGTAACTGCTGCCGGCCATGTGCTCTTTTGGGGCGCGGGAGGGGAGAACTGGGCGGAAGGAGTGGCGGAACTGGGCTGGAGGCTGAAAAGTGCACGGTTTTTTCCGCATTGCTGTGCTCCGCTGCGAGTGCCCACCACACCCACCTCCCCCCATGGCACCCTCTCTATGGCAACCGGACTTTGGAGCACAGCGGTTGAAAATCACTGACAAACTCTTTCAGGTTCTGCAGCTCTGTTTCGGGGGCAACAATGTGTTATTACAACAGTTGCCTTAAAAACAGAGCTGTGGAACCTGGAAGAGTTTCCTGGAAGATGGAAGTGACATCACAAGAGGTGAAGACCACAGAGAAGATGATAGAGGTCAGTGTGCCCTGAGAAGAAAAACACTGAGGATCACTGGACTAGATGAACACCAAGGTCCCTTCCGATTCGAATCTTCTCAGATTCTATCACCCTGGGGGTGGAAAACTCTGCCTCCGGGCCCCAAGCAGTCTGATGCCAGCACTGACCACTGGCCACAGGGGAAAATAAGTGGCTTTCCTATTCAACTTCCAGGTTTCCAAGCATAAGAATGAGGAGTAGCTTTACTCCAGTATTTGTAGGCAAAGAGAAGCTGCGGGTTTCCAGTCCGTAATTAGCATTTTGGTCTCTTTCTGCCCAACCCAATTCTCTTTGGGAGAATAAAAATCCGAAAGGACAACCCCCAAGTGAACTCAGGAGCATCCAAGTTACAAAACGACTGAGTTTAAGACCTTGTTGAAAGCTAGTTGCTCTCATTACATGCGGTTGCACCGAGCCATGAATGTTCAAATTCTTCAGTGTCGGGAATATATTGCGGTGCTTGCTGATTTTGTTTGTGGTTTTGCCATCACACTTTTCAGACTCTCGTTAAATGACTTACTGTACAACTTAATGCCTTTCAGCTGTCTGTCAGATAAAAGTGATCCCTAGAACGGGCTGCCATTGACAAAAGCTAATGCTTGTTTAAGCACAGAGTTTGGCGAAGAAGAGTGGCAAACTCAGTTTGGCAGAGGGGGCGAGAGGGAGTCACAGATCACTCTTTCATACACTCATGATGCCCAGCAGAATAGAGTTGGTGTGTGTGTGTGTGTGTGTGTGTGTGTGATGTAGTGCTGTGTACTTATCATGTAGTGATGCTGGATCAAAGCTCCTGATCACCAGGGAGTAGTACTAAGGGGATGAAGCTCCCACTAGTAGACAAATTGGCTGTACCAGGCATAAGAGCCAAGCTCCTTGTTATAGGACTGGACAAAACTACCCTGTGGTCATAGGCCAATTTGACTGAGCGAACAATCCAGAGCGCTCAATGGGCCAGCACAAGTCTCTTGTGCCAGCCCAAGAATGTTCTTTTCCCTCTCTCACAATACCAGAACCAAGTGACATCCACTAAAATTGAGTGTTGGGAGAGTTAGAACAGATAGAAAATACTTGAGTCTTTTGAGTAAAAACATGTAATTAATTTGTGGAACTCCTTGCCACAGGAGATGGTGATGGCATCTGGCCTAGATGCCTTTGAAAGGGGATTGGACAGATATCTGGAGGAAAAGTCCATTGCAGGCTCAGGGCCTTCTCCTTATTGTAGAAGTTGGCTACCTCAGAATGCCAGATACAAGAGAGTGGCAACAGGATACAGGCATCTTGTGGTCTCGTGTGCTCCCTGAGGCATCTGGTGGGCCACTGTGAGATACAGGAAGCTGGACTAGATGGGCCTTTGGCCTGTTCTGGCGGGGCTCTTCTTAAGGATATAAACATTGGTGAGGTTTATGAACCAGCGAGGCTGCTCTTCACCTCCTTCTCTTTCCATTTTGTGATGCTTTACCCTTGACTCAAATGGGGCAAGTGAGATGTTCACAAAGCACCAGCAACTCTTTTGGGTCGCGCCCAATTGTTTGAGTTTCATTATTTACCTCTGCCTTTGCTAATTAAAAGAAGCCCTGGAGGAATGTGTACGAACAAATAACACTGGTAGCAAAAGCAAGAGCAATCAGAAACAAATGGCAAGATGAGATCGGATTAAAGTTTCCATTAGGGTAGTTCATCTCCTGCTCTCTTTTCTAATTTCGGACATTCCTGTAAAAACATTTGAAATAAGCAAGCAGAGTGAGGGATCGTCCATGTCAAGCTTCTTCCTCGTGTTAAACCAGATCATTGTCAAATCGCTTAGCGAGTGAACGTTTGTCTACGGTTTTAATCAACTGTGCTCTTCCCTTGTATTTTCTCTGCCTTAATGGATGTCCTCCTTTGATTTAGCTGTTTATTTTTTCATTTGCTGCCAGGGAAAATTGATTGGCCCTTCTCCGGGAAAACAGAGCCATCTGAATGATCAAAAGGAGTTTCAGTCTAAATACAAAGCAACAAACTGTTTTCTCATTGTTCCGAAAATCCTCAAGATATTGTGCAGGGCTTGCCTCCCTACCCTCTTTGTGTCTGTGGGTGGTCTCAAGATACTCGGCAGATTTTGGTGGAAACACATCACCAGGGGGAAACATCGAGCCAAAGAATTTATTACTCCAGTATTGAACACTTTCTTTTAATGAGCTGCAAAGTCTTGGACTTTGCCATTGTATGTGTCTGTGGGGAGCTTGTTCATGTACCTAATACAAAATGCCATTTTAAAAATTCCTAATCCAGACATGAGAGATAAGGCATATAATTTAAAAAGAGATCAAAACATCCAATTTATGAAATAAAGAAGTAACATAAAATCACCATTCCATAAGCCACGCACAGTGCTGTAAAATGTGGTTTACTATCCAGAACCACCAAATTCAGTTGGAAGGCTCACATTTGACTTCATAACCTGATGCAATCGTTGAATGATTTCAGAGTAGTGCTACTGAGGTCAGTACTGGTGGAAGAAACTTTAGCTTCCAAGCTTTAGAATACAACATTCTTTGTAACCCCTTGAAGATGCTTTCCACAGGCAAAGGCGAAACATTGGGACCAAATCCCACAATGTATTTTAATCCGTGTCTTGAAGACTCGAGCAACGTTTTTAATTCTGTTTTGAAGCTTTAGCTGTGTTCATGCATTGTTATTTGAGTGTTTGATTTGATTTGACCAAGTTGGGGAACCCTCCAATTTTTTTGCATTTCTTTGTGGGGTGGGACTTCATGACCTCCATGGGCCTGTTAATTAAAATCTGGTCCTACGCACCATGCTGGATATATGCTGAATGTGGTGTTAACCCCTGTGCAGGTTGATGGTGATCTAGCTGTGGAGGATATTAACATTAGTGCTTTGTCCTGGACACATCACTACATGTTAGGATTTAGAATTATTGGACTTTCTTTTTTTTTTTTCTTCACTGCAGTGGAAGGCGACCTACCAGATGAATTTCTGATGGCCATTCTGGGGGATGGCCCTCCCTGACTCCGAGAGTGGTCTGAACATACCTTATGGTGTCCCTTGTGCTGGCCAAACTTTGCTGGCATAACTCTAGGTTAGGATTGTGCCCTTAATCAGAAGAAGTTCCTCTGAGGGTCACAGGGCTTACTCCCAAGAAAGTATGCATAGGATTGCAGCCTTACGCAGGACTGTAGCTGGAAGCTGTGATGGAAAATACAAAGAGAGAGGATTGATCTGCTGATGCTGTCTCTGTTGCACAGATGTAAGTCCTTTCCCGGAATCATAACAATGAAAAAATGGCCTGATGGGATATGTCAGGAGCTCAGGCTGGCAGCTCATGAGTTCGAAAAGGGAGCAAGGCATTAAAACAGGGGGAAAAAAGCTGCTGGATCATCATGACTCAGAACAAGCCAAAGCACAAAATGCAAGGCACTCGCACAGTAGCCAACACTGCGCCATAAAATGCAGCAGCCAACTCTCTGGGAAGGAGAAGCCAAGCCAAGCCCGCCTCTCCCCAGAGCCTTTTGTTCAGTAGCCACAGGAGAGCCTGTGTGCAGCAGCATAGCCAAAGGGTGTGTGTGTGTGTGTGTGTGTGTGTGTGTGTGAGTGACACTTTGAACTGGATTATATTTCATTTAGGCCCCAATCCGATCCCCCATGAGCAGTGCCAATGCAGCCATGCCAAGACGGTCCACGCTGCATCCCGTGGTGGGGAGGTGACCCAAGGGCACATGGCATAAGACCTGAGGCCGCCTACGGGTCTCCTTGGTGGACATACACCACCTCTTTGGTGGCGTTTGTCTGAGGAGAGCAAAGGGACAGGGAGGTTTGAATTCAAGGGGATTACACTGCAAGCATCTGATGGGGTGGAGTGGAGTCCATGATGAAAACGTATGCTGAATGACAGTGTCACCAGACTCTGTTTTGTTTCTGCCGGCGACACAGAATGGAAGCATTCTATTTGTGGGGCCTCTGGAATTGAGAGTGCAATCCTAACCTGGAATGAGGCCGGCAAAGTTAGGCCAGCAAACTTTGGCCAGCACAAGGGCCACCAAAAAGTATGTTTGGAATACTGTTGGAGTCAGAGAGGCCTCACACAGACGTGCGCCATCCTCCCTGACTCCAAGAGTGGTCCAAACGCGCTTTATGGTGGCCCACTTTGCTAGCCTAACTGTGTCAGCCTATCTCCAGGTTAGGATTGCGCTCTAAAAGTATAGGGTGCCTACCAAGTACAGTAAGAGCATTATGGGATATCTGTGGCACTTTGTGACAAATGAAGTGCTTTATAATTCTTGAGTTAACGCACACATCGTGTTACTTGCCCAAGCTTGGCCATGAGCTTATTTCGACATCCAAACCCAACATGCAGCCACCAACTCTGCCCCAAGTCACACCCATTTTTTTTTCCACTACAGAGATGTGCTGGCCTGCTCTTGAGCCAGAGCTAGGAAATCAAAACCACTCTATCGACACTTTCTTTGCTATTCAAGGGAGGGGCACCAACCTCTTCCACTCTCACAGCGCAATCCTACCTGTTTTGTCACGTCGACACTACGTCATAGCGTCAACGTGACAGACGTAGCACTGACACGGGGGCACCGAGCGGCATCCCCGTGTCGGCGCTACAGCTCTCAAGCCAACGCTACAAGTAGCATCGGCTTGAGAGCGCCGACGGGGAGCCTCCCTTGCACTGACTGAAGTCCCACTTCGGGATGGGGATTTGCGGGGGGAGGGGGGTTGGGGGCAGGACGTGGGCGGGTCCAAGATTCAGCCCTACGGCCAAATCCTATACCCAATTCAGGCTGCACGGTCTCCTTGGATCTGCGCTTGCTGTTTAGCAGGCTCAGATCCAAGGAGCGCATTGGGAGGCTGGAGCCTCCCCCACGGTAAGGGAGCACATGTGCCCTTGCCGTTGGGAGGCTCCAGCCTCCCCTAAGTAGCACTGGATTTGGTGTTGGCCGGCCAGCCTTGCCAATCCAACGCTGTTTAGGATTGCACCCTCAGACAGGCCCTGGTGATACAGTTTTGGTCTTGTGGGGTTCGAGAAATGTCGACAAATGAGGCACAGCTGGCTTCTTGTCCTGGGGACAAGTTGTGTTATCCCTTGTGTTGGTGCCCTTATGACCAATATCCTTCAACCTCACTGCAGTACAGCATCACACCAGCCACCGATGAGCATCACCCTCAGATTCATTGTCATGTGCCACGACATCTCAGCACACAGAAACTAAAGCAGCATCTTTATTTCATACATAACCATCAGTATAAAAATGTTTATTACATAAGAGCTGTTTTGGGTCCAATATATTATATTGCTATATGCCAATGCAAAGGCTGAATTCATACTTCTCGTTCCACTGAGTTTCCAATATATTATATTGTTCCAATGCCACAACCACGTTGTATTTCATATAGAGCATCCTGCAGAAACGGTAATTGGTTTTAAATTAAAGAAAAAAAACTTTTATTACACAAAACATCTAACGAGTCGTTGTGCCAAATAATCAAATGCTCTACTTGCTTAAGCTACCCCAGGCACGATCTGGAAGAAGTTGTGTGTTCCAGGCCAGGATTTTCCAAATTTCCCCCTTTTCAGTTGGTCAATTTGTTCAGAAGAATTTGTTACAGAAAAAAAAAACACCACCCCAATTTGATAAAGAATTGAAATATAGTACAAAAAGAAACCGGTTGAAAGTACTGAAAACAAGAAGCCTATATAACTGTGCTAGAGAAAGAAAACTTAAAAGGAATAGTAACTATCAGCTCAGTGGTTTATAATGAAGCTCATAAAATTCAGGTCAGTCATCTTAAAATGTAACGAAACAGCATGTCAACGTTCAACACATGAAAGGTTAATGAAGGCTATGAACTTTGTGTAACATAAAACGTTTCAGATGTTGGAGTTCACCAGATATAATTGGATTCGGGTGGCGTTTGCCTCTCCTCGGCCCTCTTCGGTGAAGGCGTGTGCTGCTTGTGCTTGGTGCCTGTTGGCCTCAGGGCGTTCATCGGGTTGGCTCCGTACCCTGAAAAATGATCCAGTTCAAGAGGCAAGAAAACAACCAAAGCAGGCCTGTTGTTTTCTCCTCGAAGAGTTCGCAGGCAAACCGTTGGCTGCATGGGGACACTGCAAAGTCTAATCCACATCCTTGTGCCAACAATTGTTGAGCCATGCGCCTGAGATCTCATTGCAGGAAAGAAAGAACCTCCCCATGATAATTCTGGATCTTACGTGTCCCTGGTTTTCTGCAGCATATGATCACGATGCTACAAGCATCACCAGACCACTCTTCCGACATGGTGAAACCAACACAAGCCGTTCATCTGGGTGGATTTTGGTTTAGCGCAGTGGTCTCCAAACCACAGCCCACTGCGCTCTACACACATGCTTCTGGGCACAGTGCGGTGCAGTGGTGGGGAAGCCTTCCCATTCTGTGCCGCAGCCTCCTATCTTCTCAGCCAATCTTTGCAGAAAGTCACCAGGTCCACCACACGTAGGCTCTGTGCCCCAATTTGAGAGGGTGGCGGCGGCTGCCCAGCGCACATTTCTGCAAAGATCAGCTGAGAAGACAGGAGGCTGCGGCGCGGAATGGTAAGCCTTCGCCACAACTGCACTGTGCCCGGAAGCAAGATAGTGGATTCTCTGGGTCTGGATTTGGAGGCTCCTGGTTTAGCGCATACACCTGTTTGCAGGACCCAGGCTCATCACTCTGGCAATGTCCTGGTTCCTCCATTTTTCAGACGTTTCCAAGGACTTGGTGAGTGATGGCCTTAGCATGGATTAGGATCCAAGTAGACATGACATGAAATCAGTGGTTCCCAACCAGGGGGATGGGACCTCCAAGGAGGTCACGAACCCATTTTCAGGGGTGCTATATAGCCGGCGCAGATCTGAGCAGCCCATAGGGGAGGCTGAAGCCTCCCTGGGACAAGCCTCCTCTGCTACCCTCTCTATGCCGGCGCTGCCAACTCACACGTCATCGCAAACATGCTTTTGCGCTAGTGGTAGCCTGCATTGGGATTGGGCTGTCATTCTCCTAAATAAATAAACATTAAAACCATAGTGGTTGCTTCTCTATGGCCAGTAGATGCGGCTGGAGTAATACTAATTACTAGTAACAGCTAGAACAAAAAATTGACATGCGTAAAGTACAGTGGAGACAAGCCCTGTTGTCTACCTGGCAAAAATGTGGGAGGGGCAGTTTTAAAAATGCAAGTTATTTAAAAACAAATAATTAAACAAAATAAACTGACGGTTGACTGCTAAATGTACACAACGATTAATTGCTAAATTTAAATGGTGACACATTTTGCAATGAGAATTTCCAAAATCCCAGTGATCTGTTCGGCAAGTTGATGGATCATTCAGGAAATGTTTTTGATGGGGGCGAGGCACAAGAGTTGGACAGGACCATCTATACCAGCATTGCAACTAAACCAAAATATTCTGCTTGAGGCTCCTAAAGTACCAAGGCTACATCTGCCCAAAACCAGCTTCATAGCACAAGGCTGTTTGTGGTGTTTTTTGTATTTGCTAAAGGTGTAGGTGACCGTTAAATGCTATATCCAATAAATCAGTGGTTCTCAAACGTTTTAGCACCGGGGCCCACTTTTTAGAATGACAATCTGTCTGGGACAATCTGTCTGATAATTGCGAGTTGGGTCAGGATAGGTAGTTTGCCCAGCTCATGTCACTCAAGGGTCCACATTCCCATATCAGCAGCCACCACGGCCAAACGTGGTCATGCTCAGCGCTACTGTCTGCTACAACTGTGGCTGGAAAGGGAGACTGCTGGGAGAGGATGCCATTGTACCAACCTCACCTACAATAAATCCATCACAGCATGGCATAGCATAGTTGCAGGGCTGGGGAGTAGGTTTTGGTTGGTACCACTTACTTTTATTGCAGTGCCTTCCATGCCAGCCATCTTGACACTGGCACTTGTTGGGTTCAGTACAGGTCCCATATAATCCACAGCCAGGTTCGCAGACAGCTGCAATAAAAGACCAATGGTGAGAATCTGCACCAAGATTCTTTTGGTTGAAGAATCTTCCACATTTCTTCAGAAAAGCATATCTACTACCATGTGATCTAAGGGCGAACGCCGCAACATTCGGAATTGGCTATTTCAAAACAAGATCAAGTTGGCAGGACTTACGCTTTGAACAGAGGTCTCCTTGGTAGCCTTTGGCGCACTTGCACTTATTTTTACCAGTACATTTGCCTCCATTGCGACAAGGCTGGTGGCATTTGCCTAGAAATGGAAAAGAAGAAAACAGCATCTGAAACACCTTCAGTTACACCTAGTCCAATGCTGAGTCTGGATTGGTTACATGAGAAAGCATGAGAAAGGCATGAATGATGTGGCCACTCCACTGCATGGTCAAGAAACCTCGTATGATGGTGCCAGGGATTGAGCTTGGGGCTAGCCCCATGCAAGGCATATGCTATACCCCTGAGCGACAACTCTCCTCCATAATCCATCACGCAGTCTCCCACTCTGCAGCACAGCACATGGCAATGTGGTATTGGGGGCAGGGGAGGCTTTGCATTCCAAGATGTACAAGAGTCTGAAAAAATAACTGGGTACCTAAACAGTACATAACCAACAGAGAAGCTCTTTAGATCTCAGCCAAGGAGTCCACAGGGCTAAGGGCACGCTGTGTGCAAACTATATAAGAGCTCCACTGACCCAGTGAAAAGCAACATCAGGCTGGGGGAATGTCATTCCCATCTGCCAATCCTCTGATCCAACTCCTTGCAAAGTGGTTTTCTTTAAAGCAAGCAAGCCAGGAAGCAGTGGGACTCTGTACTTGCCTGTTGCTAGCCTCTCAGCAACACCACTCTCTCTTGGCTTTAACCATATCACTGGTCTGAATTGGGACCATAGTAGGGAGAAGGCTTAAACCCCAAACTCCCCCAGCAGTCCTGATTGCTCCCTGCATGTTATTTACACAAGAAAATGCGAACACACCAGGGCCAATGATGCAATCGAGGACACATCTAGTTTGGTCCTAGAGTGTCTTTTTTCCCCAGGAAAGTGGTGACTAGTGGTTACTTCTTGTCTTATCTGCAAATTGGTCCCTCTTACTCTAGATACATTATATTGTAGGTCACATGGGTGAAGCCTTATCGTTTTTCTATACAAGGTTCATCACAGCAATTGATTTAGTGCAGAGGTTCCCAAACTGGGGGTCGGGACCCACCAGTGGGTCCCGAGCCAATTTCAGGTGGGTTGCGAAGCACCTAGAGTACCCATCATTGAAAATATGGGAAGATGGGATGCTGGCAGAGGCGGATCTACAGGGAGGGCAAGTGTTCTACTGTTGCAAGAAGCCTTACCCTGTCATGTAAATCCCTCCTCTCCCTTGCTGCTGTAGCCAGTAAGCAACGCCAAGATGTTGCTGTTCCCTGTGAGGATTGGCTAAAATGGTGCAGGAGAGGAGTGATTTCCACTGCAAGGTCAGGCTTCTTGCAAAACGTAGGGCTTTGCCCTCCCTTAGATCTGCCTCTGGATGCTGGAAAGGGAGAGGGCTGTGTAGTTGTTGTGCGTGTGTGAAGGTTGTAAACAGGCTTTTTTTTCCTTTCTGATTCACTTTGCTACTGGAAAATGGCTGAGAAATAACCCAACTGATTGCTGTATTCTCAGGAAAGCAGCAGGCTCTGGCAGCACAATGATGGAATCTCCAGCTATGACATAACTTCTGGTGGGTCCTAGACATCTGGTCCTTCTAAAAAGTGGGCCCCACTGCTAAAAAGTTTGAGAACCACTGATTTATTGGATATAGCATTTAACAGTCACCTGCATCTTTAGCAAATACACAAAACACCCCAAACGGCCTTGTGCTATGAAGCTGGTTTTGGGCAGGTGTAGCCTTGGTACTTTAGGAGCCTCAAGCAGAATATTTTTGGTATAGCTGAAATGATAGAAAATTGGGACTCACTAATTTCACACTGATCCCCCTCAAGTCCTGCAGCACAAATACATTTTCCTGGGTAAAAACAGGTTCCTCCACTGAAGCAGGTGGTAGTGCAGTTTGCTGAGAAAGATGAAATCAAATATCAACATAATAAGGATCTAAAGCTTTGCTAAGGCACCATAAAGTTTTGGGTCTTTCGACAAACAGATCACAGCAACGACCTCTCGGAAAAGGTTGCTCAAAGCCCATGTGTGCTCAGGGGAACATTCAGACCTCTGGGATCTCTTTGCATGTGAGGAGCAAAGGATTTCCAAATGAATGGAGAAGTCCTCGAGGCAACAAAAAACACTGTATGTGCTCCAGGTGCATGATGAGGGTCATTCTCTACTTGTGATGGGCGTTGTTAGGCAGGCCTCACTGGCAAGAAGTAAGAGGACAGTCTGCATACAGACACTGCAGGGGTGTATTCAGCGGCGTCATGCAGCCGGAACGCTGGGCGGGAGGAACGGGTGAGCGGCAGCCCCGCGGGGGCGGGGAAGACGGCGAAACGGACTGGAACGCAATGGGCGGGCTGCCGCTCACCCATTCCTCCCACCCAGCGTTCCGGCTGCATGACGCCGCTGGGTGTATTGTTGGGCACACGCTGGACCAAACACAATGGTGGCAGACTTGTATTTCTGTCATGCGTTTGGCCCGCAAGTCACATGAAACGCAGGGGGCTGGTTGAGGCCTTCCTTTAACACCAAGTGCGCACCCAGGAAATGAGTGCGGTATTGACCCTCCTCCTGTACCTGACCTCTCTTCGAACCACAGCTCCAGACACCTGTGACACTTCCAGTAGCCAAGTTAAGGAGGGAGAAAAGTGCCTGGAGCCACCAACCGCCGGGAGGGAAGGGGTGTGTGCGCACATAACATGTGTGCAAGCGGAGGGGAGATTCTTTGCCTCTTGCCCACAGATTCCTGTGTTCAAGTAAGACACACACCCCTTGTTTGCATGAGAATGCGGTGGATAGGGGAACGACAGAGCTGTCCTGGCCCTCAGATTTCACCCTGGCTGGCCATGTGTGTGGAGAACTAGGAATGTCCCCCAGCCTTGGAGCAGGTGCCAACTGCGCCTGGGGCAGGTTGGTAATGAAAAACATCACTGCGCCCTCCACTAAGCCTCACCACCACCCCCCGGCTTCCAGAATTGCTCCATTTCGGAGCAATACAGCGGCAAGGGTGGGCTGGAGGACCCGGCTCCACGCCTGTTTTCCCCACCAGTGCTCAGCTCCCTTGATGGCACCTGCTGCAGGCGCATCACCGCGCCACATGGGCGTGACGCCTCTGGTGTCCCCACCCCTCTTCATCCTGCAGGCCTCAGACCAGAGGGCAGAATGCTGAGGTGACGCCCCGTGGTCCTGGAGTCTGTGGCTGTCACTCAGAGGCCCTCAGAGGAGTTGCCTGTCACCTGCCTCCATGCAACCTCATCGCCGTCACGTCTTTACAATGTGCAAGAAGTGAAGAGACTCCCTGACCATTCTGTGGCCATTGTCTTGTTGGATCCTGATGAGCAAGATCAGTAAATGAAAGTTACCGACCCTTGTTGGCAGGAAAGGAAATGGTCATTCCTTGACATTTTCCCATGATGTGTCTCTAGAATCACAACTAGTCTCCATGGAAATGATCTACCCAAAAGATGGCTCCCAAAAGCGAACCCATTCAAAGCCCATCGGGACGGTGGAAGGTTAGACTTGCGAGCACAGCATCAGTCTTGCCTTGCTCACTTCAGCTGCCTGAGTTTCTCACTGGCCAGTGTGGTTTCACCTGCAAATGCCAAATGTGTGTTTGCTGTGCATGGAAAGGAAACGGCCCGGTTTTTTTCCATCAACGTTTGCATGGGGGGGGGGAGGAATGCGGCAGATCTGTGCAACCATGCTTGGTGGTGTACCTTTCAGGGGCCAGGGATCTGGCCTGTTCACAGCTCTGCCAATTAATAACTTGGAAGAGGGGGGAGTCTAACTGCAATTAAAGCATTAGCGGCTTAGCCTATTGATGACATCAGTTCAAGCTTGCAGGTCTCATCATAATCCTTTACGGCATACCTTTATCGCAGTTGATGCCATAGAAGCCAGGTGGACAGATGCACACTCCCGGCATAACGCAGAGCCCCCCATTCATGCAGTGTGGGGTACACAGAGCTGATGCAAAGAGAGGGAGAGGGAATCAATCTCGTAGCAAGTGCAGGGGGCAAAGGTGGAGATTAACATACCAGGGCTGGCACGTGGAAAAGCCTTAACATCTAAAGCATCACCTTATTATCTTCCAACTCTTTATCAGGGTGCAACCCAATGCAGTGTTTAGGGAGACGGGAGCCTCCTGACTGTGCTCCTCAGACCTGCACTTGCGAAATGGCGGGCACAGATCCGAGGAAACCGTGCGGCCCAAATCAGGGCTGCGCAGCCTGAGAATGAGGCCCTCCCTGGGTCACCATGCCCTCCAATACACTGCTGGGGTGAAAGGGCCGGAAGAGAGGGGTGGGATGGGAAATGCTTACCTGACTGTCTCAGGTACTGCATGGCCCCTGTGGGACCCCTCTAAGCGATGCCAGCTCTGTTGCTGGCATCTATCTGAGGGGCCACTGCAGGAATGTCCAGTCCAGGATGGGAGTTTGGGATCTGGCAGCCACTAGATCTACCTCATCCTTCCCCTGCCCTGCCCTGCTCCCTGCCCTGTTTCCACCTCTCCACTGGCAGGGTTGTGCTGGCAGCCAGTCTGCTCCCTGATGCCCAGCTTTCCAGCTGGTACACCTGGGCATCAGCCACCAGCAGAGAGGCTTCTGAGATGGCGAGGCCATCTTTGCACATGCTTCCCTTGGTGGTACAATGGTGTTTTGGGAGCAGTTAGGAGTGGGCTGTTTGGGAACGTTTTGCTTGAAGAGCAGGATATGCACATTTTCTAATAACTCCAATAGCAGAACCAGAAAGAACCGGAAGGTCAAGTTTTAAATCATCCCCCCCCCGCTCCAAAAGTTGCTATTTGCCTACCAGGGAAAAATGTACAGGCAGCCATTAGTGAGAAGACGTCATCAGAGAAAGGTGTTGACACTTCTCCTGATCTGATTTTTCTCCCCACACCCACCAGCTATGTGTTAAAAAGGGGGAAAAAAAGGATGTTTATGAATGGCAACTTCCTGGGACAGAATCCCTGCAATGAGAATTCTGAGAAGACAAGAATTCACAAACTATCTTGCCATACATGTTGTGAAGGACAAGAGGCTGTTTGGATAGAGGGCTCCCTTGCCCAGTGGCCTTCCATCATCAACATTCTCTTTTGATGGACCAGAGAGGTGTAGTCCCATGCTGAGCATCGGATCGTCTGGGAGATGGTCAGTTCTGGTGTGCTGTGATTGGCTGGGAAATGTAGTCAGTTTAAAACACTCTTATTGTAGGAAAGTGGGCGGGACAGGGGTAGCAGGAGGTGCCCTTTTCTGCTGTTTTCTCTTCTTCAGTGTTCCTAATGGGCTACCTACGCCAGATCTGTTGTTGGTATGGCATTTTTCTGGCATCGGGGTCTATCCATTGTCTGAAGGGGGTTAGGACATGGTATATGTTGACTCTTCCATGTCCCTCCCACATCCCTCCAATGTCCCTCCCATGTTATGCCCCACTCTCCTCCCTGTTTTGTCCTCCCTATCAATGGAGTTCTGCTGGCATCCAAGAGACATCTGAGCTATGTCAGCATGGTGTTTTTCCAGTGTTGGGCTGGCATTTAGGGCATGGCTATTGGCCTGCAAATGTCTATGCCAGTGGGGCTGTCGTTGCAGCGACATACACTGGGCTGGAGGCCGACAACCCTAGACACACTTATATGTGAGTAAGTTCCATTCAACACAAAGGGTCTTATGTCTGAATAAACATGCGTAGGCTTGCACTGTAAATGCACGAGTGTGCCCACTAACAGTATTTTTCAGATGTACACGTTCCTGCAGGTCCTTGCTGGCTGAGAACCAGCAGTTTGGTCTGCATGATTTAAAATCAGGATTTGCCCAAAAATCACGCCCAAAAGCAACCGAGGGACAAATTAGAAGCAGTGATGATTTCTTAGACAGCAGGATCAGAAACCCAGGATTAACCCTGTAAACAGGGCCCATTGGTGTGTCCATCATGAGATCATAGGATCTCTCCCATACAGACTGTTGGAGGTGTCTGCACTGCTTGAGGTTCGGTTTACTATCAAACATGGGGAATGGTCTTCAGCAAGGGTCTCCAAACTACGGCCCGGGGGCCAAATCCGGCCCACCACAAGATTTTATCTGGTCCACAGCAACTTAAAATATTTGACATTTTTACCCATTATATATCATTTCTCAGTTTCAGCCTGCCATTGTTGCTCTGTAAATGTCACATTTCTCTTTTGTACTGAATCAGATCAGGCTGATTGCAAAAAAGAGCCAAGTAAAACTGATCCATTCATGTCGATGTCATTCATTCATTTATAAAACTGATTTTTTTTTTTACCCGTGAACATCTGTAAATGTAAATGCGATGTGGCCCTCCTCCTGAAAAGTCTGGAGACCGGAGTAAAGAGCAGAGTAAGGGAGTCGCAGTGCATCATTTCTCAGCTAGAGCGCAATGGCCAGAGCATTTCTGCTTCATGTTTTGCCATAGGAGCTCTCATTTGGTTGGTGGGCAACTCATTTTAAACTCTGCCGCAGAGACTCCTTTCTCTTTCAAATAAACAATCCCTGTTTTCTTAGAAGCCACAGCTCATAAAATATTCTTCGTCTGTGTTTCGATTTAATTGTTGGAAGAACCCTTACCACATCTGAAAACCTCGACAAAACCATGTTTTGAAAGTTTGAGACCGCTTGGCTCTGCTTACAGAATAAATAAATGCACCCAGTTCTTGAAGGAAGCTTTTCGATTACCTTTTTCACAGTGAGGCCCATAAAATCCATCTGGACATTCGCAGACATGCCTTTCATTGCAAAAGCCTCCATTTCGGCATCCTCCAGGACATTCAGCTTCAAAGAAGAGAATAATACAGACGGAATGAATTGCAGGTGTTCTGAATCATTTTAATTATTTGTCTTTGAGGAAGAACATCATATTCTGTTGATGATACAACAGCAGAAGCTACCTAGGCAGCAAATTCCACTTTCCCAATGGTTAACAGGGGCAGTCTGCTTGGGTGGAGATCCTCTGAGAAAAGGTATATGAAAATTCTCTATTTACGAGGTCAAACTCCTTCAACAACAGAATCATCAGTAGCTTTCCAGGAAGTCTTGATGGTTTTGTTAATGATCCAAGAGTCCTTACTATTTATTGCTCCCGATTCAGCAAAAACCAAGTTGTGACTAAGGTGGCAATCTTTGGCATATTTACTAGGTAGCACGTTCCATTTGACTCAGTGCAGCTTATGTCAAAGAAAACATACCTAGGATGGGGCTACATATTCCACTGAAGCCAATGAGATAAATTGACTCTAACATTAACTTTGTCTCCACTAACTTAAGGCACAATCCTAAGCAGCGCCGGACTGGCAAGGCCGACATGCCAGCGCCATATCCAGCGCTGCTTAGGATGGGCTGGAGCCTCCCTGCGGCAAAGGAGAGTGCGCTCCCTTACTGTAGAGGAGGCTCCAGCCTTCCCTATGTGCTCCTCGGATCTGCACCCGCTAAAGAGCGGGCGCAGATCTGAGGGGGCCGCGCAGCCTCACTGACGGGCTTAGGATGTGATCGTACGGCCACCTCCCAAGCCTGCCCAGGTCCCGCCCAAGTCCCGCCTCCCCCCTCCCACCAATCCGCATCCCGTCTAGTCTGCAATGGCCACATGCAGCCCTTTGGTGAGTGTCTGCATGTTGCCGTTGCAGCCTAGAATGGCTCCAACAGTGCGTGGGAGAATTACACAGTGCATTGCTGCACCTGCAATGCTTTCTGCGTTATCCCCCCTTGAGCTGTGCTACTGGTAGTAAGGTTTTAGCAAAGTAGGTGACAAAGTAGCAATATTCCAATTGAATACTAGAAAGTTGCACACATGGAGGCTACACTCAACAGCAATCGTCATCTCATCCTTGCCCTCTGTGTCGCTTTTGTAGATGTTGCCTAAATATTTGTCCTGACTGGCACACATGGCTATGCCCAGAATGTGAGGGATCTAGCACCAAAGACACAACTCTTGCCAGGTTACCTTGCTGACATGTTTTGAAGAAGATGGCATTCTGTGGCGTTTGAAGGATGATGTTGCCTTCGGAATTCATGATAATGACTGTAACTTCAAAGGCTGCCACTCCATCTTGTTTCCCAAGACAAGGAAATCCAATCTGCACAACTAAAAAGAGGAGGGGAAATGTTATCTCTTCAATATCACGTTAAGAGAATCTTCTGTGAATGGTGGAAATGCTCAACAAAGGTTAACTGGACATGCTAAGGCTGCAATCCTAACCTGGAGTTAAGCCGGCACCAGGCCACTGTAAAGCGCATTTGGACTACTCTCGGAGTCAGGGAGGATGGTGCCCTTCTGTGTGCTGGTCTTTTTGACTCTGAGAGTGGTCCAAACATCCTTTATGGTGTCTCTTGTGCTGGCCAAACTTTGCTGGCCTAACTCAAGGCTAGGATTGCATTCTATGTATGTTTCCTCCAAGTCCCTCTACACCAGGGGAAGGCAATCATTGGATATACGTGAGCTACTTAGCAAAATGATTAACTGCCAAAGAGCTACTGCAATCCTCCCATATTGAACTGTAGAAAAAAAATTGCCAAAGTAAGGCAGCAGGTCAAGTCACTGTGGCGTGCTTAGGAGGCAAGAGAACTAAGTCCAAAGGGCTGCATGTGGCCATTGCAGACCAGACGGGATGGGGATTGGTGGGACGGGGGAGGCGGGACTTGGGCGGGACCTGGGCAGGCTTGGGAGGTGGCCGTACGATTCTGGAGAGCAGAATAATCCGGTCTCCTGTATCCCTAGATTAGGTCTACTGTATATGGAAAAAGCAGCCGTAAGCCAATTTGACCTAGGTTGTCCCATTAGGCCCTGCTTGGTAAGCAGTCACGGTAAGCCAGGATCTCCATTGTGCTATAAGCCAGTGGGGCAAATGGAGTGGCTGCTCATTGGTCCGTTCCACCTGGCCTGGCCTCCAAACAGCCTGAAATGGGCCTCTTGGAAGCAGTTGGCTGTGACTTCCACATAACCGCCAACTATTTCCAGGTGCCGCACACGTGCTCTTCTCACCATGGCTGTAGGATGAGTAGGGGAATGCCCCACATTGGGGTGCCGCTCCTGGGAAAAAGGTACCATTTGTGATCACAGGCCATGTTCTGAAGGGACTTGATATTTCCAGCCTCCTGAAACAAAGCAGGACTAGGACAAGAGCCTGCCTGGGAGTTTGCACACACTGGCTGATCTTTCACGATGGAGAAAAGGAACAGTATAAATGTAAAAATAAAATAAAATAACAGAAGCCAGAGATTACATCAACGAGAAAGCCAACGTTTTATTGGAGGAAAAATGCCCGTGATGAATGGACTTGGGTGTTCCTTTCTGACTGGAGCGCCTATGTTTGAGTCCGAAGGCAGTCTAGCGATGGCAGCAACATTCTTTTTGCTTCATAAATCGCTAACCAGAAATGCGGAGGGGACACACACAAGAAAGACACAGCTTCAGCCAAACTTATTAAGTGTTCCAAACACAATGAGTAGCTGGAGATGGCTGCTTTCAATGCAAACCGGTTTTTTTTTTCCTTTCTAACTACAAAGAGTCAATGAAAGGCAGTAAATCTGGAGTATTTTAATGAGGAGGAAGGCCTGGTAACCCCACAGCCTTGGAATGCCATTCGGTGGTCGTTTCATCTGAAGGCTGCGGACAATTAATAGTGACACTTATCTGTTTCCTTTATAGCTCAGGTCTTATCGGTGCGTTCCAAACCCTGTTTCTCTTGCGTGGTTTCCTCTCTACGCACCTGATATAAAGCACATTAGAGAGGGTCTGGAAACTGATCTGCTAATAAAATATATTTCTAGGGGGGGAAGCCCCATTAAAAGGTGTGCCTGTGTGTTTGTGGGTGATGTTCTCAGGGCTTTCGCAAACAGGAGATGGAAGGATTCATCAAAGCGTTCAAAAATGCTTCATTAGAAATGCCCTTTTGGCATCAGTTTTAAATCACCAGGCTGAATCCGACTGCATGCCATATGTATCAACTTAGTGTGAGCTTATTATACATTGCAGACTGTAAATATATTTGTATGTCTGCACATGCTGGCCATATGGAAACACAGAGTCGGCATCTCCATAACGGGCTTGGAACGCAGGCCCCAGAACAACAATTACAGCTCACCGACTTCCATTCCACTCAGACCTCCCAAAATGGGAGTCAGCAGAGCTCCTTGAAGTAGGCAGCCCCTGCCCTTGCGGGAGATTGGTCATGAATTGGGGGAAGTGCTGACCTCGTATGTAGAGGATCCTGGGTTCAATCACTGGGGTTCAATCACAAGAGCGGCCTGGGAAAAGGCCATAGTCTGAAGCCCTAGAGAGCGAGTTCCAGCCAGCACTGACAATACAGTCATCTCCCCCTTAACCGCAGAGCCCATATCCGCGGTTTCACTTATCCACGGTTCTCAAATCCCCATCATGCTCCTAACTCACCCCTCTTTCCAGTGGTGGTATCTAAAGTGGGAGGAACCGGAACGCTGGGGGGGACGTAAGGTTGATTGGCAGCCTGTCCGTTCCGTTCCACCGCCTGCCCGCCCGCCTGTTGGTGCGCCCCACCACTGCTCGCCCAGGCACCTGACATGCCCCCACCCGTCCCCCCCGGCGAGCAGGCGCCCCCTCTGAGGCCAGGGCAGCCCGCGCGGCGGGAGGGCAGGTGGCGGAACCGAACTGACGGGCTGCCAATCACACGTAAGATATTGGGGGACGTAGGCATAACTACAGTGGTGCAGGGGGGTGCAACTGCACCGGGCAATAAGCTTTAGGGGGGCAACAAGCTGAGCTTCACTAGTGGCCAAAATTGGGAAAACTTTGTTAATTACAAATAATACTATCATGTTATATATCTTTGGAAGCATAGTTTAAGGCAGAATGCAATGAAAGAAACTAGAGTGTAATATCTTTACTCTATCAAAGGTTATGGCCAAACAACCAGAAAACAAAAATATAACTGTCATGTAAAAATGGTGGTTTAAAATCACGATTTGTAGGAATAATACTGCCATGTTATTTATCATTCATGCACAATTTCATGCAGAATGCAATGAAACAAACTGGTGTGTAATATCTTCGTTCTATTAAAACATTATGGCCCCAAAACCCAAGAAAATGAAAATACAACTATGATGCCACTTCCTGTTGTGACATCACTTCCAGGGCATCGTTTTGCATCATGTCCACCACATAGATATGAGCCATCCCCCCTGACTCCGAGAATGGTCCAAACGTGCTTAACGGTGGCCCTGGTGCCGGCCAAACTTTGCTGGCCTAACTGTGCCAGCCTAACTCCAAGTTAGAATTGGGTTCTCAGTCCTGTTCAGGGTCCTCAGCACTTGTCCTAAAATGGCTTTCGATAATGCCAGGCTTCATGTCATCTTTTTCTCCTCTCTAATATACACTGAACAGTGCTGGGAGGGCATAACAGGGATGAGGAGTAGGCGGTGTTGGGGGCAGGGAATGGGTTGATAGGGTCCTAGAAGGGGGGGTGAGACCAAGAAGAGCCCTGCTGGAGGCCTGACCTTCAAGACAAGGCTGTGTCATGTTCAGTCCATTCCATGTTTTCCAGTCGTTCCAGCGTAGCAGACTCTGGAGTAGTTCCAAGCCAGGTTTTGCGCATGGCGCAATCTTTCCGTTTGCTAGGCCAACAGTTCAGGCAGCCCTCAAAGATGTTGGTATGTCTCACTCCACAGATGTGTTTGTACAAAAGCCGTTTCAAGAAAACGGGATCTTTTGCCTTGAAAACCTCTCTTTGATTCCTTCGGTCCTTTCAGATTCTTGCAGGGCCAACGTAGTCATGGCCTTTGTAACCGTCAGGGCTTTGCCCCTGGGTGAAACGCCCTCAATTTCTCAGCCTAGTGCATCATTAAAGTAGGAGAAAAATGACACTGACCACACTTCTGCTGAGGAGAGCTACCAGCTGTTATTTGGCGACTGCTATGGAGATGTGGAAAACATCAAATAGTAACCCCTTTGTGAGCATTTTGAGCGGGAATCGCATTTGACATACATATCGTTTCTACATTGCACTCTGGGACTCCTGCGAGACTGCATCCATTGGCAAGACTAACAAGGTTGGCTTGTATGGAGAAACTATACTAAAAGACACCATTCACAAGATATTTTCAAAGTGGCGTTACGAGAAGTTGATTGTACCTTGTTACTACAGGGGACACGCTCAGCCTTAAAACAAACTTTCCTCTGTAGGTCAGTGGTTCCCGAACTGTGAGTCGGAACTGTGAGTCGGAACCCATCAGTGGGAACCCACCATTGTGAGGCAAATTCAGGAGGGTCGCAAAGCACCTAGAGCAGCCACCTTGAATATATGGGAAGAACAGATGCTGGAAAGGGGGAAGGCTTTGTGGCTGTTTTACTTGTGTCAAGGTTGTAAATAGACTTTTTTTCTTTCTGATTCACTTTGTAATTGGAAAACGGCTGAGAAATAACCCAACTGATTGCTGCATTCTCAGGAAAGTGGCAGGCTCTGGCGTCACAAGACGGCACTTCCAGCCATGACATCACTTCCTGTGAGGAGTTTAGACTGTCATTCTAAAAATGGGGCCTGGTACTAAAAAGTTGGAGAACCACTGCTGTAGGTAACAGCTATATTTCTTAGCTTTATTATCTTCTTTTTATATTATGTGTCTTATTACTGATATTAATTAAATACTACCACATCATTCTTTTTTTCTTTTTTTATAATTTTATTTCTACTATAAAGTTATGGGACAGGGAAATGGGTGTACATAGGTTAAGGGGAACAAAGGTTACACAATAGGAAAATAATGGAGGGTTACAGCCAGTGGTGTTATTCACCCGGTACGCTGGGCGGGACTTACCTTTGAGTGGCAGTCCGCCCATTGCGTCATGCCACGTTCCGCCGCTTTCCCGCCCACTGGGGCAGGTGAATAACGCCACTGGTTACAGCTATACATTATAGTTATAATCAGCTAAAATATCTTTCTTCTACAAATGTCAGTCACCAATCTTAGAACCTCATGAATTTCTTATAATCTTATAACCACATCATTCTTTTTATTGCTTGTACAAGTGGGCCCTTTCCAAGGACAGTGTGCTGCTTGAACATGTGCCCACACACACCACTCACCTGAGGCTTTGTGAGGTACTGTTCCAAGCAGAGGGATATTGACAGTTGGGTCAGCCATGATACCTTTATCCAATGAGTGCAGGGACAGGAACTCATAAAAGTACTCAGCCTATAAGAAAACCAGAAGAACGTTAGAAGAGCCCCACTGGTTCAGGCTAAAGGGCCATCTAGTCCAACTTCCTGGATCTCACAGTGGCCCACCAGATGCCTCAGGGAGCACACAAGACAACAAGATTCCTGCATCCTGTTGCCACTCCCTTGCACCTGACATTCAGGGATAAGCTATCTCTAAAACCCAGAGGTTGCATATAGTCATCATAGCTTGTAACCAGTGATGGACTTCACTTCCAGAAATCTGTCCAATCCCCCTTCTAAAGTCTTCTAGGTCAGGTGCCGTCACCACATCCTGTGGCAAGGAGTTCCACAGAATAATTATGTACTAGGTAAAGACATATTTCCTTTTGTCCTTTTCTAACTCTCTTGACAGTCAGTGGGTGTCCCCTGGTTCTGATGTTGTATGACCAGGAAAGAAACTTCCTTCTATCCACACTATCCATCCCAAGCAGAATTGCATATATCTCAGTATTGGCACCTTCTTTCTAACAGCCCCAAATGTCGTAGCCTTTCCTTGGAAAGGAGGTGTCCCAGCCCATTAGTCAGTCATTTTGGATGCTCTCTTCTGCATTTTTCCAGGTCCAACACATCCTTTTTGAAATGTGGCAACCAAAACTGAACACAGTACTCCAGTTGTTGCCTTGCCATTGATTTGTGCAATGGCATAATTATATTGGCCGTTTTGTTCTCAATCCTTTTTAAAATTAATATTGAGCATGGAATTGGCCTTCTTCACCACCGTTGCATACTGGGCTGACAGTTTCACCGAGCTGCCCACCAGCACCCCAATCCTAACCTGTTCTGGAATAGGAAGGCCGGCTCACCTGTGCTGCATCCTAATCACATTAGGAGGCAGCAGCAGCTCAGCGTCGGGCAAGGGAATATTTTGCCCTGGGTTAAGCATCAGCCAGCCCTATAGGGCTGCTCAGATCTGTGCCCGCAAAATAGCAGGCGCAAGTCCACGCGGCCAGGAGCAGCCTGAATTGGGACCGCCCAGCCCAAGGACAGGGATTTGGATACAGCCCTACGGCCATGTCCTGTCTCCACCCCGTTACTCCTCCCACCCGTCTCTGGCTCATTCTCAGCACGGGGACGCATCGTTTTAGTTCTGTGCTTTTACATAATATTTTGTCCTAATTTTGCTTTCTGTCAAAGATGTTTTATGGTTGTGCATTTGCTTCAGTCTAAGAATGCCAGTTTGCATTCTAGAAGTGTCATTTGATTACGTCATACCGACAGCACTTTCTACTTGATGATGGCCCTTCTGGCTATGACATCACTTCCAGGTTAATGACATCACTTCTGGTGGGCCCCAACATGAATGCCATTCTAAAAAGTGATTCCTGGTCTCTAAAGTTTGAGAACCATTGCTTTAAACTTAACTGTTTTGGGGTGCCTTAATAGGCAACCCAGGGCAAAAGTAGGCAAAAAAAGGTGGGGTAGAATATTTTAAAATACAATATTTAAAAAGTTAATATTTTGCCAAATATGGGATTCTCCTAATGATACTAGACAGATATAATGCAAAGGAGGAGGGTAGCAAGATTTTAAGATCAGAGATGGTCTATAGTAATAAGATAGAGTTTAACAAAAAGAACATTTTTTTCATGCAGTGCAGAATAGCAAAGTATCAGATTGACCCATACAGTTTTGTTTATGAAGAACGTGGCTTCTAAAAACATCAAATCATCTGTTCAGGAAAAAAATAATTGTTTTGCTTCTTGTAGATCCCTACAAAGCCACGGCAATAGAGACCCTGCCAGTGTGTCTGTTTCTTATTGCTGAGCTTTGATGTTTTAATTATATCAAAAAGCAGGTTCTAATGAGTTTTGCAATTAAAGCAGCATGTTCTTAGCAGTATGAAAACAACACTTGGCGACGCAATCAAACAGCTCCACGCTTGTGGAACTGAGAAAGGAAGCTGAGCAAGGCGCAGGCAGGCTGTGGAGGTCTTGTTTGGACAGAAATGCATCCAAGTCCTTGATTTTCTTCTACTTGCAGGTAAAAAAAAATGGGAAGGGTGTATGTGTCTCTGTTGTCTCTCCTGTTACTGAGGGCCCAATGCTGAGCCCCACAGCGTTGGTGGTACAAGCGTACTGCCAGCGCTGGCATAGTAAAAGTGCCAGAAGGCAGATAAGACCAAGAGGGGTGAAAGAGGGAGATGCTGCCAAGGTGCTGGGAGAGCCCAATTCTTGCGCAGGCCGCCCTTTCAGCAGCGCCGCTTCTGCCAAGGCATCACTTTGCAGACCACCTTTCTGCGGCTGAGCTGGGAAGTGGTGCCTCGGCGGAAGTGGCGCCGCTGAAAGGGTGCCCGGCGTGATCTTCCATAGCTGGAAAATATAGTCAAGATTTGCACATTTTCCCTTCCGTTATTTGCAGCTCAAGTATTTCTAAGTGAGAACAAGGGGCATGTTTTGGGCCATCATCTGCTTAATGATGTCACTTCTGGCACTCAGCAGGTGTCATGAATGCTATTTGGCCTGCTTTGACACCCCTGACCTAGATTTTTACCTGATTGACACTAAAAAAAAAAAAATCATAGTAACAATTTTTCTTCTTTGAATGATAGAATGCCTGAATAACACACAAACACACATGTGCCCCCCCCTCTCTCTCTCACACACACACACTTTGGCCATGCTTCAAACCAGTGAGCCTTTGTTCTTAAGGCTCAGAAAACAGCTTTGAAGTTTGGGATAAAACTCCTCTACACACTATTACCAAAGAACAACCTTCTGATTATGATCTCATGAAAGTATAATCAATAACTTACATAAGTGAAAAGTGTGGCTAGAAGCAAAGTTCTTGTAATTGGACCTTTATTGGTTCCACGTGTTTCTCGACTGGCTTAAGCTTGCCCTCCTGGATAATAAATATCTTTCCCCCAAATTTAAATGTAGGTGCATTAACGCAACACTGGTAATAGGTAGGATACCCAAAAAACTGTCCCACCAATTTTTATGAAAACCTTTTTTCTGTTGAAAGTGGAGAGATGAAAGGATTTCTCTCCATTTTTTCCCAGAGTTTTAGGGTCACTTTTCTATACCAGGAGGGCAAAGATCAATGTTTCAGGGAAATTTAGGCACCAGAGTTGTTTACAGGGTATCTTTTCCCCCACTGTAATAAAAAAAAATGAAACTTTGGCATCTTGTTTATAGTGAGGGACTATGGAATCCACTTGGTTTGTAGCCTCTTAGTTTCAGATGAAATACCTGTAATCAGCTGTGGAACACACCGTTGCGCTAACGCATCTAATGTAGAAAGTTGACCAAAGCTTTGTAAAGTGAGAAATATTCAGTCACTTCTCATGATTTCCTCACATTTGGGGGGGGGATTCTTCTGGCTTTTATTCACATATCACTCTGTGGAACATAATCCAAACACAGCTGAAGTTTTGGGCATCAGCTTGCGTCAATAAAGAGGAGATTCCTACCTCTAATGTCTTTCAGATTAAAAAATAAGCTCTTCAAAGGCTGCCTTCCTTCTGAACACTGCTAAACTGACAGTTCAGTCTTAGGCATGCCTACTCAAGAGTAAGTCACACGGACGGCACAATCCTAAATAGGGTTAGGCTGGCATAAACTAAGCCAGCAAAGTTTGGCCAGCACAAGATCCATCATACAGTATGTTTGGACCACTCTCTTAGCCAGAGAGGCCAGCAACCAGACATGAGCCATCCTCCATGATGACGAGAGTAGTCCAAACACGCTTTACAGTGGCCCTTGTGCTGGCCAAACTTTGCTGGCTTAGTTTATGCTGGCCTAACTTCAGTTTAGGATTGCGCTCTGAGTTGACTTGGGCATACTCCCAGATAAGTGTGCATATGATTGCAGCCTGAGTCACTTTTATCAAAAACCTATGTTTCCAGCAATGGACAGGTTTCTCAATGTTTGTCTTACTGAAGGCTTGTCTTTTGAGCAAGTGGCATGGTGATGATGGGTTCTTTGCTGCTTCTGTTCCAAGCTACAAAGCAGATGAGATACATGTTGCAGCAGGCAGCTCAATGTGAAATATGGGTTTCCCCCCCCTCAAGCTGTGCACAGGGTTTTCACAGAGGTGAAAGAGGCACTCCCCTCCTTGAGGCAGGTACTACTGAAGGAATAGGTGGCCAGGTAACCACATGGTGCGCCAATGTTCACAGAGTAGTCAGAGGTCAAAGAGGCACCCCTTTGAGGATTTGAAGACACCACCTCAAGGTGTGGTTAATGAGGCAATGTACCCTCCCTGTCCCTCTTAGCTATGCCACTGGGGTGAACCAACGTTCACAGGCTACTCAGAGGTCAAAGAGGCACCCCCTCTTTGCAAGATCTGGAAGAGCCAGACCTGAGTGCTCAGTAAACAAAATGTTTTTTGGGAGGATTTTCTTGCATGAGGCCAATTTTTGAGTATGATTTACTTAAGGACCTATAGGTTAGCACCATGGACAGTTCTACAAAAGACTGTATCTAGCCTATGTTAGATGCGCTATCGCATCACTGCTGTTTCAGGTATATGGAAACACCTTGAAATTTTTTCAAAAGCTTATTTCTCTGTATGGAGGCTCCCTAAAAATGTTACAAACAAGCAACATTAAAAGTGGTATGTGAAAATGCCCATGGTAGGAAAGGGTTAAGCTACTGCTGGCCATAAAGGAGGCATTTGTGGCATCTTTAAAACATGCAGGACACATGTTGAAATCTCACCTGCATTACAGATACTTGACTAAAAGAGCAAGCGAATGGTTAAACAACTGATCTTTGCTTTCCTGAAATATTCGAATTAACAAGATGCAGAATCAGCATTTAAACTTCAAGACTAACTCTGCACAATGACTGCTGATAACTTGCAAATATTTTATAATTATATGCTGTTTTCCTCAGGTCCTAATCCTATGGTTACTCTGCACAGAACCACTTTTCTCTCCTTGGTAGGGGTGGTGTTTTGTTTTGTTTTTGTTAAACACTGCATAAAAACACAAAACACCACCTTTTGGGGCTTAAAATATTGCAATAAAAGCACAGAACACTGCATTGTGATGCTTAAGATATTGTCCAGGAATTAAAATAGACTACTTTTCCAATTAGAAATAATACAGTGGCGGCATCTGCTGACACTCTCAACCCAATCCTATGCATGTCTACTCAGAAGTGACTCCTATTATAGCCAGTGGGGTTTACTCCCACGTAAGTGTGGGTAGGATTGCAGCCTAACACCACCAATGTTATCTGTCTAGTATGCTTTTAAAGCATTTAAAATTAAGAAAAACGAGAACTTGGAATGAGAATGTAGAATAAAAACACACAACACCGCAATTTGCTATTTGAATCAAGTCATTTTGGAAAAAATATCACCCCCAAACCCACACCACTACTCCTTGGACATATGCCACCAACATGGCTGGCATATGTCCAAAAAGACCCACAGGTGATCAGGGAGCCTACTGGAAGGTAAGAAGCCTGTCCAATCATAAGCCTTCCCCATCACTGGATGCAGCTGCACCGGCGCCAAGGGTGGGCGATTGGATTGGGCAGGAGGTCTTTTCGTGTTCATTAAAATGTCTGGCATGAAAACTACATGATGGTTCCAGTACGTTCAGTCAAATGAATGTTATTGACACGTTATTAAACATGTCCTACATAGTCTTCTGGTAAATCTCTCTTCCCCTAAAGAAAGGATCTGGTTGCATGTCTCTCTGCAGCCGCCATCTAGATCAGGCAAGGGATTGTGCTTGAAAAAGCTGAGCTCTCCCTGCTCCCATGACATGAATCAAAGGGCAGGTCCAGGAAGGATGCATTTAAAAGTTGATGCCCGCGAGGAGATGTGTCTCAGCAAACAATCACAAACATGGAAAAAACCTGCTGCTCCTGGGGGAAGCTCCAGGCCTGAAGGAAGGACTGGGCCTGTGAAAGGCAGACCATTTATTTGGTGCCAAAAAGGAACTTCTGAACTCTCCCAGCCAGTCTGGATGCTACATGTTTCTCTTGGCTGGTGAGCAGCAGTAAACCGAGGGGCGATCGCAGGGACTCCAAATGGTTACAAGCACTCTCACATTTTGTGAGACTTTCCAGAGTCAGCCTCTGGCCCTACCAGCTACCGAAAGAGTAGCCAGAAGTTGTCTAAATCGAGGTCTGCTACTATGGGTTTGTGTGACATCACCCCTGACATGGCTGGCTGTGGGGAGGCCAGGAAGAGGCAGTGCTGGTGAAAGCGCCCCTGCCACATCCTGCTGAGGCACTCACTGGGAGAAAAAAGGGGACTGACGGCTGCCAACAAGGTCCCCAGGGATAGCTGGAGATGCACATGAATATGGGAAGTTGCCTGATTGGGCAGCCCAATTCGATCCCCCACCTTCCTGAGCTGATGCAGCAGGGCCAGCACGGCCCAGGCTGCATCCAATCGGAATTTTGCAACGTTGGCGGCCTCCGCAGCATAAGTCCCAGCCAGCACAATCAGGCAACTTGGATTTACATTTGCTAAATGTACTGCACATGCCTTCCCACCAGTGCCACCAACTTCTGCTCTGTCGCAACATGCTTTACAGCATGTTTGTGGCAGCCTGCATGGTTGGAGCATATGCTCCACTGGCGCAGAGGGAAGTTAGGATTGGGCCATGAGTCTGCCCAGTCCTGTCAACCCTGACTAGCAGGAGCTCTCTGGTCGTTCCCCATCGCCTCCTACCTGAACAGAAGCCAGAGTCTTGTGCATGCACTTGCCACTGAGTGATGGCCCTTCCTCAAACATGTCTTGATGCACAGTCAAGCACCAGCATATGTTTTGTACAAAGCAATTGTAACTGTCGGAACAATCCTCTACTGTGCCACACCTTCCTGCCCTTAGCCTTGCCTCCAGCTCCACTGGGTTCCATCAAAGGACCTAATCAAGCCAAGGGTCCATCGAGTCTAGGATCCTCTTTTCAACAATGGCCAGCCAGATAGCTCCGAGAAGCCAACAGGAATAGCAGGAAGGCAGCAGCCTCTCCCTTTGTTTGTCCCTCATTGCTGGTATTCAGAGGCAAATTGCCTGTGTATCATGGAGGTGCCCATTTCACCATGATGACTAATGGCCAATGGATAGACCTGTGCTTCATGAATCTGTCTAATGCCCCTTTAAAGCCATCTAAGCAGACGATGAGATGGTTAGACAGTGTCACCGAAGTGATGAACATGAAATTGGGCGAACTCCGGAAGCTAGTGGAGGACAGGGAGGCCTGGTGTGCTGCGGTCCAGGGGGTCGCGAAGAGTTGGACACGACTTAGCGACTGAACAACAACAACAACAACAAAGCCACTAGCAGTAAGGGCACAATCCAACACCCTCTAGTGGGCTCCAGACTTGCGCTGGATATGGCACTGGCCTGCCGGCCTTGCTGTTCCAGCAAAAGTTAGGATTACACCCTTAATGTCATAGTTAATTATGTATTGTGCAAAGAATTACTTTCTTGTTAGCATGTGCTGACTTTATGACTCTCATGTGCCATTCATGAGGTGCGCCACTCAAAATAAATTACACTGTCTCTGGACCTAGAGGTTCTAGTGAACTGTCATGGCTGTTGATAAACTGATTTCTATCACCACATTTTGTACAAACCACATAGCAGAGAAAGCCACGAGGTTGTTACCGGACTCATGAGACAAATGCAGTGTTAGCCCAGCATCAGGACCTAGGACAGCACACCGTGGGAGCCAGAGGCAGGATTAAGGCTAATCATCACCAGCACTTAGGCTAAAGGTAAAGGTTTCCCCACAACCGAATGGTCTAGTCGTGACCGACAGTAGGGGGCGGTGCTCATCTCCGTTTCAAAGCCTGTAGAGCCGGCGTTTGTTCTAGGACAAGCTTCCAGGGTCATGTGGCTGGCAGGACTCTACGCCGTAGCGCACGGAACGCCGTTCCCTTCCCACCAAAGTGGTCCCTATTTATCTACTTGCATTTAGGTGCTTTCGAACTGCTAGGTTGGCAGGAAGAATAGATGCGACTGCACTTAGTGCAAATAGACCAGCACTTAGGCTAGAGGCCAGCTAACCCAGAGTTTGCACTGACATCGGTTGGAAGCTAACAAGGGATGACATACACCTACAGTGAGGCTGGTGTCTTTGGAAGGAGTTCGCAGTTAAAGGGCACACCGCGTATCAGAGGTGTGCCCTCTGGCAATGCCACTACATCTCCTGATGCTTCTGGGACTGGTACGATGGCCACAATGGGCTCCATGAGGGAGTTTCTAGAGAAGCAGAATTGATATTTGAAGATGTTCACAATGAAATCCTCTTTGGAGTACGGGACAGGGGATGCGCCCTCTCTCAGGATTGTTCCTTCTCTTCATTCATAGACATATCGGCAAGTGTTGACTTTACAGGCAACTGTCTTCTACGGAGTCAGATCACTGCTCCAGCAAGCTGTGCATTGCTTACACACTGGCAGGGGTCCACCAGGCTTTCAGACAGAAGGCGTTGTCCACCCTACCTGGACATGCCAGGGACTGTATCCAAAGTATGTGCTCTACCTCAGTGATGGCCAGAGGCAGATCTAAGGGAGGGCAAAGCTCTAAGTTTTGCAAGAAGCCTTACCTTGCAGTGGAAATCACTCCTCTCCTGCACAGTTTTAGCCAATCCTCACAGGGAAAAGCAACATCTTGGTGTTGCTTACTGGCTACAGCAGCAAGGGAGAGGAGGGATTTACATGACAGGGTAAGGCTCCTTGCAACACTTAGAGCTTTGCCCTCCTTGTAGATCCGCCTCTGGTGATGGCTTCCTAAGTGTTCCCAGTTCTCAAGGTACCCTGATGCCTCCAGACTCTTCAAGACTCTTATTTTGCAGAAATGTGGCCATATGGTGACATCCTCAGCCCATCAGGGAGGCTGCGCGGCCCCGATTCGGGCCGCGCAGTCTCCTCGGATCTGCGCCCACTCTTCAGCACGCTCCCGTGCTGCAGGGAGGCTCCCGCCTCTACCTACCCAGCACTGGATAGGGTGCTGGCTAGCTGGCACTTCTACCCCAGCGCTGGGTAGGATTGCGCCCTTAGAGGTACTTCAGGTATTCCTGTGTAGCCCTGTTGCTCCTTCCTCATAGGCCTCCATCATAAGTAGGACGAAACTATGCCAGAAGTTCCCTGAGATAGCAATATAGTTGGAGAGCAAACACATTTAGTAAAAGCCCACTGATGACTGTGGGCGCAATCCTACCCAGCGCCGGAATGGCAAGGCTGGCCAGCCAGCACCATATCCGACCCTGGGTTGGGGAGGCTGAAGCCTCCCGCGGCAAGAGAGTATGCACTCCCTTACCATAGGGGAGGCTCCAGCCTCCCCTATGCACTCCTCGGATCTGCGCCTGCTAAACAGCAGGCGCAGATCCGAGGAGACCATGCAAACTGAATTGGGGCCGCATGGCCTCCTGAACGGGTATAGGATTCAGCCTTATGGCTGAATCCTGGACCCACCCACATTCCAACCACAACCCCCCCCCCCCCGCCAATCCCGTGTCCAGACAGACACGGGGCCTCCCTCGAGCCGGCTGGCTTTAGCCGACGCAATGGAGGCGCAGCGTGGGCGCCACAGGACTGGTGCTGCCTGCAGCGCCGGTCCCGCTGTCTTAGCACCAATGCCAGGGTGCTGATCAGTTATAGGATTGTGCTGCCACGGAAGAAAGCTTGAAGCAGTGACATAGGAGAATATGGTCCTAGAGCGGTGGTTCTCAAACATTTTAGCACCGGGACCCACTTTTTAGAATGACAATCTGTCTGGGACCCACCAGACGTGATGTCATGGAAGTGCTGTCATTGTGCTGCCTGAGCCTGCTGCTTTCCTGAGAAGGCTGCAATCAGTTGGGTTGTTTCTCAGCCATTTTCCAGTTGCAAAGTGAATCAGAAAGAAAAAAGCCTACTTATCACCTTGACACAAGCAAAACAACTACACAGCCCTCCCCCTTTCCAGCATCTCATGTTCCCATATTTTCAATATGGCCGCTCTAGGTTCTTCGCTACCCACCTTAAATTGGCTCATGACCCACTGGTGGGTCCCGACCCACAGTTTGGGAACCACTGTTCTAGAGAGTTCAAAGAACGCTCACAAAACAGGCCAGGGCCTGGGCAACAAGCCTCAACCCACTGCAAACAATCTGAGCTCTACTTTATCCCTGCGATTAAAGACCCTATATTGAAGAAAATGGAAGGCATTTTGGTGGTCTCCTTCCTGCAGGCATTCGAGAGCTGGACATGTTTCTTGATACAATCTCTGATTATTTTCTTTCAGTGAGGATGCTTAATTTTAAGCCATGGCTCTGATCTGGTGCTGACTCAGGCTTGGATTTCAACATACTGTATATAGTACTTTAATCCCGGTGGGAATTGTGTGTTGACTAAATGTACAAGAGATAAAACACCAGGAACACAGAGCACGACTCAGAGAAGGCAGCGGAGGGTTAGCTGGGATTATGAGGCCGCAAACCATCACTTACCTTCCCTGAACCCACAGCAGAGGGAATGGATGCCCTAACATGGCAACTGGGCCAGAATCCAACCAACAGAGCAACAATTGCAAGGACTATATGTGCTTGTTGTTGTTGTTCAGTCGCTAAGTTGTGTCCAACTCTTCGCGACCCCCTGGACCACAGCACGCCAAGCCTCCGTGTCCTCCACTAGCTTCCAGAGTTTGCTCAACTTCATGCTCATCGCTTCGGTGACACTATCTAACCATCTCATCCTCAGCCGCCCCCTTCTCCTTTTGCCTTCCATCTTTCCCAGCATGAGGGTCTTTTCTAAAGAGTCCTCTCTTCTCAGGAGGTGGTCAAAGTATTGGAGCTTCAGCTTCAGTATTGTCCTTCCTTCAGGCTTGATTTCCTGGAGGATGGACCGATTGGATCTCCTTGCAGTCCAGGGGACTCTCAAGAGTCTTCTCCAACACCATAATTCAAAAGCATCTATTCTTTGGCGCTCTGCCTTCCTTATGGTCCAGCTCTCACAGCCATACATTGCTACTGGGAAAACCATCACTTTGACTATGCGAACCTTTGTTGGCAGGGTGATGTCTCGGCTTTTTATTAAGTTGTCTGGGTTCGCCATAGCTTTCCTCCCCAGAAGTAAACGTCTTTTAATTTCATGGCTGCAGTCACCATCTGCGCTGATCTTGGAGCCCAGGAAAATAAAGTCTGCCACTGCTTCCATTTCTTCCCCTTCTATTTGCCAGGAAGTGATGGGAGTGGTTGCCATGATCTTAGTTTTTTTAATGTTGAGCTTCAAGCCAATTTTGGCACTTTCCTCTTTCACCCTCATTAAAAGGTTCTTTAGGTCTTTCTCACTTTCTGTCATTAGAGTGGCATCATCTGTATATCTGAGGTTGTTGATATTTCTCCCAGCAATCTTGATTCCAGCTTGTGAATCATCCAGCCCAGCCTTTCTCATGATGTACTCTGCATACAAGTTAAATAAGCAGGGTGACAGTATACAGCCTTGTTGTACTCCTTTCCCAATTTGAAACTAATCAGTTGTTCCATGTCCAGTTCTAACTGTTGCTTCCTGGCCTGCATACAGGTTTCTCAGAAGACAGTTAAGGTGGTCTGGTACTCCCATCTCTTCAAGAACTTGCCACAGTTGTGATCCACACAATCAAAGGCTTTAGCGTAGTCAATGAAGCAGAAGTAGATGTTTTTCTGGAACTCTCTTGCTTTCTCCATGATCCAGCGAATGTTGGCAATTAGATAGGCCTTCCTATCTCCTTGCTGTTCTCTGGAAATCTGCATTCAGTTGGGCATATCTTTCCCTTTCTCCCTTGCTTTTTGCTTCCCTTCTTTCTTCAGCTATTTGTAAAGCCTCGTCAGATAGCCACTTTGCCTTCTTGCGTTTCTTTCTCTTTGGGATGGTTCTAGTTGCTGTTTCCTGTACAATGTTACAGATCTCCATCCAAAGTTCTTCAGGCACTCTGTCTACCAAATCTAAGCCCCTAAATCTATTTGTCACCTCCACTGTATATTCGTATGGGATCTGATTTAGGTCATACGTGTAGGGCCTAGTGGTTTTCCCTACTTTTTAAAGTTTAAGCCTGAATTTTGTAATAAGAAGCTCATGATCTGAGCCACAGTCAGCTCCAGGTATGTGCTATTATTCCATAAACTTGGTGTAAAATACTGGGTTCTTTGTAGACTCAGCTCAGACAAGGCAGGTGCAGCTTGAGCATTTGATTGTAACAGCAACAGAACTCACACTGACTGAACACAGGCAATAGGCCTAACTAACTGCAGGATTCATCTAGCTCAGATCTTCTGACTGGAGGGGTGATTCACTCCACCCTTCCAGCCCTCTTGCTGGGCTTAACCCCTGACTATCCTCCTGCATACATAACACTTTGAATTCTTGAAAGTGTGCATGACTGGAATTGGATTTGTGTTTCCAACTTTTTTCGTCAGAATAACAAAGAGCCTTGTAGCACTGTAAAGCCCAACTAATTTATCAAAGTGCATTGAAAGTGGATTGAAGCTGTAGTGGGAAAGTGAAACATGGGAAAGTGACACTTTAGACCAGAACTACTAGACCCCAATAGCAGATCACCCAGTTCAGTTCACAGCATGCCCAGGGCTCAACAGTCAGCTCCTGTTCAGTTAGTGTCAAACAGGAAGTAAGCTCCGACTTTACAACAGAGCTATTTTCTGCATTGGGGAGGCCTGCGGAGGTGGCCCGGGCCTCCCCAACCCTTCTGGACCCCCCGCCCCCCAAAGGTAGGACAGACGCCCCTCAATGTTCGCGGTGCCGTGATTGCTGCATTGCCTCCAGGCAATGCTTCCTGGGGGCACTTCCCTTAAGGGAAAATGGTCCCACTTTCATGCTCTATGGTGGGTCACAACCCACCATTTGAAGAGCACCGATCTAAGGGCCAAAGTTGTGGGTCTACTGTAATGTACGCAGCATGTGCATCAAGTGGACAGATCCCCACAAATCAAATGTCTAGGACTGCAGTTTGAACACATCGGTCAGACTTTGGTAATCTGTCTAATCTGGAGATCTATAGCACAAGGCTGAGATTTTGTGATATCCCCCCGCCAGTTACCCTCAAAGCCATATAACATTGATTTGAATGGCAAATGTACTGAAATTAATTTGCCTATGCAAAGCAACAGGAGCCCATGTTTTCCCTGGGGAAAGCTGAGAAACCTATTTTTAAAGTGAAGCTGTTGTGACCTCCTGCCGCCCCCAATTCCTTCATCCCTCTCAGCACCCACATCTTCAGAACTCCTTTGGAACTGTTCTGAAGCCAATTAAGTTGCGGCTTCCTTCCAAATAAATGTGCTGAACATTCATTGGCTGGTCGGCATCTTCTAATAGCCTTCTTCTGCGGTTCACACTGCTTCTTTCCATATAGCTTTGCACCAAAGGCGATGCTATCGATCAGTTCTCAGGGTGTTGCCACTCCGATTTGGCTGTGTGATCCTTCACATTCACACATACCAACCAAGTGCAAGTTTGGCAAAGCAACACTTTATGAAATGCTGTTGCATCTAGACTGTCCCCAAGGTGGTGTGGCTGGATGCCCATACTTGGAGATCTTCTTAGTTTTGACTTGGTTTTATTTATTTAGGGCCCAATCCTATCAGGCATAACGCAGGCGGGGCAAGCAAACTGCCTGCATCACTGTCATGCAAGGCGCCATAAAGTGACTCCAGCACCAATGGTCAGCCATTACCGCTGGCGCTGGGGTGACGCCATGGCAACACTGGCTCCACGCGGCCCGGAGGGAGCTCCGCAAGCCAGCGAGTGGTGAGTCCATGGGTTGCCGGTGTTGTGGGCTTTCTGGGTGAGCGGGTGGGTGTACCAGGGCAGGGAGAGGGGAGGAAGAGGGTTGGGACCAGTAGCAACTCTTGCCGCTGGATCCCTACCTCCCTCTAGGGCCCACAGCCTTACACGGAGGGCCTCGCCACGGTGGGCTAAATAGCCGGCACATAGGCGAGTAGACTGCTCCCCTGCCCTGCGCCCTTACCAAGGGGAAAGGGGATGAGTGCCCCCTTCCCCTGTGGAGTGTCCCACAGCTGCCTGGTTACCACTGCGCTCCCGGGCGGTCAGGCATCTTAGGATTGGGTTGTTAGTTGCTTCCTTAAAAAAATTATACCCCATACTTAGGGGCATTCAAGGCAAGTTACGAGATAAAAACCCAATACAGAGTATAAGATTAAAACAATACTAACACATTAAAACACAAAGCAACAAGAACAAGAAGACCGACCCGACCCCCATGGATCACATAAAACTATTCATGTTACATTTCATTCAAAGCGCAACCCTTAGTGTCAACAGTCCAACGCCTTCTGAAATAGAAAGGTATTGAGGCTCCACTGAAAAGTCTCCAAAGAGGGAGCTGATCTTCGCTCCAAGGGGCGGGAATGCTACAAGCAAGGTGCCACCACTGAGAAGGTCCTATTCCTCGCCACCACCCGCCCTTGTCTCTTCCAATGGCACCACAGTCAGAAGGGCCCCCTCTGATTACCTCAGAGGAGCAAGTGGCTCACTGGAACTCTCCAGGCTTTTGCAGCCCAGACCTATGTTGCCTCACCTGACCTCCCGCCCGTCAGACCTTGTGGGCTCCCGTGGACAAGACAGTTGCCTTGTGCTGGTGCTGAGATCTGGTCCCAACAGCCTGACCACAGCAGCTGTCCCAAAGTGCCCCCCCCCGTGTATCACATGATGCAGCAGTGCTACAAGAGACCGCCTTAGCTGCACAGAGGGTCACTGCTGCTGCTGAAGAGAGGCAGTTCCATCCACAGGTATCCTAATCCTGCCAGGCACCCCTATCTCATGAGCCACTGTAGGTCCTGAATGATGGCATGAAAGTTGGGAAAGGTTGGGGAAAGAACCTCCCCCATCCTCTGCTGGAGCAGGTAGGCCAGCAATGGGGGTGATTTGGAGGAGGATCAGGGGCGGAACGGCATGGAGAGTGGCCTGGGCTGGGTGCAGGAGGTGGCAGGAGAGGGAAGATCTTCCTAGCAGCAGCCACGCCTTCCCAGCCTGGACCCAACCCCTCGGTCACCTCAAACATGCACCACCTAAGTAGCTGGCAGAGGTCCCAGAAGACCCAGAAGGCCAGGCAGTCCATGGGGATGTAAGTGACCAAGATTTCCACTTGCATCTCCTGGGCAGACTTGCGCTTCCCCACAGCCTGTAGCATGCACTGCGTGTTATGAGCTGGCGGGATCGGATTGGACCCTAAAGGCGCTTTGTTCCTATGGGAGTTGCAGGTGCTGGATTTGGTCAAGGCAGAATTCCGAAAAAGGGAGAGAGATGAACTTGCAGAGCCCACGCTGAGTTGCCTTCCCCCCTTGCAAGGCACCAGATTCATGTGGTCACCGTGGCTGCACAACCCACGGCTTGCACGGGTGCCGCTACCGTGCCACCATCTGGCAATGGCGTGGACGCCCACGGCTGTAAGTTGCGATAGTCAAGCGCTACCAAAATAGGCAAAGCAATTGGCTGCTGGTGAATTTTTAGCCAAAGCGCTTTTTTCTTTGTTTTGGAAATGTACTTGCAGAAAAGGATAAATCCCATTAAGGACTTTATTTGCCAAATGCTTGTGCTGTTGTGAAAAAAAAGAGAGTAATCCTGCAGTTTACATATATGCCATGTAAATGATGTAAATGACTATGCAAACCAGATGCCGCGTACAAGGTACCTTGTAACTCATCTCTGCTGAGCAATAAAGCTTTTTTGGCAAAAGCTGGAGAAACGTACTGCTGTTTTCTCTCCGCAGCTCCAACAGATGGCTGGCACATGCCTGCTTTGCTAAATGAAGTGGGATCTCGAGAGCATGATTCTTTGATCTGCGGTGGCATGTCCACAACACCAAGATGCAAAATACCACAGCAGAGGAGAATCAAAATATTAAACATTCAGAGCTTTGCTTTTGATATGAAGATCTCTTCATTTCTTTTCTTCCCTTAAAAAACAACAACACACTGTGCCCATAAGCATATTTACATTCCACGTTGCTATTGAAGTTCGGAAGTCAGGAAAGAGGTTTCTCCTGTTTGCTGACAAGGAAACACCATGAAGACCAGGGGCGTAGCTAAAGAAGTGCAGAGGGGTGCAATTGCCCTGGGCAACAAGCTGGACACTCGTTGCCAAAGTTGTGAAAATCTTGGTCTGTATGAGTAATACCAGCACGTCATATACCATTCAATGCAGAATTTAATGCAGAATGCAATGAAACCAACCGGAGTGTACTAGCCTACGTTATGGCCAAAAAACCAGAAAACAAAAATACAATTTCAGTGTTTTTCTTTTCACAGCACACTCAGCCCAATCCTAAGCAGCGCCGACATGGTCAGGCTGACATAGTAGGGCTGCATCCTAAGGCCATTAGGAGGCAGCAGCAGCACAGCGCAAGGCAAGGGGCGGTTTTCCTCTTGCACCCAGGTAAGCCCCAGCCAGCCCTATGGGGTCGCTCGCATCTGCGCCTGCTGTTTTGCAGGCACAGGTGCACAGCAGCGGCCCGAATCAGGGCAACCGAGGCTGGGGATGAGGTTTAGGAGTTGGCACTACAGCCGTCGTGCATCACCGCCCCCATCGCCGCCCACTGCGCCACCCCGTTCGGCCCCCGGCACGCCCTCGGCGAAGTCCTGTGCTGATCAAGCGGCTGCCGATGCTTGACTGGCACATGGCCGATGCTGCTGATGGGCGCAGCGGTGCCTGTGCTCCAAAGCTGCTGCTTGCACCGGTCCAGCTCCCAACTAGCCGGCGCAGATGCGCTTGACGGCACATTTGCGACAGCACTGGACCGGCACAAGAGCGTAGCGCCGGCACAACACAGGTATAGGATTGCACTCACACTCTGACCTCTGTGGTCTTCTCTATGGTCTTCACGTCTTGTGATGTCCCTTCCGGTTTCCGGGGGGCTCTTCCAGGTTCTGCAGCTCAGTTATGTCGCCATGAATTGGCCTGTCTCTCTTCCTCTGCTAGCTCTGCCGGCAGAGGAAGAATGACAGGCAATTTGTGACAACAGACAGTTGCTTTACAAACAGAGCTGCAGAACCCAGAAGAGTTTTTTCAGCAATTTCAAACAGTTGTGCTCCAAACTCCTGCAGCACACCCGTGAACCTTTCACAACACACCAATCCTGTTGAAAATAGCCAATTTAGCAGATCCTTTGGAAGAGTACTGGAACAGAAGCCCACCACCATATTTTCTTTAAAAAAAAAAATGTCACGGCACTTTTGAAAAACCCCTACTTTCCTTATTAGTCCAACAGTAGACTATAACTAACAGTCTTTCTCCCTAAGGGAAGCTGGGACAAAACTGGCAAAAGTATATTCAACATTCCTTTCTTCCTTCCCTAAGCCACTTTCCAATCGAAGCAATGCCTGTATCAATCCAAATGCATTCAACTGGTGATACATGGGTGCCACCTTCAAATAGCAAGTAAACACTAGCATCTGCCACTTGTATATCTGCCTTTGAGTTAAAACCTTCAGCACAGGATTGACTGGGAAATGCCAGAGTGTGGCATATTTTACACTTGTGGACTGGGTATCCCTTTTGTATCTTGTATAGTTACCTAGAAACCAGAAAACCAAACTGACTTGGAGAGCGTAATCCTAACCTGGAGCTAAGCCAGCACAGTTAGGCCAGCAAAGTTTGGCCAGCACAAGGAACATCAAAAAGTATGTTTGGACCACTCTTGGAGTCAGAGAGGCCAGCACACAGACATTTGCCATCCTCCCTGACTCTGAGAGTGGTCCAAACACACTTTACAGTGGCCCTTGTGCCAGCTAAACTTTGCTGGCCTAACTGTGCCGGCCTAACTCCAGGTTAGGATTGCGCTCTCAGTCTGCATCTTGAACAGCTGATGGAGATAGTCTGAATATCTTTTGCGTTTCATATATGATCCGCCAGCTATGAACGTTCATTCCTGATCTTACATCCCTGTCTTTTTAAATATCCCTAAACTGACAACTGCCATTCCATGTTTGATAATCGTCCTTGGATGAGAGGGGAGACACACTGCAACAAAATGGAGCTCCTCTTTTCTATGGAAAACTCGGCACACAAGTACCCTGTTGAGCAAGAAGACAACAGCAGCCTCACAAATGACTTTTGTTTCTGCCAGGACCAAAACCCCAACAACAGTATAGGCATGCCCCAGTATGCCCTGGGGTTCTGTTCCAGATCCCACCGGGGATACCTGAAACCATGGATACTGGGGACACCTTTTAAAAGATAGGGGAACATCAGTGGGTTTGTTGCAACAAGGCAAAAAGAGATTTGTTTAATGCTCCTCTATAAGGGCGCAATCCTAACCTGGAGTTAGCCCTGCACAGTTAGGCCAGCAAAGTTTGGCTGGGACAAGGGCCACCGTAAAGCTCGTTTGGACCCCTCTCAGAGTGGCCTCTCTGACTCCGAGAGTGGTCCACATACTTTATGGGGTCCCTTGCGCCAGCCAAACTTTGAACTGTTTGTGTTTCTGCCATCCTCATCTATGGTTTATTTATTTTTTTAATATGTGAAAAAGCACAAAGATGTCATCTTTTACATAATAAATCTAATTTACAAGGAAACAGTTTAGGCTTTGCGTATGTGCCAAACACAGAGAACTCAAAAATAAAAATAAATATTCCGCATCCCCATTCAAGTCTGAGGTGCACGATAGCTTTGATGTAAAGTGAATAACTGGTTTCCACATTGTGCATACTTTGTGAAAATCTCTGTTTTTAAGAACGCCAATCATAAAAATCTCGAACTGCATAAGACTGAGGTAGAAATCTTATAGGACTGCACAGGGGCAAAACACACCTGCAAACAGTGTCCCAGGTATGCCATCAGTACGAGAATGGATTTGACTTCACCCCGGGCAGACTGAGCAGAGGGGACCCATCTGAGGCTCCACCCAGGGCATGGTGCAATGAGGGCCGTCCCCAGTACTGGCCCCCAGCACACCCCCATGCCACAGCAGGCTCCATTTTTGGAGCCGTTGGAGCAAGGGCAGACCAGAGGGCCAAACCCGCCTGGCAGCTCACTGCTGTGAAAGACGAGCCACCTTGTTGCCGCTCCACCAGCGCAGCGCTCAGGGCCCCCGCATCTACTTACGGCAGTCCCAACCCCCAGGTAGGACCTTGGGAACCACTGCATTTCGGATGTCATCATAACGATGTAGAGAGAAGACTACCATCTTCCTACAGGCCTTCAACATTCCATTGCTAAAGATTTGGGAAGCATATTCAAAGGCTGCTTTTATTTGACACTCTTTGGGGGTCTGTTCTGAATGACTATTTGAAACCTTTCTGCATACGTTTAAGCAGAAAGTGACTTTTGGTTCTCGGACGTAACTTTCACCTCATCCAGTTTTTGTGTAGTTCCATCATGTGCTGTTAGCATGTCAAACTGCACACGGGTTCCTTCTTTGAAGGCAAGCATGCCAGCCATTCCTAAGAATGTCACTCAAATGAATTTAAATCGTGATTTGATATCTGTGCTGCATCACGTGGCCATTATACTCTGCCAGTCGGAAAACTGCCTGCACCGTGCTGGGTCCGTAGCAAGTCTATAAGTCAGTGAGTGGCACGCAAAGCAGCTGGCAGCTGGTGTTCCCCCTCCCCATGGCATTCCAAGTGTTTCCTGGACTCTTTGCGGGGATTGGGGGTGCTCAGCGCACGGAACGCCACTGCCCCTCCTTGAACGACAGGCGCCATGCTGAAATGGCATTCTGACAAACAGCGAGAACACAGAGCAGTGGCTCCTAGACTATATCCTGCAACAGTTGATGGTGCCACAGTGAACTCACAGGGGCACCACAGGCAGGGGCAGGCCTAGTGAAAATGGCACCCAATAGAGGTACACCCCCACAGGAGCCCAGGTCTACCCATTAGAAACTGCCACGAGTAGACCTGGGCTCCCTATAAGGAAACAACAGCAGAGCCCAGATCTACCCATTAGGGCCAGTCACAGGTAGATCAGTACTCCACTGGTCAGGAAGGCATCCCTAGTGCAAACCTTCCCCAACCCATTCAAAGAATGTGTCCAGTGCCAAGGCATCCAGTGCCAAGACATAACTTTTAAGGTCATGGTGAGCTAAGCCTTAGTTTTTTTTGGTAGTTGGTTCTTAACGTTTGCTGACTTCAGTTTGAAATCCCTGTGTCTCCACTTTCAAAAATCTGAGTCAGTGTCTGAAAAAGCCACATGTGAGCAGAGACCATCATGCAATGCTTCCAATTTGCATGGGAGATTAGCATGTGCCCACCCCCCACCCACCCCAGTTATATAGGCAAAGCATGGCGCCTGTCATTCATGTGAGCCCTTTCAATCTGTGCTGTATGGGTAGACCTGGGCTCCGCGGAGCCCTGGTCTGCCTGCGGCCGTTTCTAATGGGTAGATCTGGGCTCCGGAGCCCAGGTCTACCTGCGCAATGTTGTGGGGGCCACTGGCGCCCCCCCTAGACAACCCCAAGATGGCGCCCAGGGCTTGTGCCCCCCTGCCCCCCCTAGATCCACTACTGGCCACAGGTTATCCTTGGTGGCCTCTTCTTCCCAGCTTTCCTGGGCAACATGATCTTGGACCGCACAAGATCTCATGAGAATCCTGCAAGATCTGGCATGCTCCACAGTGGTGGCACCTGGGACTTGGTGATACTTCGTTGCCATTTGACAAGGGAAGAAAAAGCTTCCACAGGCACCAATGGAAACGTCCTGTTTCTTGCCAAGTAGCAGCTGCAGGGGAGGGTCCAATTTGGACCAGGATCATGGCAAACAGTAAGGTTAACCCCAACATCTTTGCTCGTGTCCCAAACTGGCTTCTACATATTGTAAAAAAAAGGGGGCGGCACACATAGAAACACTCAATATGTGCTTCGCGTACCTTTTAGCTGGACCCTAAGAGCTTGTGAGCAAGGTGTTTGTTTCTGGTGAGTAAGAGCCAGCTATGTGCAGTGTGGGTGTGGCAGGTGAGGCAGAACCTTACAACCAGAGTGGGGCTACTCAGAGCTGTGCCATCAAAGGTGCCTCCAGGCTTGGGAGGTGGAACATGGAGGCCAGCGCACATCCATGTGTTGGCCCAACTCCCTCCCAAATGGCTCAAACACGCTTTATGACCAGGTATGTTTGTGACCAGGTAGGGCATTTGGATCATGCCAGAAGTCATATTTTTCTCATGAATTTGCACAAGCAAATCCTGCTTTTCAGTCTCAGCCCTGAATCTGAAATAGTGAGTAAAACTGAGCAATCTGTATGGATGACTGAAACAATGCACGTGAAGGTGTTTGTACACTCAGAAAACACTGTGTACATGGTAAGTGTCCATGCTTTCAAGGCAGTGGAGCAATGTAAGGTGTATTAGCATCCAGGTATAAGTATGATTCAGAATCTCCCACCTTAAGGCTGCACTCTTATGCACACATACCTGGGAGTAAGTCCCATTGAACTCACTGGGACTTGCTTCTGAGTAGACATGCCCAGGATCAGGCTGTAAAACTTTGATCCTATCCACACTTTCCTGGAAGTAAGACCCACTGAATTCAATTGGCCGTACTTCTGAGTAGACATGCATAGGCTTGCACTGTGCCTCAAGACAATTTCTTTTCCCATACCTTTCCAAAGTTGTTGGGAGTTTAACTTGGGCTACAATCCTATACACACCTTCTTGGGAGTAACCCGCATTGAACACTATGGGACTTACTTCTGAGTAGTCATGTCTAGGATTTGGCTGTTGACTTCATCCATTGTCCTTATTCCCTCATTCTTTCAATTTCCTTCTGTGTGTACCGATTGCATGCTTCTGGGCACGGTTTTGTCATTCTTAATTTTAGGTTTGTACATTAGGCAATCAAGAAATATTACTATTACTACTAATAATACTCTTCACTGCAAGTTATCTCACAAAAACCCCCACGACACTTAGTTCTCCATCTGCTAAAATGTGATTTCATCCAAAAATGCAATTTCCTCTTATTGATTATGAGTATTTATAAGATCATTCCTTCAAAGTGTACTTTGCTTGGAAGAATGTGTATGTCAATTTCAGTTCCCTTCAGCACCCACCCGATTATATTTCCCACACCCAAATAGTAAAGTTTTTGTCTTAGGAAAAGTTTCATTGAAGGGGGGGCAATAAACAATGTATATTTCAGCCAGCTTTGGAGTTGATTTCTTTATAGATTAGATTCAGATTAGTCCAGGCACCACTCTGGAGAGACTTTTTTTTCTTTTTCTTTTTGGCACATCTCTGAAATGCTTTTCATAAATACATTTTAGAAACTAAATATTTGCTCCAGCTAGCTACACAGGTTGCTTTTCTCCCCCATCAGTTCTACTCCTACTCCTATTTTCCAATCTCCGATTCTACCTACCTTTCCAGTTGCTTGCCAGGTAAAATTCATCGAATGGATATTGACAGGGATTGCGGGCATCCTTTGCTGGGCTTTTCGGAAATCATGCGTGAACGGGGCCATCTTTCCCTCCGAAACTATCAGAATGTCCTCTTCAAAGCCTGTAAAACAAACCCAATTAACTCGAAACAGGTGGGACCTTCATCCTACTGCGGGATCAAAAGCAAAGAGGTCCTCGCCTGAATTTGTACATGTGGTATGGGCAACTACGCCCGCTTCCTCCCAGACTGCTCAGACTTCCTGTACAGACAGCACTGGTGCGTGCAAGGGAAGCGTGGAAACCACCCACCGATCATAACGCACACAATCGATCTGGCAGCGTGTTACACGCGCGCGGGAGCTGTCAACGCCCTCAGCACATGCACGCACGCGGCGGACTGGAGGCCCGCGAGCGCGGTCCTCACACGTGACGATTTGCACATGGAGCGCACCACGGGGCTGCCTTCGGTCGGGGAAACGCACGCTTGTGCCAGCCTCGCATACGGCCCTCCTCGGCTTGGTCCTGCTTTCTCCTGCGTTGCATAGAAGTGCTTTGCAGGAGGGGAGGGGGAGATCTGGCACGTTTGAAGGGGGGGGGCTGAGGTGCCGTCCTCTCCCGCCACCTAACCTTTCCCTTCATTTTTCCGAATGCACCGATCAGAAGCGAATTGGGCACAGGAGAGGAAACGACTGACCGCCTCTTTTCAAATGCAGTCTTCCAAAGTTCTCCCCCCCCCCAGCAAAAAAAAAAAGAAACACCAGGAGACCTCCATAGCAATCCTGCGTACTGGGTCCCCTGGCATTCCTAGAGGAGGGGGCAAAACGCTAGGTTCGGCAGGACCCTGAGTTCCTGGGTAAAGCGGCCCCTCCCCTCGCCTTCACAGCCATTCGCGGCTAGCCATTCGCAGCTTTACCCAGGAACTCAGGCTCCTGCAAAGCTTAGCGTTTTGCCCCCCTCTAGGAACGCCACTGAGTGGGTCCGGCGGAGCGAGGCTCGGCTTCGTCGCCCCGACGAGTCTCCGCGGGGCAGGCGCACGTGCGGCGGCGGGATCCCCTCGCGCCGCGCGCGCCGCGGCTGGTGGCAGGACGCGGCTTCCTCGCCCGCCTCGTCCTGCCAGGGGGCAGCGCCGCCTCCTCCCGGCCGGCTTACCGATCAGCACCCGGGCTTGGTGCGCGCCGATCCACAGGTAGAGCGTGTCCTCTTGGCGCGGGCTGGCCAGGCACAGCCAGGCGCCGCCGCCGCAGAGCCAGAGCAGCGCCGCCGCGCACCAGGCAGGGCTCCTCGCTCCGGCCATGCTGCTCGTCGCTCGCTCGCCAGCAGCCGGCCCCGGGCACAGTCGACGGCGCTCGCCGCTCCCGCTCGCCGCTCCTCCTGCCCGCGCGCCCCGGCCCCGGCGGCCCGGCCCCGCTCCGTCCGATCCAGGCGCGCTGCCTGTTGCTGCTGCTGCTGCTGCTGCTGCCGCGGCCGGGGCTGAGTTCGCCTCTTGGCAGCCGCAGCAGTTGTGAGCGGGACTTGCGAGAGGGGGACGAGCCCGAGCGCGGTCCGGGAAGGGGCGCCCCCGCTCGGCTCCGCAAGGGGGCGCAGCGGCCCTGACAGAAGCGCGGCTCGGCGGGGCCGGACAGCTGGCGCCCGCAGTCTGCGCCTTCGCCGTGCTTTGTCGGTCTCATGAACGTTTCGAGATGACCTGCTTCTTCATTCGTGCTCGCCTTGTTTTTGTGCTCTCCCTCTCCTCACTCTCTTACAAGCCACTCCCGGTGTCCTTTTAGGAACCGAAGAGCCAGGTACCAAATACCCTAAATCATTGGTTCTCAAACTGTTTAGCATCAGGACCCACTTTTTAGAATGACAATCTGTCCAGGACCCACCGGAAGTGATGTCATGGCCAGAAGTGCTGTCATTGTGACGCCAGAGCCTGCTGCTTTCCTCATAATTGAGCAATAAGTTGGATGATTTCTCAGCCATTTTCCAATCGCAAAGTAAATCAGAATAGAAAGAAAAAAAGCCAGTTTACAACCTTGACACAAGCAAAACCACACAGCCCCTGCTTTTCCAGGGTCCAACTTCCCATATTTTCAATATGACTGCCCTAGGTGCTTCGCGACCCACCTGAAATTGGCTTGCAACCCACTGGTGGGTCCCGACCCACAGTTTGGGAACCACTGCCCTAAATAAATCACCATTCTACACATATATACAAGTTGTGCAAAATTGTGTCATGGATGCCAGTTAATTTGAGGAGCCAGTGCTGTAGCATAGCTATAGGGGGGCTGTGTGATAAGTACTGCAGGTTCTGCAATGCACTGTGTGAGCAGAGGTGTTGTGTTCATAGGGCATGGTGCAGCACCTGCCCTGGTGCATTGCAGCACCTGCAGTACTTACCGCACCACCTCCCTGTAGCTACACTACTGAGCAGTGTAACACAGGCAGGGGTCCTAAGAGTGGTGTTCCTAGAAGGGGGGGGTAAAAGGCCAGGTTTTGCAGGAGCCTCAGTTCCTGGGTAAAGGGGCCCCTCCCCCTCGCCTTTGGAGCCATTCAAGTCTCAGAGAGCAAAGCCTTCAAGCCGGCTCTCCAAGCTGCAAATACTCTGAAAGCAACGGTGAGGGGCCACTTTACACAGGTGCTCAGGCGCCTGAAAAATTTAGCGTTTTGTTCCCCCCTCTAGGAATGCACTGGGCCCCAATCAGGATCGGAATTGTGGCAGAGGAGCTTTAAAGCGTCCACTGACTCCTTTAATATGAAAAGATGAGGGAAAGGATAGACATACGGATTAAAAAAGACAGATAAAAGACTGGCAGACAGAGATTGGTATCAGTATTATGAAGATGGGATTGGACACTAGGGAGATTTGATGGAATGCTGATATACTGCTCTACTCTTGTGTTAATTAGTGGTTCCCAACCTAGGGGTCGGGGCCCCCAATCATGAACCGATTTTCAGGTGGTCGTGGAGAGCTTGGGGCAGCCATCTTAAAATGCTGGGCACCACCATCTTGGAAGCCATCACCACCATCACCACCATCTTCCCTAGTCATTCTGGCTAGGGAAGAGGCTTCCCCATTCAATTGCCAGATCCTCAGTGCTTGTGGCTGCGAAGGAAATTTGCCTTGCTATGGGCTCCTCTTGGTGTGTGCATATGCATGTGATGGTCTCTCCCAGGTCTCTTTCCAAGCGGGCATGTCACACCTTCCATGTGCATGCCCTGGTGAGTCTCAGCACATGGGGAAAAGGAGCATAAATAATCTGAAGAGTATCTAAAATTTGGCTTTTACTACCTTGATCAGCAATGGCATAGAGAAGCCACCATGTGTTTGGTGCAAGTTGCTCTCAGTGCTGAATCAATCGCTGAACTCAAAACCCCAAAGACAAAGCATTCAGAACGTTCTAAAAAGGATGTGGGGTGCTTTTGACTCTCAAAAAGGGTGATTTATTAAAAACATTGACTTCATCTCCTACTTAATGACATCTCTTCCAGCCCTAGGTCTTGGTGGGGCCTGACAGGTTGTCATACCTAAAAAGGGGGTCCCGGTGCAAAAAAGGTTTGGAACCCGGGGCAGACTTACAGGGGGGTCTAGGGGGTCACAGGGACCTGGGCTCCACCACTTGCTCTCCAGGGCCCTCCTGAGAAACAGGCAGGCCACATGCGGTGTCCGTAGGCCCTCCAAAGGCTTACTTTAGCCTTCAGAACGGCTTTAAGCATTACTTCCAGTTTTCGCCAAAAACTGGCCATAACACTGAAGACCCTTCCAAAGGTTGCAGTAAGCCTTCGGAGGGTCTGGGGAATGCGATCAAGTCACGTAATGGGAGGCTCCAGGTGAGTGGGGGGCAGGGGTGGAGGGCAGTGCGGCAGCCTGCGATCCTGGTCCTGGGCAGTGTATGGGCCAGGCCTGTAACTGTTGAGACCCACTGATTTAGAGGCATCTTTTTGTGTTTAAGAATGTTTAGAGTTTGTAATTATTGGTGCTGAGTATGTATCTTATGTGAGTGCTACAGGTATATGCTATGCGTGTTATCTGTTTGATTAATGTCTAAATCAGGCATCGCCAAACTCCAGCCTGCGGGCTGGATCCAGCGTCTGCCTGATCCATCTCCTGTGTGAACGGCTCTTACTGTTCCGCCGGGGATGCATGTGAGGACCCTGGCTACATCAGTGCAGAACTCCTGGCATGAGACATGCAGGGGTAGCAGACCCCAGAAGTGACTGGCCGCAAAGATTGTAGGATTGGGGTCCTGGGGATTGTAGTTGGGGTCTTTGCAAGTGTCCCTGGCAGAGCGGTAAGAGCTGTTTGCGCTGGGGATGTTTTTCAGGGCTGCAGCGCAGAGATGTAACAAGGGTGGAGTCTGAGGGGCACCTGCCCCAGGGCGTTACAGCAAGGGGGGCGCAATTTGTCTGCAGTCCCACTTAAAAAATGTTAAGAAGCAAAGAAAAAAGCCCCAGATAGCTTCCCCTACTGTTGCACAGCAAAAGCGCTGAATTTGGAGTGCTCTCCAAGCAGTTTTCTGAGGTCCCTGCTGCCCCTTCCAGGTTGCATGGAGGCCCCTCCCATTGCCCAGGGGCACTGTATGTACTTCCTTGCCCCAGGCACTTTTTTGTATAGTTCCGCCTCTGCTGCAGCGGTCTCCAGTTTGGAGACCACTGGTCTAAATAAACGTATATATTTTAAAAAGCTTCCACTGACTCCAATAGAAATGTTTCCGAAATTAAGTAGCAAGTCGCACACACAGGGGGCCAATTTAGTTCATGATTATAGTAGGGGTGAACTAGTAGGGGCCCGATACAGCAGGTGCAGATCCGAGGAGCACATAGGGGAGGCTGCGGCCTCCCCTGGGGCAAGGGCATGAATGTGCCCTTGCCCTGGGGAGGTTCCTGAGCGCTCCAAAGCTGTGCTGGGTACAGTGCAGGCCCACAGGCCTCGCTGTTCCAGCGCAGCTTAGGACTGCGCCCTTCACGTTTGCAACACTGTTATTGATTAGTAGGCAGCAAAGGTTCAAGTAAGGTGTGCAGGCTGACACCGCTCTATATTTGTCCAGGTTCTGGTGGGGCAGACTCTGCGGCAGCCCCAGTTTCGGCAGCAGTAAGCACCTGCTGGGGCCTGGATGCAGCTGCCCTGCTGCTGTAATGGAGAACGTGGAAGATTACCCCGAGGAGATACGGAACGCTATCGGCAGTCACCTCTGGTCTGCGCAGGCCTGGAAATCATAGAGTTAACCCCAGAGTGTGGTTCACAGCTGCAGCCTAGTAGGATGAGGAGGACTTGGGAAATAAAGGTGGAAGCTGGATTACCAGCCAGGTGTGGTAGTAGGAGCAGCGAGATCAGAGCGGGTGTGCGCCTGGAGGGATGGAGCAAGAGCAGGAGCAGGAGCAGATCTATCTGACTGACTGATCAATTGTGTGACAATCTAGAGGGTGCCCTTAGGCCGATGCTAGCCACTTGCGTCGGTCCAACGTCACTAGTGCCAACGTGGGGGTGCCAACGTGCCCTTGCCCCGGGGAGGCTCCCCAGTGCTCCAAAGCTGTGCTGGATACAGCGCAGGCCCGCCAGCCTCACTGTTCCAGCGCAGTTTAGGATTGCGCTCTAATGAATTGGATGGAGGACACTGAAGGTCACTGGAACTGAGCTTGCTGTTGACTGCAGGAGATGAGTGGGGGGCTTCCCCACCCCAGGGGCTGCTGAGAACCCAGGAGCGACTGCCTGGTGGCTGTCTGAGACAAGCGGAGGAGGACCTTCTAGTGGGAACAGGCAAGCTGACGGCCTTTGCCCGGGTGCTGGGGTGGTGTTTTGGGCCAAACTGTGGCTGAGCTGGGTATAAAAAGGGAGGCTAATTAGCCGTAAGTGGGCATAAGATTTCAGCAACGGAATCTGATGAGACAGCAGCAGAGCCTGCTGGTGCGGCTTCTGCGGCTGGAGGGGTCGGGTGGCCCACCTCTTCGGCCACGGTTGTCAAACTGGCAGAGCAGAAAGAGGCGAGCAGGCTGTGCCTCCAAGGACAGGAGCAACGGTGGTGAAGTACAAGGAGGAATGGGGCACCAAGGGAGCAAGGGGCGGGAGGAGGGCAGCATCCTGCGGCTGACCTTATCCTACCAGGGGAGGAGGAAGGGGCAGGTCCGGAGGGGGCTGGCAAGCCCTTTATAAGGTAGGAGCAGGCCAGGGATGAAGGGCAATGGTGGTGAGGAAGCTGGCTAGCCTGTGAGTCTCCAGGAAGCCACAAGTGGGGAGAAGGGGGAGGGTGGCACAACCCCTATAGCAGCGGTGTTATGCTGCCAGAACGCTGGGCGGGACATCCGGGTGATCGACAGCCCGTCCATCGCGTTCCGCAGCGTTACGCCGTTTGCGTAACCAATTACGCCGCTTGCGTACGTTACGCAAACGGCGTAACGCTGCGTAACGCAACGGGCGAGCTGAATCACCCGGATGTCCTGCCCAGCGTTCCGGCAGCATAACACCGCTG
>JAJKFI010011864.1:663130-711090 GCA_029204185.1 Lerista edwardsae
GTAACGTACGCAAGCGGCGTAACGCTGCGTAACGCAACGGGCGGGCTGTCGATCACCCAGATGTCCCGCCCAGCGTTCTGGCAGCATAACACCACTGCCTATAGCCTGTCTGAGGCCTATAGCCCCAGACCTGCAGAGCTGTGCCCTTTGCCTGGCAGCCCTCCCTTGGGGTGTGCACTGAGCCCAACGCCCCAGGGGCGGCAGGTGCCCCCTCCGGGGTCAGATAACCTTTTATTCTGCACTCCCATGTGTGCTAAGTCAGGAAAAGAACAAGCAAAATTGTGTCAGTGGGTATTGCTTTCATATGTGACAGTATTCGTATTAATTAATGCTAACGCATCCATCCATCCATTCGCATCCGTATTTTTACATAATCCAAGTACCAATCTTCGGGCTGCTCCTGCTAGCTGTTCCATGCCAAGCCAAGAGAGATGGATACAGGGATGTGATGATGAGGCCAGTCGGGCAGGACACACTTTCTCGAATGACAGTCTGTCCGGGACCCACCAGACAAGAGTCATTGTGACGCCGGAGCCTGCTGCTTTCCTGAGATTGCCGCAGTAAACTGGGTTATTTCTCAGCCATTTTCCAACAGCAACGTGAATTGGAACAGGAAAAAGCCAATTCACAACTTGGACACCAACCACACAGCCCTTCCTCTTTCCAGCATCCCATCTTCCCATATTTTCAATATGGCGGCTCTAGGTGCTTCATGACCCACCTGAAATTGGCTTGCAACCCACTGGTGGGTCCCAACCCACAGTTTAGGAACCACTGTATTAGAGAGATCATAGTGTATGACATACCAGTGCTCTTGTGTAACCTGCATAAATATGTTAGGAAACAGCAGAAGATTAAGGTTGCTTACTTATCCGCCGTAGCTGAGCTTGACTCACAACCCAATCCAGTGCAAATTCCCATGCAGTGGGGCCACCCTGAGCTGCACTGCATTCTGTGTGGAAATTGTTCAGGCTGGAGGTCTCCACTAGGTAAGGGGACATTAGTCCCCTTGCCCCGGAGAAAGGCCTAGCCCATGCACCACGCCTCCTCAGACCTGCGTGAGCCATATGGCTGGTGCAAGTCTGCCTGCAACCGTGTCAGAGGATCAGGCTCCTGGAGGGGGAAAGGGTGCAGTGTATGCCACTGCCGACGATACCGCCCCTTCCTGGGCCAAATCTGCCCATCCCTGTCTCTGCCCCCTGCCTGCCCCGTTACACTCCCTCCCCGCCACCCCCCCTCTTACCCCACCCGTGCAGAACTTACTGGGTCTTCTGCCAGCACTGGCACCAGCTATGCCATCGCCGAGTGCTTGACGGCACTGTTGCGTCCACTGCACTGGCCCACACATGGAACGGGATTGCGCCGTCAACATTAGAAATCGGCACAGTGGCCAACTCTTGACAATTGGTGAAGGAAAGTGTGGACTGATGTGTTGTGATGCCAGATTTCTGCATATGAGCGCTTTGTGGGGAGGAAGGATGCATAGCATTGCATATGCCAGTACAACCAGCCAGTGGCGTTCCTATGGGGGGGCGGAACACTATGTGTTGCAGGAGCCTGAGCTCCTGTGTAACGTGGCCCCTCCCCTTCATCTTTGGAGGCATTTGCCCTGCGGAGAGCAAAGCCTCATTGCTGGTTCTCTAAGCAGCAAATCACTCTGGAGGTGAGGGGGAGGGGCCGTGTTACACAGGAGCTCTGGCTCCTGCAACACTTAGCACTGTAGGAACGTCCCTGCAACCAGCATCTGTTACTCAGTACTGACACTGTACTGAGTATACCAGGAGAACTGACTACAGTTCATATTTTGGCTTTGTTATGATTCTGTTAGAGTCTTAAGATGTATGTAGGTTGCACTTGTGTCTGTGAACTTTGCTTGATTTTTGTTATGGTGGAAACCTTTGTTTCTATCTACGTACTGTAAGTATATACCATTAACTGGGAGGAAATACCTTCCCCAGTTGTGGCCATATACGAACTCAAAATGGCTGTTTGTGTAAGATGGCCCTCTAGTGGTTGATATACCCAATAGCACAAAGATGAGAGCTCAGTTATTTTTGGACAATCTTGCAGGCACTTTGAATCTGGGTCAAGGCCACAGGTCCATATAGGACAGTATTGGTGATCCTGGGTGGTGATGGCACTCTCAGAAAGGCAGGTGTCTCCGCCGAATCTGGAGATGCAAGGAGCAGAGGTGGGCATTCTGGGAGGCGGGCCAGCCTGGGGAGGGGGTGGAGTTGCGATGCAGCTGTTGGGCCACGTCTAACCCCCCCCCCCCCCCACCGACCCCAGGCCACATGGTGAGCTCGGACCTGCGCCTACTATGTATCAGGCGCAGATCCAAGTAGCCCATAGGGGTGGCTAGCGCCTACCCTGGAGCAAGGGGATGAATGTGCCCTTGCCCCTTGGGGGCTCCAGCCTGCTCCCAAGCTGTGCTGGATACAGTGCCGGCCCACCAGTCCGCCTGTTCCAGCACACCTTAGGATTGCGCCCCGAGCCTCTGACACAGCAGAGCACATTTCATGACACTTTTTAACAGTCCAAAAGAAGAAGGAAATCGGTGGAAGAACTGCGGGGAGCGGGGACATGCAGAGATGGGAGCACATTTTACTCTGTAAAGTCAGTCACAAGAAGTCACATGCTAAAAATGGCACTTGGTGTGTTGCTGCCGAGAAATTTTACGGACTTGGATGCGTTCCTCTTATCTATGCTGGTTACTCAAAGAGTGCTGAAACATTTGCTGAAGGTGACATTAGCTTCGAATGTCCCAGTCCCAGTCCTTAGAGGTAGAGCTTTCTCCTGCCCGCTCAGGGCTGAGAACAGGCCACGGGAAGGTAAGGTGGGAGCTCAAGCCGTCCACGGCAGCCCTCTGCTTGCTTCAACCTGAGGCGGAGCGACCCCCCCCTTCATGTCTGGGCTCCTTATTAGGCCAGTTTGCAGGCTGCACCCCTTCTGGCCATGAGGACAGCATCGGGGCATCTGCAGCGGTGTCATGCAGCCGGAACACTGGGAGGGACGAACGGGTGAGCGGCAGCCCGCCCAGTGGTGTCATTCAAATGATTTAGGAACAGGAACTCACTTTTGATTGGCACTTGTCAGGAACCCAGAACCAGCCACGGAGCCCGTTAGGATCCGGAACGCCCGTTCTGGTCCGTTCCCCCTGAATGACATCACTGAGCCCGCCCGTAGCGTCACGCTCCGTTTGGAAGCCGGTGAAACGGAGCATGATGCTACGGGCGGGCTGCCGCTCACCCGTTCCTCCCGCCCAGCGTTCCGGCTGCATGACGCCGCTGGGCATCTGGACACAGCCCACACTCCTGGCAGGGCTTGGCAGCCTTGCCACAGTCCAAATCCTTGCCACAAATTCTTGAGGAAATAAGCAAAATCCTGAAATAAATATTGGTTTGGTTTGAAATAACCCAATTCCTGAAGAAATATCAAATGAATGTCTACAGCAGGGATATCTAAACCGTGGCCCAGGGGCCATATTTGGCCTGCCACACAGTTTTATTTGGCCCTCAGCAACTTGAAATATTTTTTCCCAACCACACAATCGGAAACTCTTCCCTGATGAGCTGCACCTGCCCAAACTCCCTCTTCTATACAATGGTTAAAGGTATAGGCATTCTGTCCCAATTTGTATCTGGTAAACCTACCTTTAGTTCCGAGATGGAAGCCAAGTGGCCTAGAAATTGAGTAAGTAAGCCAACCCACAGACAGCATTGCTGAAAACTTGAATCAGCAAATTCACTGACAGGACTTGAACCTTGATGAGACTCGGCACGTTTCCCCATTCCATAACTCCAGAGTCACCTGTTTTAATCCCATGTACCACACAATTCCCAGCACATCTGCAATTTAACAGCACCAATGGAATTTTTCAGTGACTCACTGATGAATCCTTTCCCAGCCTATTGTGTAGGAAGAACTTTCACGAGCCAGTTATGACAGTCCAGATGAGCATCTGCTGAAAGGAATTCACTGGTCTTTAATTAAGGTGCCATCTGACTCTTTGTTCACGTTGCGGCTACTGGCAATGCTACTGCTCTGCAATGTCTGTAGTAAGCCAGGAACTACTAATGTGGAAAGGTCTGAGGAGAAGGGTGTGGTTTGCACTGGTTTAGAGTTACAAGATGTTTAGTCTGATCTTATGCAGCATCTTTTACTTGGAAGTAAATTTCACCTAACTCATTGGAACTTACTCCTAACTGAGGGCTCAACCTGAGCCCATTATCGTTGGGGGTATGTGTGTACCACCGGCTAAAAGTGCCGCGAACGTTCAGTAAAGCACGTCCACAACACCTCATCGCCCACACTGGGTTGGTGCTCAGTTAGCGATAGGCCCCCAACGAGGGTGAATGGGGCGGCCTGTGCTCCAGCAGCAACGGCCGCTGGTAAGTCCCTTTGGGGTGGGGGGGGGAAGGCAGGGATGGGGCACAATTGGGTGAATGGAGGGGAGGAGCCAGCCTGTGAGGGGGTTGGGCCCAGTGGTGGCTTCCACCACCGGATCTTATCCCTGGCCTGAGCCCGGACAGCCCGACAAAGGGCTGCTTGATTCACTACCAGCAAAAAAGCCGGCTGTGAGCCCCATTGCGGGAGGTGGGGCTTTCCCCAGGGAAAGGGGTGGGGATGAACATTCCCTTTGCCCAAGGATACAGCGGTAGCCATTTTGGTACCATTGCTTCTACGGGAGGGGGGCAGTTTGGGATTGGGCCTGTGGCAGAACCAGCTGAGGCTTCGCCCAGTGATGTCATTCAGGGGGAACAGACCAGAATGGGCGTTCCGGATCCTAATGGGCTCCGTGGCTGGTTCCGGGTCCCCGACAAGTGCCAATCAAAAGTGAGTTCCTGTTCCTAAATCATTTGAATGACACCACTGGCTTCGCCCCCTGTGCCACTCCCACCGTATTTCATTTTGACATTCTTTCAGCACAGGGGCAGGCAGGTGGGTCGAATGCTACTTGTGTGACTCACCTCTGTGCCACCCCTCTCCCCTCCACTGGCGGTGGCTTGGGTGGGTGGGCGAGCAGCGGTGGCTCTGCTGCCGCTCCGGCCCCTGTGACCCCCCCCCGGATGCCCCACTGGGCCCACCATTGGATTGGGCTGCCCCTGTGTGCAAAATCCTAGTACAACCAGGAAGCTCTTTAAGGCTTTCTGTTTTCAGTGCAACTCAAGAAGTCAAACCAGACTCTATGTGCAAAGTAGATGCTTGAAATGAAAGCATAAGAAAAGTAAGAATGAAACTGCTGAGTTTTCTTCTTTTAAGTGCAAATACCTATTATCTGTTATGGGTAATGCGCTAACTATAGAGCTACTGTATGCAAGTTGATGCTACAAACAATTCCCAAAATGTAGCACTAGGGGGTGCTGTTTTCTTCATTAGCACATGGTTGTGAGTAGCCATGGTTATGGGCAAGTGTCTTTCTCCAGCTGTCTGTCAATCCTCACAAAGGTTCTGTAGAACATCCCTGAAAAATGCACATTCATGAAAAAATTCTGGAAGCTTGGAAACTCGAGAGCAAATCGACAGTCCCCCCTCCACTCCACAGGTTGTCGGATTCCCAGATCGCACATATGGAGAATGCATCATGCTATGTGCTTTTGCCGACCAGGGCCCTCAGGGGTCTATTACTTCATGTAGTGCGGAGAGACACACTACTTCAGTGTGTGTGCAGGATGAGAGGTAACTTTTCAGTGCAAAGAGGGAACGAAACTCTGGATTTCTGTCCTGTGTCCATATAAAGACATTTGATGGGATTAAATTAGCAGCATAGAAAAGGGTGTGTGTCTTGGAATACCTGCGGATGCAAACAACCTTTCTCGTGTCTTTCCAAGACACAACATGCCAAGCCCCTGCTTGTGTTTCACCCTGTTCAAGCCCCTTCTGGAGCCCACCTTACTAACTAGTTAGCTGGGAGGGTGAACTGGTGCCAGGGAAATCTGCACGTGAATGCTTTCATTCTTTGACTGATCTAAGCCCTTTAAAAGTGGCACAAAAGTCTAGACATGTCCTAATAGCTTGCTAATGCATTCGCATTCGCATTCAGACTCTCTGGAAGGGCAGCCTATGTAAACACCTGCCTTTCTCTAGCAGCAGATCTGTTGGCTTCCTTGAATTGCAAATCAATGGCAAAGTGCCCGAGGTGTGGCCCTTGGAGAAACAGGTGATTTCCAAGGACAAATACACAGGGGCATTGAGGACAGAGCCAGATATTAGCTTCAGGAAGAAAATGGTTCTGCTCTCCTTTCCCACCCCCACCACATGCATTGATAAGCTTGTGTTTCTGCAATAGTAGATTGAAATTGCTGGGCCCAGAGTTTGCCCTGAGCCATTCTGGGAGACAGGATTTTTTGCCAGGTGCAAGGGAGTAGTAACAGGATGCAGGCATCTTCTTGTCTTGTGTGCTCCCTGAGGCATCTGGTGGGCCACTGTGAGAAACAGGAAACTGGACCAGATGGGCCTTTGGCCTGATCCAGTGGGGCTTTTATATTCTTAAGGCCCAGATTGAGTTGCAAGTTATTATAGCTCCCTCCCCATAGACAGGATAGTAAATTCTGTTTTATTTCCCTCATATTTCCCTCAGAATTTTACCTCAGAAATTTCCCTCAGAATGCCAGATACAAGGGAGTGGCAACAAGATGCAGGCATCTAGTTGTCTCATGCAGGGCCGGCTTTAAACCAATGTGACCAATGTCGTCACATCGGGCCCCGCGCTTCAGGGGGCCCCGCGCTTCAGGGGGCCCCGCACTACCAGGGTGAGCATATTGCCTGTGGCTGCAGCTGGGATCTCTATGGGCTGTAAATCAGTGGGGCGAGCAGAGCAGCTTTACCTTGGTCTCTCCTACCTGCCTCTGCCTCTGAACAGCCCAAAATGGGCCACCTGGAAGCAGTTGGCGGGGATGTTATGATATCACCACCCACTACTTCCACATGCCATGCTCTGCACGTGGCACACAGTGCTCTTCTTGGTGAGTGGGGGCCCCGCAGGGAGGGTTGGGGGCCCCGCAGGAATGCCCCACATTGGGCCCCGCTGCTGTTAGAGCCAGCCCTGGTCTCATGTGTTCCCTGAGGCATCTGGTGGGCCACTGTGAGATACAGGAAGCTGGACTAGATGGGCCTTTGGCCTGGTCCAGCAGAGCTCTTCTTAGGTTCTTAAGGAAGTTGCCTACCTGGAGGGGGATCACAACACCAAGTTTTGCAAGCAGCTGCTCCCCCTCCTCTTGAGCCATTCCTAGCAGCTAGTACAAAATGGAGGCTCCAAATGGCTCCGAAGAGGAGGGGGAGCAGCTGCTTGCAAAACATAGTGCTGTCATCCCCCTCCAGGTATGCCTCTGTCATGCATTCTGGGATTCACTATGCTTACAACCAGCCTCCCAGTCAGTAAGCATGGTTATCCTGTACTGCAGCTGGGGCTGAGAGGGAGCACTTGCCAAAGGCCAACTACGGCACAGAAGAGATACAAACTGGGAACTCCTGATTGACAGCACCATCTCTTGCAGCCCAAGTCTAGGCGTGTCTACTCAAAAGCAACCCCCACTGTGTTAAATGGGGCTTACTCCCAGGATCACGTGCATAGGAGTTTAGCCTGAGCCACTCTACCCAGTGGCATTCCTACTATTAAGCGGGGGAGGGAATTGACCCCAGCCAGCACCCACCACAAACCTCACGCTGTGTCCCAGCCACTTGCTGAAAGCATTCTGAAGGAATCAGTATGCCTATGCATAATACTTTGGTTTTCATCAGAAAATGGGAAGTATTGTTACAGGTCTTCTGATGCCTTCAGAACACTTTCAGCATGCCAGCGGGACATCACACGAGGTTAAGGCTCTGGAGGTTAAGGTAGGGGGGCAGAAGCTGCTGGGGGGGGGCACAACCTCCTCCACCCCAAATAGGGTTTTTTTTATAAAAACCCCCCCCCCCCGCAGTGGCGTTTCTTACAGGGATGGCAGAGCTCTAAGTTTTGCAAGAAGCCTTACCTTGCAGTGGAAATCACTCCTCTCCTGCACTGTTCTAGCCAATCCTCACAGGGAAAAGCAACAGCTTGGCGTTGCTTACTGGCTACAGCAGCAAGGGAGAGGAGGGATTGACATGAGAGGGTAAGGCTTCTTGCAACACTTAGAGCTTTGCCATCCCTGTAGAAACGCCTCTGCCGTCCCCCGCCCCTGGCTTAGTTCACCTTTCTCTATCAGGTGTAAGTTTATTCCATACTGAATGCATTTGACATGGGGCACATTCAAATGAGGAATCCCACATGCAGAAACGTAGCGGGGTGGGGGAGGTGGTGCTGTGGTAAATACACCAGCACCGCAATGTGCCCTGCAAGCGGTCCCTCCCCCTTGCCGTCAGAGCAATTTGGGGCAGTTGCTGTTGCGGCCCCAAATGCCTGCAGTGAGGGGCCACTTACAGGGTGCGTTGCGGCACCTGCAGTACGTACCACACTGCCACCCTCTGGCTATGCTACTGGCCTCATGCTATGGAGAATGTGTCCAAATCAGTCACCTTTTAAGAACAGTTAACTAAGGTTACAATCCTATGCGTGCTTACCTGAAAGTAAGTCCTGCTGAACTCAATGGGACTTACTTCTGAGTAGACATGCTGCTGGTCCAACCGCTACAACCATACTTGGACTGCTCAGACTTGGCAGTGGTGACCCCCGCCCTAGTGACATCTGGATTAGCCTACTGTAACATGCTCTACATGGGGTTGCCTTTGAAGACTGTCTGGAAACTGCAATTAGTACACAATGCAGCTGCCCGTGGGGTTGCAGGGGGTGGTTGATTCGACTCAGAGCGCAATCCTAACCTGGAGTTTGGCCGGCAAAGTTTGGCCAGCACAAAGGACACCATAAAGTATGTGTGGACCACTCTCAGAGTCAGAGTGGCCAGCAAACAGATGCGCACCATCCTCCCTGACTCCGAGAGTGGTCCAAACATGCTTTACTGCGGCCCTTGTGCCAGCCAAACTTTGCTGGCCTAACTGTGCTGAACTAGCTCCAGGTTAGGATTGCGCTCTGAGTCGAATCCACGGCTACACTGGCTACCAGTTCATTTCCAGGCACAATTCTGAATGCTAGTTTTGACTTGTAAAGCCCTTGGGACCAGGTTATTTGGGGGACCATCTCCTTCTGGCTTGTCCTTTGCAATAATGGGGGGGGGGCTTTTAACCATGCCACCAGTGAAGGAGGTAAGGAAGATTGCTGCAAGGGAAAGGGCCTTCTTTGGTGGCGGTGCCTTGATTGTGAAATTCCCCCTAGAATTGAGAACAGCTCCCTCCTTGGAGAGCAACACATCAAAGCAATAAAAATTTGGTTGGTTAAAAATGCCAGCTCATAGTTTCAAACATCAAATGGTGTCCTAAATACAAAGCATTTGGTGGATAACACAATGAGCCAGCATTTTGGCAGGGCTGCATTGGCCCTGGAAAGTTGGATAGTATTAGGCCCTTATTCTAGTACAGGCATGCCCAGTATCCACTGATTCGGAATCCACAGTTTCAGTTATCCATATGTGGATATGTGGGATTGCTGAAGAGAATGGAACACTTCCCACAATACTGTACTCTGTGGTATGAAAGGAGAGCTGAGTGACAAGGAGTGTCCTGTCACTCTGATGTAAAAGTGGGCCCTCAAACAGCAGTTAAGTGCTGAATCACAGTTATCTTCATCGAGGGTTCCATTTCTAAGATGAGAGGCCACCCTTGTCTAGGGTTTAACTACCGGCGGGTAGTTAATCTGTGGAACTCTTTGCCACAGGAGGTGGTGATGGCATCTGGTCTTGATGCCTTTAAGAGGGGATTGGACAGATTTCTGGAAGAAAAGTCCATTGTGGGCTATAGGCAATGATGGGTTGTAGCCTCCTTACATTATTAGTAGGCTACTTCAGAGTACTGGGTGCAAGGGAGTGGCAACAGGATGCAAGCATCTTGTTGTCTCATGCCTCCCTGGGGCACCTGGTGGGCCGCTGTAAGATACAGGAAGCTGGACTAGATGGGCCTTTGGCCTGATCCAGCAGGGCTCTTCTTATGTTATGTTCTTAGGGCAAATCCTCCCACTTCGAGGTTCCAGCGCCTCTCACCTTAGAATGATAGGGGTCAGCCCCACCTGCAAACATGCACTCTGGCCTGGAAGCTCATTCTAGTTGTGTATGAGCAGATTGTGATTACTTAGTGGGGCAGAATACACTACCGTGTAGATGGTGTTTGTTCAGAACATGACAAGTCTGTGGACAGCAGGGTGGGTCTATCTTAGCTAGGGGTGTGTGTTTTGGTGATATTTTTTTTAAACAACAAATTGCAGTGTTATGTGCTTTTATTCTACATTCTCATTCCAAGTTCTCATTTTTATTAATTTTAAGTGTTTTAAAAGTATACTAGGCAGATGATATAGGCGATATAGTGTCAGCAGATGCAGCCACTGTATTATTTCTAATTGGAAAAGGAGTCTATTTTAATTTCTGGAAAATTTCGTAAACACCAAAATGCGGTGCTTTGTATTTTTATTCAGATAAACCCCCAAAAGGCGGTTTTCATCATCAACAACAACACCCCTAACCACAGCAGCCTCACAGCACCGCTTGGTTTTGAACTTTGGCTAACAGGTGCGCCTTTCCCTGCCCTTGCGGTAGTGTGGATTGTCTGAACAGGGGCGCTTGCCGCCGCCACCACCAGCCAGGCGAAAACGTCCCAAAGAAGCCACTCGACACAGTTCTGATTCGTGGCGTCCAATCATGGCTCTGCATTGCCTAAAAAGAGAAATGATGACCCACTCGTTGCGCTCGGCTCTCGGGCTACGATACGGGCGAGCACCAGCCCCAACCAAGCCCAAACACGCGTCTGCGACCGATCTTGGTCTCAGCCCGCCAACCGGTCCCTCTCCCCCGCCCTGGAGGGCGGAGCCGCGCTTCGAGGGTGACGGGCGGGTCTAGGCCACTGTCTAGTGCGCACGCGTCAGTTCCGGCCGGCGGGGACCAAAGAGGTCGCCCCCTTCAAAAAGGCCAGCGTTCCACGCAACCATCATTCCCGGTTCTGATTAGAATGCTCCGTAAGGCGGGCTAGCGTCATTTCTGAAATAAATCGGACCGGGTTAGAGCTCTCTCCCGTTGTACTGAACTATTCCTGCCCTTTACTTGAAAACAGTGAAGATTTGCTTATAAGATGAGGCTGTTGGTGATTGTGGAAAAGATTGATAGCGCGAAGACGGGAATGTGGGAAGCTCACTGGGTGATCCAGGGCCAGTTGCTAGACTAAGAGCACAAGCAGAGCGGTTTGCCTCGAAAGGGTTCTTACAAATCATATGCACTTATTTACTACTTTTGGAGGGGAGTAGAGAAAGGAACTGATTAAATTACACTCCTGTGCTTGAAAGCCTCGACGCCACGTCAAAATTCAAGCGATTGTGTCTCCCTTGTTACTGCATTTCTGTTTGCCATGATTACGCATTTACATGCAGAGGGGCCCTGTCAAGGACAAAAGCGAACCCGATGTGAATGCTCTTAGCTAACTGATTTGGCAATACAGAGCATAATAATTACTGTAAAGCATTGAAGTCTGTATACTGAGCCCTTAGCGCAACGCTTAGCGCAACGCTTCTTGCCCCGCACATGGAGTCTTCCACGCAGTACATTAGGAGAACCGGAACTGCCGTGAGAGAACCATTTCGACTGCAGCCTTTGGGCGGAGACGGGAGCTCGTCGCGTGGGTAGGAAGCGGCCGTGGCGGCTGTTGAGAGAGGAAAATGGCGGCCGCCGCCGCCGCGCAGCTCACAGACGAGGAGCTTTTCTCCGAGCTGAGGCGGCTCGGCTTCTCCCCAGGGCCCGTCACCGAGAGCACCCGGCCGGTCTACCTGAAAAAACTCAAGAAGCTGCGAGACGAGGAGCGGGCAGGCGGGGCCCGGGGCGCCGCCGCCAGCAAGACCCGGAACAGTAACAACAATAACCCGGGGCGAGGCGGCGGCGGCGACTTGGCGACCAGGCTGGCCAACGCCGACCTTTTCTCTCCACCCGGAGCGGGAGCGGCCGGCGGTGGGAGCGGCCGAGCCCGGACAGCCCCCGGCGCTGGTGGCAAAGTCCTGTTGGGGTTCAGCTCGGACGAGTCTGACGCGGAGGCCGGTCCCAGGGGCCAGGCTGGCGCCGCTGGCAGCCGGAGGGAACGGGGCTCAGCCTCACGCCGCGACCCGAGGCCTGCCGCCGCCGCCCTGGGCGCCGCCTGCCTCCACAACAGCGCCCTGGCGGAGGCGCCGGCCCGGAGGAAGCCCAGTGCCTGGTGGGGGGCGTCGGCGGCTAGACGACAGACGGTCACGGCTGGGGCTCGCGAGCAGACGCCAGGCAGGAGGGAGCTCGAGGGCTGCGGCGAGAAAGAGGAGGAGGAGGAGGAGGGCGGCGGCGACGCCGCAGCTGCGGCTGCCGAGGAACAGCTGCAGCAGGAGCGCTGTAAGAACCGGGCGGTGAACGGGAGTCGGTTCCTTTCCTACGGCAGTGGCGGCGGCGCTAGCAGGAGGGAAAAGTATTCGGACTCCGAGGAGGAGGAGGAGGGCCGGCAGCAGGTACTGAAAGAGGCGCCGCTCGCCCGCCACTACCTGGCCAGAAAGAACCTGGGCAACCCCGCCGCCCCTCTCCCAGTCCGCAAATGTGCTGCCGCCGGAGATGGCCTGGAGCAAGGGGCTGCTGGGGGAGTTCTGCCGAATGACAGGGTGCTGGAAGATGCCGCCGCTGGTCGGAACACGGATAGGGGAAGCAGGCGAGAGGAGGAGGAGGACGTGGCCGTGGCGGCAAGAAGAGACGGGGAATGTCTGGACTCAAGTTCACTCCTCCCCAGATACCGCTGCAGCTCTTCCAAGAAAGCTCATCAACTCTTACTACCACCACTACTGACTGATTTGGACTGTGGCAAAATGACTGATTCTTTGGGCGCTAGCAGGAAACCTGCCAATAATCATGTTCTCACTGGTGCAGTTGGCAGCTACAACATTGAGCCCAGGATATATACTGCTACCAACAGCCTCTCTCCAGGTGCTACCACTTCCTCCTCCACTAGAATTAATCACTCCAACCACACAGGTTCTAATCATACTTACCTGAAAAACACCTATAAACAGAATCTCTCTGAGCCTGAGGAGGATCTTCTTCAGCAGTTCAAGAGTGAAGAAGTATCCACCACTGGAGGCTTCAGTGCTCACTACCTGTCCATGTTCCTCTTGACTGCTGCATGCTTGTTCTTTCTGATACTGGGACTCACTTACCTGAGAATGAGAGGTTCAGGAGTAGCTGAAGATGTGGGAGCTGACAGTAAGTATTAGGATTGTGGTAGATGCCCCTTTACCACACATCTACATGACATACAAGTAAAAGTGGCTCAGTGCCTGTCACAGGTGGTAAGAAAGCCAAAAAGCCTTCCTTGCTGCTTTGATTTCTCAACCTTGTAATTGCCTTTGTAGAGTTTTGTTTCACAGTGAAACTAGAATCAGTTGTCTTAAACCATCTTGAGGCTCTCTGTCCTAGTTTCAATGTAATTTAGTTTGTTCTCGTTAACTTGTAGCCATATATTTCATTAGAACAAAATCTTGATAGATTCAGAGAGTTGGAAGGTATCTACAAGGTTATCTAGTCCAACCCCATGCCTGTGGCAGGAAATCCTCCTAAAGCATCTCCAGCAGGTGCCTGTCAAGCTTCTGCTTGAAGATTTCTTGTGAGGGAGAATCCACTATCTCCATCAGCACTGCTAAAGCTCCTTATTTGTAAGCCCAGCAATGGGGGGATGAATAAACTTTTAAATGGTGTTCAAGACTCATATACTTCCTTGCTAATTTCTTTTCCATAGGAGGGTGCTTTTACATGTTTTTTAAAATGCCATATTGGAGATACTTTCATTTTGGAATGAATGTTTTGCGTAGTGTAGATTATACCTTAATGGCTGCATTATGATCCATGTATAACCATTAATTCCATTCTATTGACATGGAAATGCTTCCCATGTAGGAATTCGTAGCATGTGAAGTGGCCCAGAGATCTAGATTAATAGTGCAGTCTTATCCATGGCTGCTCAGAAGTAAGTCCCATTGAATCCAGTGGGATTTGTTTTCGGTAAGTGTGAGCACAAGCTTATGCATGTTTACTCAGAAGTCACATTGTATGAAATGGGGCTTATTCCCAGGAAGGTGTGTATGGGGTTGCAGCCTTAGTTTAAGATTTACTCTCCTGAAGAGTTCTTCTAAATCTGTTATCTGTGTACAATTTCACATTTGTGAAAGTAAGAGAAAGTCACCATTAAATGAAAGTTGGCTTATATTTGAGAGAGAATGAGGCATATCTGACTTCAGTGGAATGGAAACCTAGCAATGGGAGTCCTGGAGCAGGAAGAAGCAGTTGTTTGCTCTAGCAAGGTGCTGTGCTTTCTTTAGAGCAGCTGTGTCCCCGGTGCAAACGGCTTCTTCCGTTCCACCTGGGACATGCATGAAGACCCTGACCATAGCCCCCAGGGGTCTTCACAGCAAGCTGCCTGGGATCTGCCACCCAGCATGCTTCTTGTGCGGAGTTCTGCACAGATGCGGCTCACCATGAAGACCCCTGGGGGCTGTAATCGGGGTCTTCACTTGCGTCCTGGGTGGAACGCAAGAAGCCGTTCACCTAGTGGAAGGGCAGGGTAGACATCGGATTTGGCCCGTGGGCTGGAGTTTGGTGACCCCTGCTTTAGAGTATAAATACCTTGACCCTTAATATGTTCTGCATAAAAGCAAAAGAACCCAAGGCTGACCTGATTTGGTGATTTTTCTTTTTGCATTTATCATTTTTATAGGCTTTATAGAAACCCTGACTTAGGTCTGTCTTTGCAGGTTTTGAAAATAGTGGGTATGCCAAATGTGTATAGCTCACAACAATTGGTGGCCTTCATGTGTTGCGGTACACCATGAGAATGCATACAGTATACAGGTAACCGCTATTTTCATAACCTGTGAAGTGGCTTGCAGACTTGTAGCGTCTGGCAATGGCAGTCATAAATAAAGAGGAAGAAATAGGCCCAAGGTATTTGGCTTTCCTAAGATTGTGGCACTTGGCCTCAGGCTATACCTGTTCCCTAATACCTGTAGTTTGCTATATTTACATATGCACTGTGTTTGGCCTCCATATTTTTAAACACTCAAATTGCATGCATAGTATTGGTGGTTTTGGGCAATGGATACTGCATATTGAACTTCTTCTCTTAATGTGCTAGGTATCTTATTGTAATATCTGCTAGTGTAAATAGTAATATAAAATTTAGTATAATTAGGAGAATTGTATAATATAATTTATATCTGTACATACTTCAATTTATATTTATTACAGAGATAGAGGTGTGTGAGGGCTTTGCTGGGTTTGTGGCTACATCGCGCGCATGCACGTGCGCACAGTCCTGACCTGATGGTGATAATGCTGATAGCGGACAAGGATTGCATAGAACCAGGAGGTTTTCTCTTTGTCCTGATTTGCCCCAGTGAGGAGAATAAAAAACAACATAAACTGGCAAAAGACAAGTAAGAAGGTGATACAGGAGGCCAGGAAACCTGCCAGAGAGGTGGTTGGCCTGCTGGATGGTGAGGGAGGGAAAGAGGAGATAAAAGGGGACTTGGAGATTGCAGAGAAATTAAATGAATTCTTTGCGTCCGTCTTCACAGCAGAAGAACTTGGGCAGATACCACAGCCTGAACAGCCCTTCCTAACTAAGGAATTAAATTAGATAATGGTTAATAAAGAAGATGTTTTAGATCAAATTGATAAATTATATATAAATAAGTCACCAGGCGCAGATGGTATACACCCAAGAGTTATTAAGGAACTAAAGAATGAAGTTGCTGACCTCTTAACTAGAGTATGCAACTTGTCCCTTCAAACAGCCACAGTTCCAGAGGATTGGAGGATAGCCAATGTCACGCCAATCTTTTAAAAATGGAGAAGGGGGGACCCTGGAAACTACAGGCCGGTCAGCCTGTTCCGGGTAAGATGGTGGAAAGCCTCATCAAAGATAAAATCCTAAAACACGTAGAGGAACAAGTGTTGCTGAAGGAAAGTCAGCATGGCTTCTGTAAGGGCAAGTCTTGCCTTACGAACCTTTTGGAATTCTTTGAAAAGATCAACGGGCACATGGATGTGGGTGAACCTGTGGATATCATATACCTGGATTTGCAGAAGGTGTTTTGACACAGTCCCCCACAAAAGGTTGCTCAAGAAACTTCACAGTCAGGGAATAAGAGGGCAGGGCCTCTTATGGATTCAGAATTGGTTGAGGGCCAGGAAACAGAGAGTGGGGGTCAATGGGCAATTTTCACAATGGAGAGAGATGAAAAGCGGAGTGCCCCAGGGATCTGTTTTGGGGCCCGTGCTTTTCAACTTGTTCATAAATGACCTGGAGACAGGGATAAGCAGCAAGGTGGCCAAGTTTGCTGATGACACAAAACTTTTCCGGGTGGTGAAAACCAGAAGGGGTTGTGAAGAGCTCCAGAAGGATCTCTCCAAGTTGGGGAATGGGCAGCCAAATGGCAGATGCGTTTCAACATAGACAAATGTAAAGTGATGCACATTGGGGCAAAAAACCAAATCTTCACCTATAGGCTTGTGGGTTCTGAGCTGTCTGTGACAGCTCAGGAGAGAGATCTTGGGGTGCTGGTGGACAATTCAATGAAGGTGTGGACCCAGTGTGCGGCAGCAGTTAAGAGGGCCAGTTCCATGCTTGGGGTAATTAAAAAAGGGGTTGAGAATAAAACAGCCAATATTATCATGCCATTGTACAAATGGATGGTGAGGCCACACCAGGAATATTGTGTACAGTTCTGGTCGCCGCACCTCAAAAAGGACATAGTGGAGCTGGAAAAGGTGCAGAAGAGAGCGATGAAAATGATTACGGGGCTGGGGCACTTCCCTTCTGAAGAAAGACTGCAGTGTTTGGGGCTCTTCAGCCTAGAAAAATGGTGCCTGAGGGGGGACATGATTGAGACATACAAAATTATGCATGGAAAGAATAGAGTTGATAGAGGGTTCTTTTCCCTCTCTCAAAACACCAGAACAGGGGGCATCCGCTAAAACTGAGGGTTGGGAGAGTTAAAACAGATAAAAGGAAGTACTGTTTTACCCAGCAGGTAGTTAATCTGTGGAACTCTTTGCCACAGGAGGTGGTGATGGCATCTGGTCTTGATGCCTTTAAGAGGGGATTGGACGGATTTCTGGAAGGAAAGTCCATTGTGGGCTATAGGCCATGATGGATTGTGCAACCTCCTTACATTAGTAGTAGGCTATTTCAGAGTACCGGGTGCAAGGGAGTGGTAACAGGATCCAAGCATCTTGTTGTCTCATGCCTCCCTGGGGCACCTGGTGGGCTGCTGTGAGATACAGGAAGCTGTACTAGATGGGCCTTTGGCCTGATCCAGCAGGGTTCTTCTTATGTTCTTATATTCTTATGATTTAGGGCCAAACCCTATCCAGTTTTCCAGTGCGGATACAGAGATGCCAAAAGGACATAAACTGCATCCTGTACTGGGGGGGGCAGTCACGGCACCTCCTCAAGGTTATGGAATGTTTGTTCCCTTACCTTGAGGCTGTGTTGATGCTGGAAAGCTGGATAGGGTAAGCCCTTACTTTTGATCTGCTTGCTTGCTCCAAGCCCTTCAATGGCAATTTACATTTTAGTGAACATGAATATGTGACGTGACCTTTAAGTGAATCCAAGGGTAGGGCTACATACTGAATTGGTTAATATGTAATAGCCGGCCATGGTTGGTCAACCTGCATGCTTATGTTCCCTCCCTGATGATGTTTTTGTTCGCAAACCATATTTTGCCATTACATGCAAATTGTGGTTTGAGGTTGCCTGGAAAATGAGTATTGGAAACTGGCTTCAAACCATGATTTGGTTCTGGCTTGGAAGGCGATCACAATCCATAATCTCATTATTTGAATGTAATAGCGAAATGTGATTTGCCCCTAACTTTGAAGTCCAGGAAGGCAAGGAAGGAGTTGGCAAGTCCAAGGCTTAGACTGTATGTCTGGATCGATAAGAAACACGGAGCTGTCAGTGTTAACTAATAACCCCTTCCTTTTCTGTAACGTACAGTACAATTTACTTGAACATTCTGTTATTGCTATCATCAACAACAGTAATATAATATAATAATATAAAGTTGACAAAGTGGTTTACAGGCCAAAAAGAATGTTCTATGTTTCCTTTACTCTATATCATGACAGAACTAGGAAGTGCTCGGTGTACATTTTATATTGCATGCTATTGATAAGGTAGTGGAAATGTACAGGAACTACTGTTTATGGTCTTGTATGTCTTACAATGCATACTTCTTCCCTAAACCCTGCTGTAATCAATGAATTTACTACTTAATCAGTTTACTAAATAATCAGTTTATTATTTAACTTTACAATATTGAGGAATCCCAAATTTACCCCCAATTATACACTTGAAAGTATTGCAACTTTCCTTATATAAGGTACTTGTTTTGATTGCATTCAAGTGTGATTAAAATATCAGACACGTACACCTAAAAACATAAAAGGCTCTGTTCTCATTGCAAATGTATGTTTACCTTCTTAAGTATCCTTGCAGTGCTGAGGAATTGTTTCAATTTTTTTAAGCATTACTGTACTTGGATGCTTTCTATGGTTGCTTTGGGGATCTTGAATAGTGTTATAAATTGAAAACAATAACCTCATGATCTATCCCACACTTCTGCCACTTTGAGGCTTGTACCACAGCAGTCACCTGCTGTGGAAGGCAAGGGGGATACAGTTGGGCAGCTCTGCCCAGTTCTAATTATAATATAAAACACACTAGATTGGTGCAGATATGTAGAACCATGGTTTATCAAATCAGGATTGATGCTGCAAATGATCACCATACTGGCTTGTTTCAGCTTAACTACTAGTGCCCTCTATCGTATGAAATGCCTGGATGAAATCCCAGGTGCCTTGTTTCTTTCCTGTTGCTGCAAAGCACCTTCTTGTCAGCTATGCTCTTGCTGTTGGTCAGAAGAAGAAAGGAGGCATTGTAAGCTGATTGCTAACTTCTTTGGCCATTTTTATGTGCTTTTGCCCTTTCATGGATCACTGCCTTGTCGTGGCGAAGGGGCTTGAGTAGCTCAATGAAGCTGTGAGCTATGCCATGTAGGGTTACCCAAGATGGACAGGTCATAGTAGAGAGTTCTGACTAAACGTGATCCGCTGGAGAAGGAAATGGCAACCCACTCCAGTACTCTTGCCAAGAAAACCTCATGGATTACAAAACTAAAAGGCTAAACGATATGACACTGGAAGATGAGACCCTCAGGTCGGAAGGTGTCCATTATGCTACTGGGGAAGAGCAGAACACGAGTACTAGTAGCTCCAGAAAGAGTGAAGTAGCTGGGCCAAAACCGGAAGGAAGCTCAGCTGTGGATGTGTCTGGAAGTGAAAGGAAAGTGCGATGCTGCAAAGAGCAATACTGCATAGGAACCTGGAACGTCAGATCTATGAATCAAGGTAAGTTAGATGTAGTCAAACGTGAGATGTCAAGGCTGAACATCGACATCATGGGAGTTAGTGAACTAAAATGGACAGGAATGGGAGAATTTAATTCAGATGACCATTATATCTGCTACTGTGGGCAGGAATCCCTTAGAAGAAATGGAGTAGCCTTCATAGTGAACAAGAGAGTGAGAACAGCAGTACTGGGGTATAATCTCAAAAGTGATAGAATGATTTCAATTCGGATCCAAGGCAAACCTTTCAACATCACAGTAATCCAAGTCTACGCCCCAACCACTGGTGCTGAAGAGGAAGAAGTTGACCGTTTCTATGAAGACCTAGAACAGCTTCTAGAATTAACACCCAAAAAAGATGTCCTTCTCATCATAGGGGATTGGAATGCTAAAGTAGGCAGTCAAGAGGTAATAGGAGTAACAGGCAAGTTTGGTCTTGGAGTACAGAATGAAGCAGGGCAAAGACTGATAGAGTTTTGTCAGGAGAACACATTAGTCATAGCAAATACCCTTTTCCAGCAACACAAACGGCGACTGTACACATGGACTTCACCAGATGGTCTACATCGAAATCAGATTGATTACATTCTTTGCAGCCAAAGGTGGAGAAGCTCTATACAGGCAGTAAAAACAAGACCTGGAGCTGACTGTGGCTCAGATCATGAGCTTCTTATTGCAAAATTCAGGCTTAAACTTAAAAAAGTAGGGAAAAGCACTAGGCCCTCCATGTATGACCTAAATCAGATCCCAAACGAATATACAGTGGAGGTGACAAACAGATTTAGAGGCTTAGATTTGGTAGACAGAGTGCCTGAAGAACTTTGGACGGAGGTCTGTAACATTGTACAGGAAGCAGCAACTAAAACCATCCCAAAGAGAAAGAAATGCAAGAAGGCAAAGTGGCTATCTGAAGAGGCTTTAAAAATAGCTGAGGAAAGAAGGGAAGCCAAAAGCAAGGGAGAAAGGGAAAGATATACCCAACTGAATGCAGATTTCCAGAGAACAGCAAGGAGAGATAGGAAGGCCTTCCTCAATGAGCAATGCAAAGAAATAGAGGAAAACAATAGAATGGGAAAGACTAGAGATCTTTTCAAGAAAATTGGAGATGTCAAAGGACAATTTCATGCTAAGGTAGGCACAATAAAGGACAAAAACGGCAAGGACCTAACAGAAGCAGATGAGATTAAGAAGAGGTGGCAAGAATACACAGAGGAACTCTATAAGGCCGATCTCAATGTTCCTGATAACCACAATGGTGCGGTCACTGAGCTTGAACCTGACATCCTGGAGTGTGAAGTCAAGTGGGCTTTAGAAAGCCTCACTAACAACAAAGCTAGTGGAGGTGACAGCATTCCAGTGGAATTACTGAAAATCTTAAAAGATGATGCTGTCAAAGTGCTGCACTCCATATGCCAGCAAATTTGGAAAACCCAGCAGTGGCCACAAGACTGGAAAAGATCAGTTTACATTCCAATCCCAAAGAAGGGCAATGCCAAAGATTGTTCAAACTACCGCACCATTGCACTCATTTCACATGCTAGCAAGGTGATGCTCAAAATCCTACAAGCTAGGCTTCAGCAGTATGTGAATCGAGAACTACCAGATGTACAAGCTGGTTTCCGAAGAGGCAGAGGAACTAGAGATCAAATTGCCAACATTCGATGGATCATGGAGAAAGCCAGAGAGTTCCAGAAAAACATCTACCTCTGCTTCATTGACTATGCTAAAGCCTTTGATTGTGTGGATCACAACAAACTGTGGCAAGTTCTTGAAGAGATGGGAGTACCAGACCACCTTATCTGTCTTCTGAGAAACCTGTACGTGGGCCAGGAAGCAACAGTTAGAACTGGACATGGAACAACCGACTGGTTTAAAATTGGGAAAGGAGTACGACAAGGCTGTATACTGTCACCCTGCTTATTTAACTTATATGCAGAGTACATCATGAGGAAGGCAGGGCTGGATGACTCACAAGCTGGAATCAAGATTGCTGGGAGAAATATCAACAACCTCAGATATGCAGACGACACCACTCTAATGGCAGAAAGTGAGGAAGACTTAAAGAACCTGCTGATGAGGGTGAAAGAGGAAAGTGCCAAAATTGGCTTGAAGCTCAACATTAAAAAAACTAAGATAATGGCCACCACTCCCATCACTTCCTGGCAAATAGAAGGGGAAGAAATGGAAGCAGTGACAGACTTTATCTTCCTGGGCTCCAAGATCACCGCAGATGGTGACTGCAGCCATGAAATTAAAAGACGTTTACTTCTTGGGAGGAAAGCTATGGCGAACTTAGACAACTTAATCAAAAGCCGAGACATCACCCTGCCAACAAAGGTTCGCATAGTCAAAGCTATGGTTTTCCCAGTAGCTATGTATGGCTGTGAGAGCTGGACCATAAGAAAGGCAGAGCGCCGAAGAATAGATGCTTTCGAATTATGGTGCTGGAGAAGACTCTTGAGAGTCCCCTGGACTGCAAAGAGGTCCAATCGGTCCATCCTACAGGAAGTCAAGCCTGATTGCTCCCTGGAAGGACAAATGCTGAAGCTGAAGCTCCAATACTTTGGCCACCTGATGAGAAGAGAGGACTCTTTAGAAAAGACCCTCATGCTGGGAAAGATTGAAGGCAAAAGGAGAAGGGGGCGGCAGAGGATGAGATGGTTAGATAGTGTCACCGAAGCGATGAACATGAAATTGGGTGAACTCCGGAAGCTAGTGGAGGACAGGGAGGCCTGGCGTGCTGTGGTCCATGGGGTCGCGAAGAGTCGGACACGACTTAGCGACTGAACAACAACAACAAATGTGCTTTTGGCACAATTGAAAGTGAAGTACAAAGCATGGATCTACTTCTCTCTCCTCAGAAAAATTAGCTGACAAGTTTGCCCATTCCCCACAACGAACATATTAAAAACATGCCAGTTTTGACAGGAGAAGTACCTGAAGTTTTTCCAGCATTTACTTATTTACCAGTCTACTGCTTATCAGTTTTGAAATGTTCTTTTTGCAGGAATAAGACTTTGGTCAAGACGTCTTTGATCCTTTGTCAATTTGCATTTGTCTGGTGAGGAAGATGGCTAACAAGCTGGATAAACACTAATCATTGTTTTTAATTTTTGTTAAAATGCGTTTTGCTTTTTAAAAGCGGTACATGATGGTAATTTAATTTAAAATTTGTTATAGCTCAGACTTCATTGTGAATAGGAATTATAAATTTCAGTTCTTTATTATTAGACAACTTATTCATATAATTTAAGAACATATATAATTAAGTTCAAACAGTTCTTGGATTGGGCCTCAACTTCATGGGGTTCCAAAGGCTTCTGTATGGAGTATTTAGGTTACTCTTTCTATCAGAGTACAATGAGGTTGCATCTGTGAGAATTAGTTTATGGAGTTGGTGCCTAAGTGAAAAATCACGTGTAACTGAAATTTGAAAAGTTATCTGCTTATGCTTTTCAATACAAAGGGGAGATAGGACCTGTTTCCATATTGATAGAGGGCAAGGACCATTTGATGAGAGTGCCAGCGAGCGTGACTGTAGATGTCAGCGTCATGGGAACTGAGCTGCTGAAATAAGCCAGATTTCTCTGTTCAGATGTTGGGTAGGACCATAGTTTGGATTATCTGTGGTTAATAAGCAAACTTTAAAGCTTGAGTTCAGATTGTGGTTTAATCCTGGTTTGTTTACACAAAACAAACCATGGTTTGGAAGTCCCAGTTGAAATAATAAAATCATAGTTAAATACAGGTGGGCCCTTTTTAATCCATGGGTTTTGAATCTACACCTGACTTTCCAGATGCAACTGGAAGTACCTTCCAGTCGTATCTGGGAGGTATTTAGAGATATGGGGAAGCCACGCACGGCCTTCTTGCATTTCAGAAGGTCCCAGAGACGCACTTTGTTTTTTTTTAAAAAATGGAAGTATACCTCCAGGGCCTCTGGCAGGCCTTCTAAAATGCGAGGAGGTTGCCTACAACCTCCCTGCACCTCAGAACACGTCTGGATGCTGCCAGAAGGTACTTCCAGTTGGGGCTGGAGGTTCTATTGGGACCAATCCGTGGATTTAATTATCTGTAGATTTTGGCATCCATGGGGGATCTGGAAAACAGATCCCCTGCAGATACCTGGTTATAAAATAAACCACATGATGTCTGAACCAACTCACATGGCTGGTGATAATTGTGGGGATTTAGAATTGAATACAAATACAGTATAATACAATATGTACTGTAATGTTTTACCAGTTAGCCCACTGAAGTTCAATAACACACATACAGAGATAAATTTACATTGTTTCCAAATTCAATTAACATGTCAGCATTTTCAAAATAAATGCTATGCTACCGAATATACATTCAGGAAATTTGTATGTGGCTTACTTCTAATTAAATATTATGGTATTTCTTATAGCTTTTAGACATTTTAAAATGTTATATATGGTGCACTTAACAGCACAATCCTATACATGTTTACACAGAAGTAGGTTCAGTTTTGTTCAGTAGAGCTTATACTCAGGCAAGTGTGTTTAGGATTGCAGCCTACATCTTGTAGTTTAACTATATCATCTTATTTCTATAACATTGGCATTGAAATGGACTGAGAAATTTTTCTTTTTGTTTCCATTAATAGATAAAAATCAATTCACTGGGAAGCTTAATATACAAGTAAGTTCATTCTTGATGTCCACACTGAACATCTATCTTTTGAGCTCTGAACTTCTGACTCTGTGATTTGATTCAGATGTAGTAGGAAATCATGGCTTTCCATTATAAGAATGCGCTTTAGGACCCAATCCTATCCAGCTTTCCAGGGCTGATGCAGCCGTGCCAATGGAGCATGTGCTGCAGTGGAGGGTGGGGTGGGCAGAGGCTTCCTCAAGGTGTGTGTTTGTTCCCTGGAAAGTTGGGTTTGATTTGGCCCTTAGCTTCAGCCTCTCTCTCCCCTCAACCCCGTGTGCAAGAATAAGAGACTTAAAGGTGTACTGCTTCTGATTTTGACAGGATAGTTGCAGATCATGACTTATAGCTCCAGATCAGTATTAACTGTGGTTTGAGTAAATTACAGTTCCCCAGTTTAAAACAGGAACTGTAATTTACTCAAACCACAGTTAATAAACTGGTTTATTCAAAAACCAAGAGTGGAATGTTAAAATCTCTCATTTCTTTTGAAAAGGAGAGGAGGGTATATGTGTGAACCTGTGACTCTCTGAGGTTCAGTCTTGTAGATAAACTATGGGTTCCATCTCTTCCTATAATAGCACACTCCAGTCTTGAATGCTGATTAGATTGTAACCAAAATGGGACCAACTACCAAGGAGATGAAAGTTGCTGGGTACTTGCTGAACACCCAAAATTAGAAAGTTTCAAAAACAAGAACCCCAAAAGCCAAAAGCTCTCTACTGATGAATCTTGCCAAAGACTGTGAAGATTCATTAGCCCTTATATGATGTAAATATCACCCCTGTCCAAGCGTTATTCAGCATTTCATGTAGCCTTTGATGATTGCACTCTTCTTTGATCCAGTCCTGGAGCAATACGTCTGAGAATGCTCCTGCCAAAGTAACTTGGGAATCACATAAACCACGTAATCTAATGTGTCCTCCAAGCATAGGAGTATTGTGTTCTTTCCTTAGTTTCCTAGCTGGGATGTTAACACATTAAAATGTCTGCTGTGCATAGGATAATTTGTTAATCAGAAACTTTGAACTTTTCCAGTTTCTGTATTTTTGTGCATTTTCTAACTATGACTGATTTCTTAATTTTTAGGCAAATGAAACGTATATGATGAATAGCTTGTACAAACTTCATGATAAACTGGCACAAATAGCAGGTAAAGTCTTGAATATGAAACTGTTGGGTATAAAAATGTGCAAAAATAAATGAACCTGCCTCTCCTTCAGAGCCCAAAGTCCTGACCCCAGACCACCCAGTAGTAAAACTAGGCAGCAACTCCCTCTGAAGACCTTTTGAGCAAGAGACTGGGGCTGATCAGGTGGAATTAATTTAATATACACATTAAGCCTACTTATCTGTGGATCTGGCTCAACGCGGGTCCCCTGGGCCTGCACTGAGCTAGACTTGGCCCAACCTGAACCCTCCGAAGGCGATCTGAGGGCTTTTTGAAGCCTACAGAGGCCGTGTGCGTCCACTTGTGGCCTTTGCGGGCTTCAAAATGCCTTCTAGAGGCAAAAAAGTGACTCCAAGTTTTCCTCCGATAACTGGAAGTGACATTTTTATGAGGACGCTGAGGAGGCCCTCATAATGCCTTTTGAAGTCATAAAAACGTCACTTCCAGTTTTTGGAGGAAAACTGGAAGCTTTGGGGCCTCTATGAGGCATTCTGAAAGCTGCAGGACGATGCGCGTGGTCTCTGCTGGATTCAGAATGCTCTCCAGAGGTGACCAGAGAGCAGCTCTGGTTATCTTCAGTGGGTTTAAGAGAAGTTTGTCATGGGGAGGAGCTGCTATGTGTAAAATGCAACTAAACACCAAAATGCCCTTTGGTGTGTAGGGCCAGTTGCATGGCTCTTGGATTCCAGGCTTGTTTAATTTCACAAACATGTTTTTGTGAAAAAGATTGACTAATCAAAGCATCTGTTACATACTCGATCAGAGTTGCACAAAAAAAAAAAATTCTCCGGCTAGTATCCAGAGAATAACCACTGGTGCAGTGTGTTCCACCCCAAGGCACCTGCACCACTACTCTATGAAAAATTCGAACAATGCATCAAATGTGAACATTCTAAAATATGTGTTAACAATTTAAAATGTGTATGGAATTTAAAAATGATATGATTCTATTACCTAGATTAAAATTATTTTTGTGGCATTCAGTTTATGGTAGACATTCACAGATTTACAGACAAACTTTCCTCATGCAATATCTTTAATTGCTTAACAGTAATGATGCTACTAAGTTATTTTTTATTTAATGTACATAATACAAGTATATTATCAAAATATAACTTTTAATATAAATAATGAATAAATTTTTAATTCTTATCAGGGGATCATGAATGTGGCAACTCTGTAAAGAAAGGTCTTTCTATTCAGGAAGCAGCTGCATATTTAAAAGTAAGCAAACACTCGTCATTTTCTTTTTGTGTAATGGATACAGATGGTTTTTTAAACTACCCCCTTTTAAAAGTATTGAATTGCATTCAAAGCCAGTGATGTCATGCAGGGGGTACGCGGGGGTACGCGAGTACCGGTTTCTAGGATTATGGCTGGCCCCGCCCATTCGCCCGCCCACTCGTCGACTCCGCCCCCGCAACATTTGAATTTCCTGCATGTTTGAGTTGCCTGCACGTTCTCAGAGCCAGGCAGGCAGCGAGCGGAGCCTTGCCTTGCCACTAAAAAATGAGCTGCTCTGGGGTTTTGGAACTGTTGGGTCACTTTAACATGATTCCAGGCCTCCTTAACATGTTCTGGGGGTGCTGTGAATACTGTTGCAACTGTTGGGTCAGTTTAAAATTGTCTGAGGCCTCAAAAAGGGCTTTTGTCATGTCACTTCCTGCCACGACCTCACTTCTGGCTTATGACATCACTTCTGGTGGGCGGGTCCCGACACGTGCCAATCAAAAGTGAGTACCTGTTCTTAAATCATTTAGATGACACCACTGTTCAAAGCATTGCACTTGTGGAAGCAACACTGCTGGAAACAACTTCCAACCCCTTCTTCATTGTTAAAGCACCCAAACTCTCCTGAAAATGTGCTGTTGAGGGTGGGGGGATCCTGGGCAGTGGCATGGAATGCTATGCAGGGGGCTGCAGAGAAGGGGAGGGAAAACCTTGGAACCAGGAGGGGACTGTGGTATTCTCCCCCCCCTTTCCATGCAGTCCTTCTGCACCAACCAGCATACCATGCTATTGTCAAGGATTCCATGACAGCAACTTGTAGAGGGTTTCAGTAGGGAGCAATGTTCTTAATGGCAATCCACTATGTCAGCAAAACTGAACTTTTTCAGTGCAGGTAATATATCGCATTTTGGGATACTGCAACTTGGAGAGAAGTCCTACTTGGGGTGGGTAGCCTTTCTATGAGCAAAAAGGGTGTGTATGCTTTTTTTTTTTTGAAATCTGTATCCTGTTATCTGATCAAATTTACTCTATCATCTGTAATTAAAAACTGAATGGTGGTATTAATATGATGGTTGAATTCTACGATAACTTTTTCTTCATGCAAAAAACAGAAAGCATTATGATCTCTGCATGTGTAGAGAAGAAAATGGATGGTAAATGTTACATTTTCATACATTTGGGGGCTGGGAGAGACTACATTTGCTGGTATGGCAGGAAGTTAGGTTTTCCTCATTCTGTACTTGTGCCTCTGATTTTCTTTGTACCCATGTATGAGTCTTGATTTGTTTCCATTGAACTTCATTTTGTTAATACATGGGCCCAATGATCAAGCCTTTCAAGATCATTTTGAATCCTGATTTGGGGCTTCCAGGATGTTTAGCTATTTTTATATTTTTTTAGCTATTTGATATGTAATATGCAAATTGCACAAGCATTCCCTGTATGTCCTCATCCAGGTAATTTATGAAAAATGATGAACAGCACAGGACCCAAGGTAGTGTCCTGTAGAACTATATAACTCCCTGTTGTTTAGTAGCACTCATTGGGAATAGTTGTTCAGCTTTGAAGTGCCATCTAAGCCACATTTTACCATTTTATTCACCAAGATCTCCTGGGAAACGTTGTCAAATGCTTTACTGATATCTAGGTACATGATGTGGACTGTGCTCCCACAGTCTGCCAGACTAGTTACTAGTATTGAAGAAGGAGATGAGATTAGTCTGGCATTAATTGTTCTTGACAGTCCCATGCTGGGTTCTAGAAATAATTACAAATTTATTTTTTTAAGTGTTCACAGGCATTCTGCTTGTATTCCAGGATCTTTCCAATCTGTAGTTTCCTGGATCTTCCTTTTTAAAAGTTAGGGACAACATTTGTCCAGTCCTCTGGCACCTCACCTCCAGCAGTTCTGAAAGCCACTGCTTCCAATCTTTGCGATAGCATCTGCACCCTCCTTCAGTACCCTGGGGTGTAATTAATCTTGTCCTGGGGACTTAAATTAATTAACTAGATGTTCCCTTACCATCCTTTTACCGATCTCGATGCTCCCAGCTGCTCATTAGTGCAGCTGTTGTTAGGTTGAGTCACCCTCCCCTTGTGGGAGAAGACAGATGCGAAATAAGAATTGAGCAGCTCTGCCTTCTCTGTCATCTGTTACTACTTCCACAAACAGGCCTACTGCTTCCTTCGTCTTTCTTCTCTTACTGATTTACTGTACCACTCACTCACTCACACCCTTTGTTGCTTTTGGTATCCGTTGCTAGCCTCCGTTCATTCTGTGCTGTAGCTTTCCTGACATAATCCCTGTAAGTGCAGGCTATATTTGGGTGCTATTTCTTTAGCTGTCCCTCCTTCCAGTTTTATACATGTTTTTCTTTACTTTTCAAGAAGCGCTCTGTGCAGCCAGTTACACTGGTTTCCTTTAGACATCTCCCAGTTTTCCTTTTCATGGGGACTGTTTGCTATTTTGCCTTCAGTATCTCACTTTTCAGAATATTCCATCCCTCCTCAGATTTTCCATTCTACCTTTGAGATAAGACTTCGCCATTAAAATTGGGTTCCCCATAATAAAGGGCACACATTTGATGATTAACCTTAGTTTTCCTTTCCGTTGATATCCAAGATGGCATGGTTACTTTCTTCTTGGTTAGTATGGTTAAGTCCTTGTGATTTTCACTTCTTTGACAAATTCTTTCCTAGTGGCAATTCCAGAATAGCCAACCCCCTCCTGCCACCTTCTGAATGTTAAAGTTGTCAGAACAGTGGCATTCTTGGGGGGTGGCATCCAGGGCACATTTTCAGGGGTGCTGCCCCCCACCTGGAGGTGTTGCCCCCTGTGCCTGCTACCTGCCCCCAGAGGTGTTAAGGCTGGGGAGGCTGCACATGAGTTCCCTGGTCCTCAAAAGGCCTTCTGGAGGCCAAAGACCATAACTGGTATGGAAGTCAATAATTCATTCTTAGCCAAGTTAGACTTCTAGCAGATGTTGGGATAGTTAGTCCCCGATTACCACTGTAACTTACCTCTTGGAAAATTTAGAAACCTGTTGGCATCATTCATTACTTCTGCTTGGCCAGGTGATCTATAGTAGACTCCTACAATGGCATCACTCTCTGTATCCTTACCCAGAGACTTCTGACCTAGCTTCCCAGCTCAACTGCCTGGATTTTGTTTAGGTATATTCTTTACAGTACATATTGTATCATGCAAATCCCCCTATCTTTCTGCTTGTTAGTTCTTCTTCCACAAGTGATATCCACAAGTGGAATATAGTACTTGAAGAGTATTATCCCACCAAGTGATAGGTATTGGCCTTCCTGTGTTAGGATTTCAAGTTCTCTCCATTTGTTTCCCATACTCTGTAGATTACTACAGTATGTAGATATGGGAGATCCTGGGTAACAGCTCCTCCTAGCTGCTTTGGTGCAGTTTCTTCCCCTTTTGCTTCCTTTGTCTTTTGCTGCTGTCACCTCAGTACCTTCCTTTATATTTGGTTTTGCATCTTTGTCTTTGTATTTAGTTTTCAACAGTTGAAACACAAAACTTGAAGGTGGACCTTCAGTGGGATGCGCATTTGGATGCACGTTCCAATGTGAGGGAGCCTTTGCCTGGTTGCCTTGGCAACAGGGACAGGTTTCCACTTTGCCTTTTTCAGGCAGCAGCAGGTTGAAGAACAAAAAGCTGTGAACACAAGAATGGAAGATCTAGTTTTCTTTTGAACAACACTCTTGTTGTTTTACCTCTTACAAGGCAACTTTGGAAGGTGTGATTTTACCGCAAAACAGACAGTGCTAATGTTGGTCCTCGGTCACCTGTTACTAATGTATGCATTTTAAAATATGCCTCTGGCTCTGGTACCATAGTAAAAATATATGTTTGGACTTATTCTACAATGTGTTTTTCTGTTCTCTTGCTGCACATGTAGCTGCAGTTATTTTTGTTTGTCCTGTTGATTCAGTAGATTGTGCCAGACTAATCTCATCTCCTTCTCTGATGCTAGTGACTCTGGCAGACTGTGGGAGCACAGTCAACATAATGTACCTAGATATCAGTAAAGCATGTGACAAAATTTTCCAGGAGATCCTGGTGAGTAAAATGTGGCTTAGATGGTGCTTCAAAGCTGGTTGAACTATTCCTGACGAGTGCTATTAAACACCCCCCCCCCAATCATCATGGAGGAAGTTAGAGAGTTCTTCAGGGCTCTGCCTTGGGTCCTGTGCTGTTCAACATTTTTGATCAAAAGCAGTAATCATGTGACCTGTGGGTACACCTTACTTGTTGCCATATTCATATTGCGGGAAGAATTGCGAAGTGGAGAATGGGTCTATAAAGTGTGGCCAAGGGTTATAGTTTAGCATTGACGTTGTCTTTATTTAAAATATTTTGAATGATATTGTCACACTTTCATAGCATTTTTAAAATAATTATTCTTGTAATGCTCCCAATCAGATATAGTGGTGGCAACAGGGGAACCTCATCTTTATTTTCACTTTGTTTTTTGCTGTCTTAGAGTTTAGGTTCAGAATATGAAAATGAATTTAACAAATCTCTGCAATGGATTCTAAGTAGTGGAGAAGATGTTGGTATAAAGTAAGTCATTTCTTTAATATCTTTGTTCTTTTCATATGGAAGTTAATTTATTATCCTCCAAGTCATGTTTGAGCAATAGATGTCAAGTAAAGAGGTATAATACATTTTTTTAATAGGTGTGTTGGCAATAACTTGGATGAGGAGTCCATAACCAATACAACTGATATAAAATACCTGATATCAACTAGGCCACAGATGTCTTTCACATGCCGTTTTCGCCGTGCACTTATTACTGTAACATGCAGATCATTAATTCTTCTTATAGGTGAGTGTTTTCTGCAAAGCATATCTGAACATATGTGGTCCTAGGGAAGATGCAAGAGTGATTTTTGCTAACCAGTGTTTAGGGCTTCCTGATACTTATTTCATGATTATGCTTTATAGATTGCAATATATGTGAAGAAGAAATAGGGCAGCTGTTTTCTAAAAAAAAAACAAATTGTGAGCTAGACATGTGATTCGTGATGGAGATGATACCTGGGATTGGCCAGGCCAAGGGCCCAGGCCCATCGGGGTGGGCCAACTGCTGAGCCCTTAGTACTGGTGGCAATAGAAGTGCCAAATGCATTATTTAGGGCAGTTGAGGTGCCATGGGGGACCCAGTGCAGGTTTTCCTCCAAGGCATATAGAAACCTAGTGCTGACATCAAAACGCTACCAATGCAAAGAACTACTTGCGTCTTCCTTCCTTTTGCATGGGTAGTAAAGTGAATGCAAGTCTAGTGTTGGGTGTAAAGATATGAAAACTCAGGGGATAGTCTCAATTTTTATCAACAGTGGTTACTGCCCTTATAATAGTAGTTGTTCATCACAGTGCTTAGCAGAAGTACTGATGTGCAGTTGTCAATATTTGAATGAAAGTAATTGTGCCATAGTATTAATAGGACATTTATTTCCATAATGCCATATTTAATTAATCTTATTTCTCCTAAAATGTTTTAGACAGTCCTTGTGTTGTGATCTTTGTTTTGCTTGAATGTAAAATATTGGTACTTATCTAACCCTGTGATTTTTATAAACGCTGTGTGGGTGAGCTCTCTGAATTCCATTTTATATTATTTGATACAGGTGTAGGAATGGTTTGGGGAGTCTTACGGTATATGAAATATCTGTGGTCTAAGGAGGAGGAAGAAACTAGACAGATGTATGATATGGTTGTAAAAATTATAGGTAAGTTGAAATATATATACTTTATTATAACTCCTGGTGTTTTGCTTCCGTGATGCAAATTAATGTCATTTGTGAATTCTTAACTTGAACAGGGAATTTTGAGAATATTTCATTCTGGCAGGTCTTTTGAATATATTGTTTTGCTGTGCCCGTTGTCTTAAAAGTAAGTGGAAGAATATTCTGAAGAGTGTGACAACACTCGGTAAGCTGAGTAGTGGCAGTGAAGGAAAAGCTTTCCCAAAGCCTTTTTTGGCCAGTCCAGCTGCCTTCTGTTGTCAACAGCTGTGCTTCCCCTCAAGAAAAGCTGCATCTATGCAGTGGATTTTCCCTGAGGGTCCTGGGCTGTCAGCTGCTATCCTGGCTCCTTGTCTTTCTGGGTAGCAACAAAGAAACTCTTTTTGGACATGGAGCTATTGTGTGCTCCCATCCTTGCACCCCGTTGCAGGAAATCCATTTTGGTTGTAATGTCCCTAAACACTTCAGATATTATTGTTCTGATTTACAGTACGACTAACCTAATGCAATGCTTTCAGATGTTCTAAGAAGTCACAATGAAGCATGCCAGGAAAACAAAGACCTGCAGCCATATGTGCCTATTCCACATGTAAGGGATTCTCTGATTCCACCTCAAGACAGGTATGGGCAAATGATTATGTATAGTTGTTAAATCAGTTTAGGCTGAGAACCACTCTCAAGCTATAATTTTGATTTACAGATTCAGTAAAGGAAGTACAATGTTAACATCTTTGGCAGATGCTAATTTTCTTCAATTTTTTATTGCTATATATTTAAGGAAAAAAATGAAGCAAGTTTGGAACAGAGCTGTTGATTTTCTTGCTGCTAATGAATCTAGAGTTCGAGCAGAAACACGAAGAATTGGTGGTGCAGACTTCCTGGTTTGGAGATGGATACAGCCATCTGCATCATGTGACAAAATGGTTGTTGCACCATCAAAAGTATGGCAAGGGCAAGGTACACAACAGTTTACGAACACTTTCCCACCTTATAGTCTGTATTTAATGCTGGCAGACATGTTTGCTTGAACCTCGATATGTGATAATTTTGCAAGTAAAACCAGGAGTGAGGGTCTTAAAACAAAAGATGCACACATGAGAACTGAACTTTTCCCCATGTCTACCATTGACCTCACACCACCTTCCTTCCATTATTGGAGTTTGGTTTGGTTAGGGAAAAGGGTGGGAGCCCACCTATGGGTAGGGAAAAGGCTAGTGCCTTTTTTGCTCTAAAAATTGGATACCTTCTCTCTGTATACAAGTGCGATGGGGGCAGACATGGGTTTAAACAAATGAATCTGCTGCAGTTGTGCAATTTGAGCTTACTTGTAAGTAAGTACTGTTGAACAAAGTTGGACATTTGAGTAAACACAGGATAGGATTGAACTATACTAACACTAAAGCAGCGGTTTACATACTCCTTGGGAGTTTGGGAACCAGTGTGTGTGGGGGGAGGGGGGGAAGAAAGTGACACTCCTGGGAAGATTGTGTCACTCCTGGGGCCAGAAGGGACTTTTTAAAAACTTATCTACAGCAGTGCTGGTCTCTAGAGGGTGCGATGGTGAAACTAGAAGTTTCACGGAACTGGAAGTGGGTCACAGTTGTGATTTTTACACTGTCTGAGGCTTGGTGAGCCCTGGGGAGGCATTTGCAGGGCTCCCCACAACCCCGGAGTAGGGCGCTGCTGTAGATAAGTAAGAAAATGCCCCTTCTTGCCCTGGGAATGATACAGTCCTCATGGGAGTGATGCTGCCTTTGTCCTCTCCTCATCCCTTAAGGGGGCAGAGACAGAGCTTCCCTGGCTGGGGCGTTGCAGTGCACCAGTCTGAGAACTGCTTCTTTAAAGTTCTCTGTATATTCACTAGACATAACAATCTTACTGCTTTCCCTAGATGTGTTCCTAAATACAGACTGTTTTACCCCATTCAGTTTTTCATCTTCTTCACTTTCACTTCACTATGGTAATTCCTGAAGTTGAATGCAGCCTCACTGATGCCTCTCTCTTTTAACCGGCAGTTCCTTATGTGCTTTAGATTAAGCGTGTATTTGGAGCTGTTCCTTTTGTAACAGAATTGTGTGTCTGACCATACAGCAAGGTAGACTTGCTTTAGCTGCCAAACACAAGCCACATGAATTAGTGCAGCTACATAGCTATAGGGTTGAAATGCCAATGTAATTCACACAAAGAAATGTTTCATTAAGTGTTTTGTAATAGCATAAGCTTAAGTTTGCACTTCATAAATATAATATCCTTTTTATTTCATAAATATCCTATGAATATCCTTCATAAAAAGTCCTTTTTAAAAAAATAGTATTTGGGGAATGTCAACTTCCACGGTTGCATTCAGGAATAAGGTTCTAGTGTTTTTCTGACTTTGTTATATTGGGCACAGTATTGAATAATAAGCTGTAAAATTTTGTTATATTTTGCTGCACGATAGCTAAAGCATTATATTTTGTGTAGTATACAGGAAACAGATTAGTTAAATTATGACCTAGAATGATACCCTATTTGCTACTTAAACAGTTCTGTGTGTGTTTTGGTAGCCTTTCATCTAGACAGAAGAAATTCACCACCTAATAGTCTGACACCATGCCTAAAGATTCGCAATATGTTCGATCCAGTTATGTAAGTATTTATATAATGTAGTATTTATATTTTTCTTCACTGCAAGGAAAAATTGGATTATAAGAATTTTTGGATTGTGTCTAAATGCCATAAAAACATGGGAGAAGAAAAATTTCAACATATGTAATGGCTTTGGGAAAGGACTTACTGTGAATTGTTGGGTAAATGACGATTGTTAGCGAGTCTGTTTTCTTTTTCTGCTATTTATGCCAATAAAGGTTTTTTAATTGAACTACGGTATTTGAATAAAACCCCCTAAAGTACAAATATGCAAATTTTGTTTTGTGCTTTTTAGGGAAATTGGTGATCATTGGCACCTGGCAATTCAAGAAGCAATCTTGGAGAAATGCAGTGATAATGAGGGAATTGTTCACATAGCAGTGGACAAAAATTCACGTGAGGTAAAATAACCAGAGTCACTGAAGTTAACTTTATACGCTCCCTTTTCTTTCTAGATCTAAACCAAAGCTTTGTTTTTCCCCTTAGGGTTGTGTATATGTCAAGTGTCTGTCTCCAGAATATGCTGGAAAGGCTTTTAAGGCATTACATGGGTCTTGGTTTGATGGTAAGAGGTTTGATTTACAAATAATATAGGAGGTGGGGTGGTTAATAAATAGCAAGATTGGTTAGGGTTTAGATGAAAACAAGTGAGTAGAGTATTTCTGATCACCTTTTTAAATTTGTGCATTTGCATGTTTGTTCATTAAATCAAAGCCTTATGTGTTATTCTTCCTTACAGGAAAATTGGTAACAGTGAAGTACCTACGACTAGATCGATACCATCATCGTTTTCCCCAAGCTATTACTTGTAATGCTCCATTGAAGCCATCAAATACACACATGAACTCAATGTCGCATCTTCGTCTCCGGACAGGCACAACTAAGTCTCAAGGAAATTCCTGAAACATTTTACTGCTACTAGAACTGTTAACTTGCAGCAGGAAAATATTCCTGTCTGGCCCTGTCTTCCACTTTTAGTACTTTTTGTATGTAACATTTTCATTAATCAACGTTCCAGAAGTCTTTTTTTTTTCCAGAATGACTGAGCAATGAGGCAGTAATACTGAACTTAAAAGAACAATTGTGCTATGAAGTGTTTTGGGGCTTGAGCAAACCAACTCATTGAGTTTTGCATGACAGATGTTGAATTTATTAAACATTCTCAGATGTGGCTGTATTTTTTTGCACCAACAAGTGTTTGATAACAATCTAAAAGCATGGAGATGTACTGTATTTCCATAGTTTCCTGTGAAATAATCTTGTGGGTATTTTGTAACAAAACCACCTACAGTTTCTGATGGCAAGTAAGTTAGATGTGTTTCTTTCTGGTATTTGATTTCTGTTGCTCTCAGTGCTTCATCTGTGTCACCTTAGGAAAGGGAAAGAAAATTTTGTCTTTAGTGGTTGTTGAGAGAAAACCAACTGAATGCAAATGTACTGGTTTTGTATATAAAGGTAAATGCTGGTGGTGGCAGCAGCAAATGTAATTTTGTTTTGTGAGGATGTCTGCATTAAAGCAGTGAATAAGCTTCGTATTTTATTCATAACCTAATGTTTTATATATTTCGGCTGTACAATTATAAAGGTCAAACAGCCAAAAACCTTGAAGTATTCGAGAAAAGTTAAATATCTTTTATAGGTTTTATAATAAAATATCTGGTTATGATTTTTGTGTGAATGGTCTGATATTGTAATTGTGATGATGGATTCAAAATTGTGAGCAATAAAACAATTGGCAGGTACTCAAACACTTTGTGAAAAGCTGTTATTTATTGTGAAAGGAAAGTGTGGCAATGTACCTCAGGGGAATAAACTTTCCTTATATGGTTTTGCTACCTAGGACGTGCAAAAATATAAGCATATTTTGGAACAAAAGCTTGATTGTGAGAGCTTAGAAATGCAGTACATTTACATGAAGCGTTGTGTATGTTTCAGTATTAAACTTGTGTATTGTCTGCATCTAAAACTAAAAAAAGGGAAGTTTAGTTGAAAGTAAAATAATTCCATACATTAATTCCCATTGATGCAGCATAATTTGTCAATCCAGGTGGATAATGCATAAAGGACAGGAAACCAACCAGTTTAAAATACATTTATTAAGCCCTGTTTTTTGTAGATATGGATTTGCAGCATGAACTTGCACAAAATAATGCACGTTTTCTTATGGTTGAGTGAATATGATGCACACTATTCTGCAACAGAAAATCCTATTGTGCCTTTACCTTTGTGCTTTTTGTGGGCAACATGTTTAATAATGGAGGGTTTCTTATCTGGAGAAAAAAAACAAAACCTTGGTCTGTTTTATGTCCTGGAGGCTAACAAATGAGTACATGTAATATAATCAGCCATGCAAAATTCTACTTGCCAAGGACAAGTACATATTTTTGACATGCAAGTAGATTATGTCAAGTCTGAAGTTTTTCATGAGATTTACTATATACATATACATGTATATTATACATATTTGTATATGTATTATATGTATATAATCAGATTTTGCTGTATTTCTGCATCATAGTGATTTATTGACTTGATCTTAGTAACCATCTTGTGACCTGTTGCAAGTGTGAATGTAAAACTAGTTGTGGCAGCTTAAAAGGCTGCCTTCTGATGCAGATGCATCTTTCTTGCTCTACTCCTAAACTATTTGTAAACTCTGTACATTTATTATAGTAATCTGTACTATTCTGCTTATTTTACATAAAAATGTTGACCAATATTCCTCCCTGCAAGACAGATGGGGATGTGTATAATACCTTGGACATTTGAGAAAATCAGATGTTTGTAATTTGTCAATTGTCCTGTAAACACAAAAGCAAAACAAAACTAATTAAAGATTTATTAGGGCTTTTTACACACTTGTCAGTTTGTTTAGCTCTTTGATAGTCTGCATGTTTGGCACTAGTTACATGTCTGTTTTGGTGGGAGAAGGTGGGGCATGGAAGAGGGTTTATTAAAGGTTGCAGTGCTCAAAGCCATTTGTGCCACAAGCAAGGTGTGTGTTGTGCTGCCAGCTTATTCTCTGAGAGTCTGGTTGCATCTTCTGCTGCTTGCTATTGAACAGTTCTCAGAAGTAGTTAAGTGGTATAAGGAGGGAGATCCTGGTGTTGATATTCAAACTCCTCACAGATACCAGGGGGACACAGTTTGCGGGCATCAGAAATGCAGTGCATTTATAGGAAGTAGTAAAATTTGCATATACCCAAGCATAATTGTAAGACCAAAAGAACTAATTTTGTGTAAGCTTCTTGTTTCCTGTACACTTAACAAGACAATTTACAAGATTTTGTAATGTATTTATCATAGGTGGAGAGGTGCACACCACAAACCCATTCCCTTGCTCAAGGGCCTTCAGTTCTTTCACAAAAGTTTCCTACCTTATCCTCTGCGCTTGTAATTGGGCGTAAGCATGGGACTGTACTATAGGTCTATAGCTAGAGCTGTTTGTTTCTAGTGGATAATACGGGTAGTCTCTTACTGAACACAATGGGATTACTATTGCCACCATTTTCAAACACCTCTACAGCCAGTTAGAAAACTCAATGTAGTTTTACACCTATTCTGAAGGAATTGATGCACTCTAGTGGCCTCTTCGTGTCATTCTTTAGCTTTTTAAAAAAAGTTTTTAAAAGTGATATAATAGCTATGGCAGGGGTTCTCAAACTATTGTGATGTCCTTGGCCTTCCCTGTGGGGCCTGGAACTCTGACACGCTGGAGGCTTTTGAGTCCAGCAGAGAATGCACGCTTCCACCTGTGGCCTCTCAGAATGGCCAAATTGTAGGCCCCAAACCTGCTACTTCTGATTTTTCGAGGGAAACTGGAAGTGATGTTTTATGCCTTTAAAAGTCATTCTGAGGGCCAGGGAAGCCTTCCATGCATTCTATAGCCAGGAGGTCTCATATACCCATCATGGCTTGTACCCTGTGATGGATTTTTCTTCTAGAAATCTGTCCAATTCCCCTTTGAAGGCATCCAGGCCAGATGCCATCACCACCTCCTGTGGCAAGGAGTTCCACAGATTAATTTACCTGCTAGCTAAAAAACTATTTCCTTTTATCTGTTCTAACTCTCCCAGCATTCCTTTTTAGTGGATGCCCCCTGGTTCTGGTGTTGAGAGGGAAAATACTCTTCCCCTTATCCATCTCATGCATAATTTTGTATGTCTCGATCAAGCGCCCCCCTCTTTCTTCTGGACTGCAGCCTTTCAACGTAAGGGAGGTGCCCCAGCCCAGTCATCATTTTGATCGCTCTCTTCGGCGCCTTTCCTAGTTCCGCTGTGTGTCCTTTCTGAGATGTGACCAGAACCGCACACAATACTCCACCTGTGACCTTCCCATCGATTTGTACGATGGTATAAATGATACGATATTCATTGTTGGCTGGACCGTGGGGGTGGCCGGCGTCGTCGACTTCCACACACGCGGGCTGAGGTTTTGCCGCTCTGCTCTTCTCGGCAGTCGAACTTCCCCGCGCCGGGGAGGCTCGCTGCCTGCGCGTCGAGCTTCCGTCCGACCTGCTGTCCTTGGCGCCTCCTCGCTCTCTCAGTGCAGGAAGAGCTTGAGGATTAAGGGGGGGGGGCTGAAGGAATCCCTCCTGTCCCCCAGCCCGGGGGATTTGAGTATCCCCCTCAGGGTTACTTGAGCCCTTCGCCTGCTGAAGTCCCCGTCGAGAGGGAAATTGGAGCGCCTCAAGCGCCACCCAGGCGAACCAGACCCTGGGAACCAAGGGCGGCAGTTGTGCTGGGGCAACAGCCAGCCAGCCAAGCACGACCACGGCAGAGAGACTGCACTCAGACCCGGACCCCTTCGGACCCCAAAGCCTAGTGGCGCTTTGGGGGCCCCTCAAGCCCGCGCCGCACTCTCGCGCGCGCACTGCCTCGGCCAAGCCATTCTTCTAGTGACCCGCGCGCAGAGAGCGGCAGGGCCGCGGGGGGTGGGGAGAGATTCCTGGGCTCGCGACGCCCGGCTGCTTTCCCTGCTCCTCTCGCTATGCTCATATTTGGAGCTGCCTGGGCACCGAAGTCCAGAAATTTCCCGTCATGCCTCCTCGAGAGGCTGCTGCGCCTGTCACTTGGCTGGAGCGCAGGGTGGCCCGCAGGCAGGCAGGGGCGTCGCCGCCTCCCGTTCCCTTCGGCGCCCCTTCTCCTCCATGCGCGCGGCGCGTCTCCCGCTGCTTAACCTGACGGGCTTTCTGGCGGCCGCTGCGCTCGTAGCAGGTAAGGGAGCCCCGGCTGCCCGCGGCGCGTCCTGCCCACCTCCCGGCTTCTAGAACCTTCCGCTTGCCCCGCCGTGCTCGGCGCCTTCGCTCGCTCTCTGGAGCTCGAGAAGTCCGGGGCGGCGGGCAGGGGGAGTCGAGGAAGCCCATCGCGTTCTGACGTCGCCCCGTCATCGAGAAGCGGGGGCGCTCCAAGTGGGGGCAAAGTGGTCAGTGGGCGTGGCTTGCCCTCCTCAGTCGCCTTCGTGGCTATGGGGAACCCGGCGGTGCCGCTCGTCTGGTTTTAATGTGGAGTAAGAGCGGCGTGGCTTTGCCAGAGGGGGCCCGCTAAGCATTCCAGGATCTCCAGCGGTGGTTTGCCAGATGCTTCTGCAGCTCCCCAAATATGCGCCCCCCATCGTGGTTTGTGCAACGTAAAAGCCAAAGTTCCCCTTGCCTTTGACGCCCACAGCCTCACCAAACATGGTGTGTGTCTTGGGCTCACCTTAGGCTACAATCCCAACCGCACTTACCTGGGAGTAAGCCCTATTGACTATAATGGGATTTACTTCTGAGTAGATGCATTTAGGATTGGACTCTTCCAGATCTTGTGCTGGAGGGAGTTTCATTTATTTTCTGCTTTTGGATTGGGGGGAGAGGGGTTCAGTGATGCACCGCTTCCCCAAACAAATAGTTTCCTGGAGAGTCATAGTTAATATAATGGTACAAAATGTAAGCCTCTGGTCGCATGTTAGAATAAAGTCCCTGACAATTTTCCAGATTTTGGAGAACGTTGGAAGTGTGTTTTAACTGTTCATTGAACATGGGATGGGAATGCTATATAAAAATAATCTGTGGTGATTACGCAGCAATCTACGGCTTAGTTTTAACGTTCTGGAACTATGATATACACATTAAAATTGTGTGTGTTTTTACAACCTTTTCTGCTCCTCTGTTTAATAATTCCAAAGATATACAGAGCAGCAAAGGTGGTCAGATTTTAGAAATGTATAATATACATTTTTATCTTTAGAATATCAATAACCGTAAAAATAGTATACCATGCATATACTTAGAGAAATGAATTCTTGCAGCAACTACTAGCAAATAATACTACTAGTTCTTTTTATATGATATTGAAGTTTGTGTCCTCAGATTGTACATCTGCTATAGTCTTGGTGTCCTATCCCTCCGGTTTTCATTCTGGTTTGTGCTTGTGTTGCCTCAAGCATCTGTAGAATTGCATAAAATGGTTAGGAACCTTCATATAGTTTTAGCTTTTTTTAATGAGATAAAAGCAAGTAGATAAGTAGTGTTCTGTGGCAAGAAAATACCAGTCTGTAAACTAGTATTTTCCAAATTAGGATTAAAGTTGGAAAGACTCTCCATTCTGTGCTCAGAGGTAAATACAGTCCTGTACAGTATGCATTTTCTTGACCAACCCTTAGATTGTTGGCAGGCATCTTCTGTTGCAGGATAGTCCAGCTCATATTTCCTCCTAGTGTCTTGCCTATTATATCCTGTGTATTCAATACCAGCTTCATATCCTTTCTTGCTTTTTTTGCAAATTTAGAACCAGCTGAATGTGGGCAGTGTCAGACATCACAACAAATCTGGGCTTGTCCTGAACCACAATTGGAAGTTGAAAACTTCCTTCCCTCCCTCGCAAAGGGAACAGTGGAGTGCACATAACCGGGGTTTGTAATTATCTCTTTAAACTGGTGGTTCTCAAACTTTTTAGCACTGGGACCCACTTTTTAGAATGACCATCTGTTTGAGATTCCACTGTACTGGAAGTGAGGTCATGGCCGGAAATGCCATCACTATGACACCAGATCCTGCTGCTTTTCTGAGAATGCAGCAATAAGTTAGGTTATTTCTCAGCCATTTTACAATAGCAAAGTGAATCAGAAAGAAAAAAAAGCCTATTTACAACCTTGACACAAGAAAAACAACCACACAGCCCTCCCCCTTTCCAGCATCTCATCTTCCCATATTTTCAATATGGCTGCTCTAAGTGCTTTGTGACCCACCTGAAATTGGCTTGAGACCCACTGTTGGGTCCCGACCCACAGTTTGGGAGCCACTGCTCTAAACCATGCTTGAGCTGTAGTTTCCTTTGATGTCTGAACCTGGCAAGTCTGGGGAGTGCTGCTGTTGATTGTCAAGAATTTCTGGACTACAGCACAAGAACTATTGCGGTAAAGCAAATTATAATCTGAAAGTTATAATTTCAGTTGATTAGTGATTATGAATTTTATAAAATTCTGACTTATTTTATTTTTAAATTAGTCATTAAAAACATTGAAACTGTGTGCTGAAAAAAAGATAGATGTAATTTTGTGTTACTACCTGCCTACCTCATATTACAGCTTCATTTGTGCACACTTATCTTACAAGTAGTCATCTGCATGCTTGTTTTAGCCTGCAAAATTGGGCCAAATCTAAATTAACCTCATTATTAGGAGGTAGGTATTCCTAGCATTAGATAAAGCGCTATACGTACAACCCAATCCTACATGCATGTGTTTGTAAGGAGGCACTGCTGATTTCAGCAGGGTTCATTCCTAAATAAGCATGCAGAAAATTGCAACGTTGGTGTGCTATGCGAGTCTGAAATCCCTACTCACATGATGGGCGGATTTGGGCAGATTGCTCTGCCTCAGAGGAACGGAATTGCTCTGAGGCTTGAATGTTGCTTCAAGCTCCTTGGAGGAAGGACAGAATAAAAATTGAATCAATCAATAGAAGTAATTGCCCTGACTGTGGACTCACTGAGTGTACATGACATTCTTGCAAGCACAGATTGAACTTCTGTTGAAGTGCATGAGGTCACCCTTGCAGGCCTGGCAAGTAGAGGTTTGCATGTCTTGGGAAACAAATACCTATGGAAATTTCAATACTGTTAAGACTGTGTAAAATATTTTGGCTTGGTTTGCCATTCCAAACTGTTTCTTGTAATTCGGGCAGTTCAAACCATTCAGTGCTCTCCAGTAAATGATAGATAACACAGAGAGTATCATCTTATTAGGGATTTGGGATAGCATTTTGATCTTTTGATGTTCTTAATAGTGATATGATGATGGGTTCCAGTGTCTGGCGCACAATCCATATATGGGAGATATGAATCCTTCCACATTATAACATAATGCCAATAGCTTTTCATTGTAATCAAACATGCCTGTATTGGGAATATCTGTTTAGAAATGCCAGTGATCTTTGACTCATTGAAGTTTGTTTATAAATTCAATATACATGTATTGGAATATATGTTTATAGTTATAAACATGCTGTGCAGCAAGATGCAAATAGAGACTGGAAAGGGTCTGTATTCACGTGTCTTACACCATCTTAAATATTAGTGTCTAATAGATATAGTTTTTATAAGGGTGAAAGATCTGGATTAGGCTTTTCACGCTGAGCAGCAAACACCGTTGGTCTTAGTGATCACTCTCTACTCTCCCTTTCTCCTTAGGAGCAAACTCTTTGCATCTGAACGGATCATATTAGTATCTGATCTGGCATGCTTATATCCAGTTACCAAAATGCAAGTGTTTATGATTGATGGGGATTGTGCATACACAGAGAGTAGGCTTGCTTGGGGCAGGGACAGCTAAGGGCCGAGGTTGCAGTGTTAGTGCAAAGAAATGCACGACACAGTTAGGGCGCAATCCTAACTTGCACTGGAACAGGCAGGCCGAGTTGCCTGTGCTGGATACAGCACAAGGTAGGTGTGGGTTGGAGCACAAATCAGAATAAAGGGATTTTTGTCCCCTTACCCCATGTCACCCACCAGCCATCTCTATTGGAGCTACTCATATTTGCACCCATGATGTTGCAGGTGCAAATCCAAGGGACTTGTGTAACGCTGATCGGGCTGAGGGTTAGGATCTGACCTGCACTGCTGTGGCCAGTCCCACTCTCCTCCTAGGCCCAATCCACCTCCTGGTCCACCTTCCTCCACCCCAAAACTCCTCCGCCCCACCTACGTGCCACCCTTTCCCACCCCTTGTGCCAGCTTGCCCCAAGCCAGCACAGACCTACCCCTTCCTGGGCAGGGTCAGGCGCTGCTAGGGAAAATAGGTGTCTCCAGTAGAGAACAGTGCTTTAAGTTTTCCTGTTGGGAAGAATAGCAAATACTCATTTGCCTGTGAGAAATTAAACCGGTTTCTTGGGGGCTATCACTTGCAAGGCACCTACACTTGCCTTCGGTGACTCCAATCCATGAGACTTGAGCCCATTCATATCCTTACATTGTCCTTCCTATGTTGGATTCTGTTAATATGCTAACATGTACAATATTTCAAAGGTTGTGATGTCTTTGCCAATATCCTATCTATTTTATTGTGGCAATTACGAACATGAGCTGCAAGCCTGTGTGCCGTTGTACAAATTATACTGGTTAAACGAAAAAGAACAGAATTAGTTAAATTAGGAAAGGGGTTTTGTGTGAGAATGTTTAAATAAGCCTTATTCTAATCTTGTCTAAGATGGTAAGGAATTAGTTTAAGCTAAATCAATTAAGGTATTTTAAAGGAAAATAGGTGTTTCCAGTAACTGGTTTATCACCCGTTTAATTAAATAAGATTTCAAAAAGATTTTAGTTAAGTCTGGGCTTTAATAATATCTTTAGACAAAGCATTGGTTCATGCGTTCAGAAGCAGATTTATGAATCGGCAGAAAGCAGTTCTTGCTCGGCCAGATAACACCCCCTTATCCCTTATCACTGCAAGTTATTGAGGCCCTTGGGCAAGTCATGAGTTTCTCAAGTCACTGCCTTGTTCCATCCAGAAGTCCTCAACTGGACAGATTCTCCTGTGCCCTCTGTAGAACTTCTTGTTCCTCCACCTTCTTTTATCAGAACATATTTGTAAACTGTTGCCGCAGTCTTCTCCTACAGTTTGCCTTCATTGAGTTTGTGTTATGGATTTGCACTCACATGCTGTTAGTGTGTTCTGTACATGTAGCGCTTTCCTGAGCATCAAGCTGGATTTTTTAAATAACATTTTTCTGCTGTTCCTAAATCAGGTTCTTCTCCTGCTTAAAAACTCAGACTCTTTGTCTGCATCCTGTAGACTTCAGGCATTGCCTACCTCATCATATGAGTCACCCTTCGTCCTTTGTGATCTGGTATTTGTTGTTCATGCTGTCGGTCTGCACCTGCACCCATCTCCCAAGCTGGCTGCTGGGTGAAGTGAGGGCTTTCTGTGCATAAAGGCAAGAGTAGGAAATGTTCCCCTGCATCAGTCATTTGGGAATGGAAGCAGGTATGTCTGGTCCCATCCTGTGATGGTGTGGGAAGCTGCAGAAGCTAGAGAAGAATGGTTTCTGGAGTGCAGAAGGCTGTAAACAATGGATCTATAAAGACTCTGATGTTAGTTTGCCAGTACTGGGTGCTCACTCTGGGAGACTTTAAAGTTATCTTTTGAGGGGTGTTAAAATTGTATACAGGTATGTGTCGCTGAATGACAGGGATATCCCCGAAACCCTTGTTCTGCCTTGTTCCTGGCCCAATGCTATGCCTGCCTGGAGAAACATCTGGACAGCTGTGGAGCAGCACACTTTCAGGTGTGCAAGCAGTGGCGGGTTACTAGGGAGCAGTAGGAGCAGCAGCACTCTTTTAGGTGCTTGATTGGTTGGGCGGTTTTAGAGCCATCTCAGTGAGCTTATTTGGGCACTCACTCTTGGACAGACCACCGAGGGACCATAGCATAGGCAGCCCGTTGCTGATCGTAACACTGTTAAGCAACACACACCGGTAGATAAAGAAGGTGCTGAGGGTGGACATCATTGAGACCAGAGCTGTTCCTTGGGTCAGGCAACTGGGGTGGCTGCCCTGGCCCTGCACTTTCATGACCAAAAATGGTCAAAGGAGGCCCCCCCACCCCAACACTAGTTGAGTTGCTTTCAAGGGATTTATAATAAGTTTTGAGACAGATTTTATTTCTGTAACTGTAGTATTTTTGCTGGTTTTGTTATTTGTGCTTTAAAAAATTCAAAAAAATATCAGATTTGGCTGGAATTCAGTCTTTACCCCAGTTGAGCAAGAATATGAAATCAATAATTCCGTTTTCAGAAAAAAAAACCTGTTGTAGCCTCTGTGATAGGACACAAAGAGCTTTTATCTTTGTTACTCACAGGTCAGCCTCTGCAATTGTGAGGTATCAGTATGGAGTGGCAGGCAACCAAAACAGCAGTTCTTCTTTTTGAATGCCTGCCTCTGCAGCATTGTGACGGGCTGGTGCAAATGGTATTTGACGCATTGCTAAATTCAGTTGATTGAAAAATAGGGATTATTTATAATGGCCTAGAATGTGATGGTATGGGATGTTATTTCCTTTGTATGAGGGAAATTTGAGTTTGGTGTGTAAATATAACAAAATTTGTTTTATTCTTCTTAAATGTTGGCATGTTGTGGCATTGAGAGAGGGGCCTGGAAAGGTAACCCCCGAGTTCCTAAGAGCTGTTGCGGTGCAAGTAGGGAGTATCTGGATCCCCTGTGACTTGAGCTGGGCAGGGAGAAATCCTCCAGGCAGGGCTGCAGTGCCTTGGAGCCCAGGGGAGTGAGTTAGAGGACCATCTTAGTTGTTCTCCTGGCCATTTTGGTCTCCCACCCCCACCCCCGGGCATTGACATCAAGCCGCTTCTTCTGGCCTCAGTTGGACCCTCCACTCCTCATCCTTGGCCATCTCATCCTTGGCTGGTGGCAGACTTTTAATAACTCATGTGCCTGCTCACCCGGCCTCTCTCACCCCCCCCTTCCACAATATTTGGATGTGCCACTTTAGCTGCTGCTGCAGCCTTGGTGACTTCTGGCCTAGCTGGAAGTGCTGCAGGTGGGGCCAGCACAGCTCCTGATGCACCACCCACTGGTTTCATCAGGGTGGGCATGTGATCAGCCTCCATCACGGTGGGGAGATGCACTCCCAGACCTGTATGTTTGAATAGAATATATTAAATAGGAAATGCAGTAGCAGAGTACAAGAGTAGTCAATATCAAAAGAACTGGCATAGTGTGTGGAATAAGAGTGTGAATTGTATAAGAACAAAGTTCTTGTCACAAGTGTTGCCTTAGCCATCCATTTTCTAGGTGGCCCTAAGCAGTCTATTATCTCTCAGCCTCATTTGCAATATGGAGTGCATCATTGTCCTACTGTATGGTAGTGTTATTGTCAAACTCAGGACACAATCCTAAACTGAGTTAGGCCAGCATAAGCTAAGCAGCAAAGTTTGGCCAGCACAAGGGACACCGTAAAGTATGTTTGGACCAGCCTCGTAGTCAGAGAGGCCAGCACATGGATGTGAGCCATCCTCCCTGACTCCGAGAGTAGTTCAAACACACTTTATGGTGGCCCTTGTGCTGGCCAAACTTTGCTGGCTTAATTTATGATGGCCTAACTCCAGTTTTGGATTGCACTTTGTGTCAGATAACTCATGCACAATGGTATGAGCAAACTCTCTAAACCAGGGGTCCTCAAACTTTTTAAACAGGGGGCCAGTTCACTATCCATCAGACTGTTGGGGGGCCGGACTATAGTTTGAAACAAATATGAACAAATTCCTATGCACACTGCACATATCTTATGTATATATTTGTATGGAGGATATGGAGATACACATATCTCAGCAGCAGCTGAGATGACCTGGGAGGGGGCTGGAAGACCATAAGAACTAGTTCACCTTTTTGATAGCAGGTTTTGGGGGCTTGAATTTGATTCAGATCTCTCTCTCTTAAGTTGGATTCAGATTGCAGTTGGATCTCTCTCTCTCTCTCTCTCTCTCTCTCTCTCTCTCTCACACACACA
>JAJKFI010011864.1:711190-833034 GCA_029204185.1 Lerista edwardsae
CCCCCCCCCCCACAAATTAGAATGGATCTCTCTCTCTACACACACACACACACATTCAGATTGCAGTTGGCGATCTCTCCCCCCTCCCCCAGGCTTGGAAGAGGGTGCTTTTATCGCGTGAATCAGAGGTGGAGAAAAAGGATCATTTCTGCAGATCAGAAATGGAGAAAAAGTGCTGCTGCTGCTTTTTAATAAAACTTAGCTTTAAACTTGAAATCAAGGTAGAAGACATAAAGAATGTATTATAGACCTTCTGCACTTCCACCTGGCCTAGAACAGTCCAAAACTGAAAACACACCAACAAGTACCTCTCGAAAGCACAGAGAACGAGCATCTGCCTGTGTTGCTCTCACAACTTTGGCTGGGAGGAGAAGTTCAGAACTCAGACACCGCGGGCAGGGAAACAAAAGCCACCGGGTGCCTTCGCTCTTGCTGCGCCCCCCCCCCCGCCGCAGATTAGCTATAGGAGAAGAGGGTCACAGCGAAAGAGAATGGAGTGGGGAGGGTGGCCCACTGTGCGCATACAGCTCAGGACGCAAAACGGCAGAGATTAGCGGAGGGAAAAGGGAAGGCGCCGAGATCTCACTGCACTCGGCCTCAAACGAGGTCACAGGAACAAGGTCTAAAGATGGGGGGGAGAAAAGGGAGAGAGAGAAGGAACTACCTCCCTGCCGCCTGAGCAATTCCTTCCCCACAGTCCCTCACCCGACTCCTCCTCAGAGGAACGTCCTTTCCTTCGCCCTCCCCGAAATAGCAGGAGAAGAACACAACTGGACCCAAGCTGCTGAGGAAGAGCGGAACAACCCAAATAGCCCCTACCTCCGTGAGTGCGTCTCCCCCCTAACGGACCCCCACCCACTCAGGCAGGAAAGCTGCTACTCACTCCATCACCGACTCTTCAAGTTGGTGGACATAGCAGCTTCCTGGAGCCCTCCTCTGTCCCCCTCCTCCCCAATCCTGCCAGTGAACCCTCCAGAGAGCCCACCTTTCCTCATTAATCACCTCTTCTATTAGACAACAGCAAAAGCCTCTGTTTTCTAATGGGTTTACATCGTCGTCTATCACAATCCACGAACCTTGCTATTGGGCAATAAAGGGATAAAGGCCAGGGTCATGGCTTCATTTAACCCAATCAGCATGTCAGTGGCTCTGAATGACTGGCGGGCCGGGTAAATGACCTTGGAGGGCCGCATCCGGCCCGCGGGCCTTAGTTTGAGGACCCTTGCTCTAAACTATTGTATTACAACTTTAGCACTTGGTATTTATATGATGCTTTAATTTATATGATGCATTTGGTATTTATATGATGCATCTAATTACTAAGAGGTAGCTGTAGGGAAGTAGCTTCAGTTTTGTTTATCTAAAATTCTGATGATTTAAGTGTGTTCTTTCTCTGGAAATTTTATGGGCTGCTGGTTCCTAATATGTTGCATCAGCGGTTTCATTGACAGGAAGAGTTTACTGCAGCTTTGACTGGCTGTGGGTTCTTTACTGTGCTAATGACTTGTTAACAGAGATGTTAAGAGAAGGTTCAGAGAAGAAGAAGGTTCAGTACCAAGCAGAAGCCATTACTGTTCTTAGAGAGAATTTTGCATGGAGACCATTTTTGCAGTCTGTGCAGGTTGTCTTAATAGAGCATTAACAAATAACAAAATGCATTGCGGAAGAAAATGTCTGCCTTCTCAAGCTGAGCCACCAGCTTTAAATGATAATGCAAGTTCTTCAATTTAACCCTTCCATCATTTTGGTAAACTTTGTAGTGAGACAAGAATTCCAGCCGAAGTCCAGACCAATTCCAACCAACCACTGCAAGCTTGCAGCAGCACCAGTATCCGAGAGGGCAGGTACCCCTTGTAGCAGCGTGAAACCGCTCCCAGGGAACTGTTTTGTGCTACTATAACTGGTGTCCACCCCCTCTGACACTCAGAGGGGATGGGCGCCGCTTGCAGTGGTGCAAAAAAGCTCAGAAGGAGCCTTTTCGCACTGCTGTGGGCTGCCTTCTTTTGCCCTTTTTAAACAGGGGGAACTAAAGGTGGCGGGAGCTCAGAACACCCCCTGCCAGGAAATCATCATGGTGACATCACTGCAATTACTTTCAGATTGGGGGCAGGGGGTGACAGAGTGGAGGTGTACCCCCGGGCACCACCACCCCAGGAACATCACTGGAAAGGGAGCTATTCGTTGCCTTCTCAGCAGCTGCAGACAGTGTTTGGTCCTCAGGGCAACTGCCCTTTGGTAGCCACCAAAACTTTTTTGTAATCAGCCTGTCCTTCAGCCAAGGGGAAGCTGAAGTCCTACCGGCTGTTCCCCAGCTCTTGCAAGTTCTGGGCTCCCCCAAACGCCAGGGACTCGAGCCTCATGACTCTGGTTTGTTTTCAGTAGCAGACTGAGTGGCCTAGGCCAGACCTAGATGAATCCCAGTTCCTTTGTACTTGCATAGACACAAGCCTCGAAGAACAGAATGGTATATTTAAAGAATAGTGTTAAGGTTACATATTGCTTCGAAAGGCTGTATGTTATTTGGAATGTGTATATCTGGAATATGTAGTTATTCCAGAACCTATGTTGGTCTCTGCAGCTTGGGAGGCAGTTTAGAATTCTGTGGCAGTCTCTGCTCCTGGGTTCAGTCCTCCCTGTGTTCTGCCTCCCCCCTCCTTGCCCCTGTCCCAAAAAGCCTTGCTGCCGCCAGGAGGAGATGCTCACTGCCTGGTGCTCTGGCTACACGGCTTCTCAATGTTGAGGGCGGCGCTGCGTCTCTAGCAGTGGTGGTAAAGTGCCTTACTGTACTTTTGCGACACCTGGTGCCAGTGGTACGAGCATACCACTGGCACTGGGGGGGGGGTCTAGGATTGTGCCCTCAGTTCCCACAGCTGCTGCAAAATGCTTGCTGGCTTGCAAGATGAAATAAGTGATTTTTAACTTGTTCTTCACAAGGCTGTTAAAAGGCAGCTAGAGCAAAGTAATGAAGATGGGACTTTGCTTTGCCATGGAGGTGAAATGCTCTCCAGCAACCAATTTAACTTCTGTTATTTTTACCTATTGTACCATCTAAAATTTCCAGCTTTGCTAATTTAAAGATCATCTCCCTGATTCGTAAGGGGCCTGTGTGATTAGTGCTGGAGAATGCCTAGCACCTAGTGAGAATGCCTAGTGAGAATGCCTAGCACCTACTGTGACTCCTGCACTCTGCCTTAAACTTGAGACTTTGGGGCTTTCCCACCATGCCTAGCTTTTCTGTCTCCCCCCTCCTTCCCACGACTGGCCCATAACTGAGATTTGAAACAAGGTTTCTTCAGCATTAGTTGACACTCTAACCCAGCAGTTATCAATGTTTTTCCTCTCACGGCACACTGACACCTACGGTCTTCTCTATATGGTCTTTGCCTCTAGTGATGTCACTTCTGGGAGACTCTTCTGGGTTCTGCAGTTTTTTTCCAGGGTAAGTGTCTGTAGTAACAAATGGTCTGTCCCTCCTCCTCCATCCACTTTGCCAGCGGAAGAAGAGGGACAGACAATTACTACAGACACTGTAGAAACAGAGCCCACCGAACCTGGAAGAGGGTTTCAGCAACTTTCAATGCAACTGTGCAACTGTGCTTCAAACTCCCGCAGTTCACCTGTAGACCTTTTGCAGCACACAGGTTGAAAATAGCTGCTCTGACCACACCATATTGGCTCTACTCTGTTATGGAGCTGTGATGCACCAGATGGGCAAGTTATTTGTATTCTTCACCCAGATTCCTTGAAAATAATGTCCACTTTTAAGATTTACTGGTCATTCACATTTCAATGCCCCAAGCATTTGTGCACTTCCGTCAAAGCTCTTTCAAACTTGAGGTAGTTCTCATCACCTTGTTTTAAAATAAAAATTTCTTCTACTCATATGACTGATAGAAATTCTGTATTGCAGCTTTAATGCTTCCCCTGGCATAACATGTGACAGCTAAGTGGTTGAGTTTTTCACAACAGTGATTTATTCAAAGCTACATGTTTTTAGATGAATGAAAATGGAATATCCCGCTTGCAGTCTGAATTACTAACAACATCCTACCACTCCATTTGGCTTCTTCATATGTGGGCTAGGCCTAAAACGTGCCACGTCTGTCATCATTTTTAGTTAGCCCTTTTTCATAGGATGTAGCCCCAAGTGTCTTACATGTTGCTGCTACGATCTCTGTTTGTGTGTACCTGAAAAGGCTGAACACAACAGACAGAGCCAAGTAATCCCAGTGTGAAGGAATCCTTAATTTTCTCAAGTAACTGCTGCTAATTGTTGCTGCTTTTGCTACACAGGGTACCGTTTTAGACCATTGATTCTCAACCTGGGGGTCAGGATCCCCCCAAGGGGATAGTGAGCTGATTTTCAGGTGGTCACAGAGAGCTAGGCGCTGCCATCTTGAAAAGCTGGGGGATGGAACTACTTGAAAGTTTTTCTGGAACTTCACCACCAGCAGTTGTATGGTGGGTGAGAACAGGAAGTGGGAGAGAGTGAGAACTTGTGATTTTTCAGACACCCCTCTTCCTCCACATTCCCTTCTCCTACCCCATAGCCCTTTCCATCCCTCTGTCCCCACACAGTGGCTGTGAGTAGCAAATCTGGACTTCCCCTGTTTAAATCCTGTCTGTGCCATAAAATGACTAGGCAACCTCAGGCAAACTGCTCCCTCTAAGCCTCCATTCCCCAGCAGCAGTATGGAGATATAATACAGTATTTTTAAAAGTATGTTAAATTAGAAACAATTATATTACTTCCTGATTAATGACAACACTTCCAGCCTTACTGGGGTCCTGACAAGCTGTTGTACCTCAAAAGGGGGTCCCCGTGGTAAAAAGGTTGGGAACCACTGGGAGCTTGCAAACCAAAAGACAGCATGATGTACTGTAAGAAGCCAAGTCTTTTCCTTTTACCACTCTCTGTTATCGGAATGCTAGTAGCATAATAAGGTCAGACCCTTAAGATGAGGCAACACATTTGAATTTTCAGGCAAATCAGAATGGTTCACTACTCATGGATACAAGAGACCAGATGAACTTATTCGGGTTGAAGTGCTGAATTGTTTCCAGAATGCAATCTATCCTGCGTGTTTATTCTTTATTACTGTCAGCCTTAAAAAAAAATCTATAAATTGTATGGTGTGGCTTTGGCAACCCAAACTATTCCTTTTGCTCAGTTCTGATTTTTCCTGACACTTATTTTTTGCTGTAGGTGTTAACCACTAGGTGGTGCTCTCCTACTTAGCTAGTAGCAAGAGTAGCACTAGCCATAAATCAACAAGTAAAGGCATGCTAGAGGCCTCTATTCCTGGGGCACCCACGTTTTTAATGGTAGAATACATCTTTGTTCTTTGCCTGACCTGAAGAGTGACATCACTGCCTTTCTTCCTGTTGCACTGTAGCTGCTTGACTTACAGGCTTTGACACAAGCCAGATGGCTGCGATTGGTAGGCGCACAGGCTGCCTGGTACTACAGTTGATGAAACAGAATAGGAAGACGTTTTATGATCAGCTGCGGGAGCACAATAAGACTGCAGCTTTGCTAGGTAATTACATTTTCACTGCACACATTTATTCCTTGTGGTGAAGGTTGTGAGGAAAAAAAATTACATTTTTATTTGCAGTATTTGGAATGCATAGCCCTTTGATCTTTTATTAGTCAGTAGTCTGCTCCAGAAGAATGTTTGCTTTTTTATATATATAAAAAGGAAACGAATAAGCAGTTCTGCAGTCACTTGTGAAAATGACATGTTTGTTTATGTTTAATGATTCTCTGGGGCTGTTCATCCCAGTACTTGCCCTTTCCCTCTTTTCTTTCCTCCTCACCTTTGTTCTCCATTTAGAAACACCCAAATGGTTTGATTCTGTAGGTTGTTGAAATCAAGGTTCAGGCATGACAGCACACAGTTATTTTGTCAGATGTATCGTAAAGAGTGTTAGTGATACATGCGTACTGAAGAGATAATGCACCCCTTCCCCTCTTCTTGGGATGGGCCGAGACAGATTTGTATGCCTTTATATTGCAGAACTAAATCACATGCATATAATTTTTTCAGAGATTAACAAGGTCTATTTTAGTTGCTTTACAGACCTTTTGAGAAGTGTCTGAGGCAGAGTGGTTATCACATGAGCGAAAGTGCATATCATCTCCCTAGTTGTTAACTAACAATTTCAGTTCCTTTACAGTTCCACACTGCACCTCTTGCTCTTCTTCCAAGAAGCTCAGGGCTACGCACTCCAACTATCTATGAAGACACTTCTTGTCGCATCCTTATTTTACTTAGAGGAAAACTGTTAAAATTATTCAACAGTTTTGCCGGTTGTTCATGCAGCGTTAGGTGTCCTGTAATTTTACTGGGATCTGGGACTTTTATGCAACTTGATTATATTGTTATGTGTGAAAAGGATAGTTCCCTGTGTTTGTTTTGTGGAGCCTTCATGTAGTCATTTTCCAGTCACCTTTTGAATTACCATTTTGTGGTTGTCCTGTTTTCAGTGCCAGGCAATGAAGCATTGCATAGGCAGTGTTTTGCTTACAATGTCACCAACTATGATTGACTGTATATTAGGCTAGTGCAATGGTTCCCAACCTTCAGTCGGGCATTACCCGCTTAAGGAGGGTAACTACCCAACTGGGGACCCTTAGGTGCTGTTAGTGTAGCACGTCCGGATTTGGCTGCCACTGCTGCAGAACACAAGCACGTTACTTATCTGTGTTCAGCTGTGTCAGCGAAACCCAGAAGTGCTGTACTAAAGGCACCTATGGGTCCCTGGTCGGGTCGCTAAGGGGGGTAGCATTCCAAAAGTAAATGTGGATGCCTGCCCTGGGGGGTCGCGACCCTCAGGTTGGAAACCACTGGTCTAGTAGAATTGAACATAAGGCCAATGGCAAGGAATGAACAAAACTCACTTATAATTATGTATTTGAAATCTAGTCTTGTATTTTCTTTTCATTAAAAAGTTCATAACCATCAGTTTTGCTGTGAATGTTATCTAACATTGTTGATGTTTTAATTTTTGTTTTCATCTTTTTTTTCTTCCCTACTCAGCTCTTGCCCCTGTTCTTTGCCTCTGGTTGTGTTGGTGAGGATATTACAGTGATGTCTGCATTCAACCTCCTGCATTTGGTGACAAAGAGCCAGCCAGTGGCCCTGCGAGCCTGTGGGCTTCCCTCAGGTTGAATGGGTGCTGCTTGTTGTGGTCATGCATCTGGAGGTCCCTCTTAGTGAAGTGGGTGCCTCTGCTACAGTAAATGAGATGCGAGGGTTTGCTGAACTCTTAGCTTTCAAGAATGCCCATTGAAGTGGGGGAAACTCTGTTTAAGGAGATGTCATCTCACAGCTTTGCAGTATTTTGGTAACTTTTTTTAGCTTCTTGGCCTTCATAGGTGATGCCATAAAAAACTGATTATCTTTCAGTCCATAAATAATAACACTAGTAAGTATTAGTTGCCTTAAAAACTTCACCTAAATGCTATATTTTTTAATCAAGTGATGCCACACCTCAAATAAAATGCAAAATATTCTTTTGTCAAGGTGGCTCCTTGAAAATTGTGGAAATGTAAAATACCATTTTTCAAGGACTGAAAAAGATCTTATTGTACTGCCCAGTCTTGCAAGTTGTTCTGGGAGAGTTGCCTGCTAGATGCCCAGATCCTTCCCTTCTTTTTCTTGCCACCTGCCCCCGTTGCCTCCTATTTCATAATCCTTCAGAATCGTACCCACCTTCTTCCCCTCACCCTTATTCTGGAGTAAAAAGGTAATAGCATTATGAAGAGTGTGCCTCACACATCAAAACATGGTCACCTGTGTGTCATTACCTGATTTTAGACCCTAGTCAGATGGATTGTCCAATCAGGACTAATGTCAGTTCTAGTAGGAAGATGCTTAACTGATGCTTTCGAGGATGAAGGAGGTTAATCTTTAACAATAGACCATTGGCTGGCTTCTGACAGCCATGACCCTAAAATATTCATGACTCCATTTTGAAAAGGGAAAGGTGGAAAATCTAGGAATTTTCACCATGTATCACAGCATCTTTAAATTCCACAACATAACACTAAGATTTTTCAGAGGCTTTTTGAAGAGAAATATAAAGGTAGCAGAAAAATTATAACTGGAATCTAGTGGCTGAGGTCTGAATTGATACTGGAAGGGACTGGGAAGCCAATGTGGGAGAAGAGTCATAAGAATTCCATAGAGAGAAAAGAGAAAAACTTGCAGCACAATCCTCTGCATGATTGCTCAGAATTAAGATCCCAATCCTATACTGCGCTGGTGTTATGGCCCATAGGATTGGGTCCTTAATCTCAAGTAACTGTGGATAGGACTGCAATTTCAGATCATTACTCCAAATTTCCAGTAGATGGCACTAATTATGTATTTTTACTTGTTAAACAGAATCCTAAGCTTCTAAAGTAGAAATCTTTCTTGTTAGAGAAATTGCTGATTTCATCAAGTAGGTATAAAATCTTGTCTGAAAAGAGAAGTAATTGTATAAATATAAATTAATGTTTCTAATTACTGTTTCTACATGACACTTGCATAGAATGTTCGATACAATTTCCAACAGTTTTTGTAATTCTTTAGTTTTTTGTCCCATCCTTCATTTTTTAAATAATTTTTTAAGAAAAGTAACTTCCATCAAAATTTTATATCAATTTGGAAAGAGAAAATCAAATCTCCTTCACACGATTTTCTCTTTTGCAGAAAATAAGAAATGCGGACCATATTGATGCAGACAATGTTTTCTGTAGCAGAGCACCACATTTATATAGGGGAAAAAACTTACTTGGCTTTGCTGTGAGAGCTCATTCATTTCAAAGAAATGTATGAGAGCTCAACTCTATGAGAGCTCACTCATTTCAAAGAAATGTCCTTTTTCTATAACACTTGTTTTGCTTGCATCACTTTTGCATGCAGTAGAAAGCTTTCTTTTCTTGCTTGTATAAGTCTAGAAGAGTAGAATTACTTGAATAATTTTTAATTAAATTGGTGATGAAGTTCTGTGGATGCTTTCTTAACACTGAAATGTTTGTTTTTCCAAATAAAGCTTTATATAAAATATTGTGCAATGTTAATTGCTATAATATTTAAATACCATTCACAAAACATTTTTTCTTAAGTTCAGAGTGATAATTACAGTGCATCTGTATAAAGGTATTGGGCATATTATGTTGATTGTATTACTATATGACTGCAATACAGTCATGTTGATTCGTGGTATTATTGCATTTTGTTCATGGTTTTAAATAATAACTGTATGAATAATAGATTCTCTGAATGTGAAAGTCTATCCTGTTTTCACATGTAAAGTCCTTCTGGACTACGTTAAAATATTAATGCTCAAATCTGTTGAATTGTATAACCAAGCATTTCCTCTGATTTCTGGGTATGTTGATCTGATTAATGTCAATAATAATAATATGTCAAATGATCCTAAATTTTAATTTGTCATTGCCGTTCACATCAAACTGGATGGATGTTTTTCTTGATATCAGTTGTGATGTGTGTTTATATTGGGGCCACTATTACATTATTGGTTTTCTGCAAACAGAGTTTCATGCAGGTATTTGTCTTTACATGCATTAACTAATTCAACTATCATTTCATATGGACTGTATGTAGATTATACATAACTTTTTAAACATTGATTGCATACTTCCTTTCAATGGAGATTATCACAGCAGTTTGCAGCTAGTAAAACGGCAATGAAACAAAATCAAGGCTGTCCATTTTTTCTATTATATGAATGCAAAATATAAACTGAATTGTTAATATTAATAAACAGTATTTATGTACCTCCTTTCAACAAAATAGTTCACAAAGAAAATCATTTAGTGGTCTAGTATTGGTATATAATTTGGTATACATAGATATAGATATACGTAGATATATATTTGGTATATAATTTGGATTTTTAAGAGTCTATGTGTTTTAGGAACTGGGCTGTTAGTCAAGCTTCTGCTCATAATATTTCTGGCAATCATGAGTCCTGTGTGTGTACCTATATTTATGGAGCATTTAAATGGGTTCCATAAGCACTTCAGTGGAGAAGTAGGGCATCACTGTGCACGTAGGTCTTCATGGAACTACCTCTTCACTGCAGTGCATGGGGGAGCTCAGTTGTGCCCCAGAAATGACTGGATCAAGGTAATTGCAAAGCCTGTGAGGTTCATGAAATAATTCCATAGCATCCCCTTTGTTCCTCTATCCCAGTGATTCTCAAACGTTTTAGCATTGGGACCCACTTTTTAGAATGACAATCTGTCCGGGACCCACCAGAAGTGATGTCATTAACCTGGAAGTGATGTCATGGCTGGAAGTGACATCAACAAGCAGGAACAGCTTTTCTGAAAATGCAGCCAGCACTAAAAATTTGCCATGACTAGGGGTGTTTTTTGGTTAAAAACACAATACACCACCTTTTTGGTGTTTGGGAACCACTGCTCTAAACAGCATTAAAATACCAGAGTGATGAGGAGAGGAGGCTCCACAGGGGTGGGAGTAGGGAGTCTGGAAAAGACAACAATCCTTTCTAAGAAAGCAGTGGTTCCCAAACCTTTTAGCACCAGAACCCACTTTTTGTTTTAAATGACACACTATCAGCACCATTACAAGACTAAAAAAAAAAAGAAGTTTCACGTTACCAGCTCAGACCTCTGCTTTTATCCTTTTTATGATGGAGGAAGCTGCCTTCTGGAGCATTTGTTGAGCTTCACGTTCATCAATTCAGGACCACTCTGATGGCCTGGCCCTCTGCCTGACCTTCAACATGAGTCAAGCTACAGTTGCTTACTTTTGAGTAAAGCAAACATGTAATTTAGGGCGCAATCCTAACCTGGAGTTAGGCTGGCACAGTTAGGCCAGCAAAGTTTGCCTGGCACAAGGGACACCATAAATTATGTTTGGAGCACTGTTTGAGTCAGAGAGGCCAGCATACAGGCGTGAGCCATCCCCCCTTGACTCCGAGACTGGTCCAAATGCACTTTACGGTGGCCCTTGCACCGGCCAAACTGTGCTAGCCTAACTCCAGATTAGGATTGTGCCCTAAATTTTATTTTCCATAGGGCTCAATACATTTCTCAGCTTGGAGGAAGGAATTTCTTTCAGTGTTTTGGGGGGCCTAGGTTCTTTGGGATCTTTCTGGTAGTGTTCCATTCCTCGCAGCCTTCCCTTTTCAGTGGACCAAGACATGTTTGCCTACTCATGAGTAAATGTGTGATATGGCTCAGTTTCACTTTCCATAGGGGTCCATGCATTTTTCTTCTTGGCTATCAGCTTGTCAGTTTCACCTGACAGTTTCAGTGGTTTGGGACCCATAGTTTGAGAAATTCTGCTCTATCCAATTGAACTTTTGCTGCCTCTTTCGTTACTTGGTCTCTCCTGATACTACTTCATCACTTTCTTCCCCACCATACACTACAAATTTAATATTACATGTTCATCGTTGCTTTTATAATAAAGATTTGCACCAATGAAATATACCATGATGTTCCAATGAAGAAAATGTCCAAGTTTCACCTATCCAGGTTTTTGGAAAAAGTAGAACCATCTGCTGCTTAATGTAGCACTTGTATTAGATTTCTGTTCAAAAGTTTTGTGGTGAAGGGATGATCTGTGTTAAATGATGGGCACTCTAGTAATCAACCTAGGTTAGTAGATGTGTTTAGACTTAAGCTTTGTCCTGTTTATTTCACTGTATTTTATTTTAAACAGTGCCTACTTGGATGAGACCAAAGTCCAGCAGCCTATTTCCTACAGCAACCAGTCAGATGGTATAGGTGGGGCCTCTTTATTCACAGGTTTGGCACCCGCGGATTTACTTGGTGCTGGAACGGGACACACACCCCCCCCGTTGATACTAATACAACCTGTATTCTGTGGTTTGCTCCCTCCATACTTTTGTGATTTTATCTATTAGACATTGTTTTAATACATTGTTCTTAGACATTGTTATTGGTTGCTATTTGACTTAGAGCGCAACCCTAAACTGAGTTAGGCCGGCATAAGCTAAGCCAGCAAAGTTTGGCCAGCACAAAGCCCACCATAAAGCATTTTCAGATGACTCTAGGAGTCAGGGAGGATGGCTCATGTCTGTTTGCTGGCCTCCCTGACTCTGAGAATGGTCCGAACAAACTTTACGGTGTCCTTTGTACTGGCCAAACTTTGCTGGCTTAGTTTATGCCGCCCCAACTCAGTTTAGGATTGCACCCTTAATTGTGTTGAGGATTAAGCCACAAAAGCTCTTGCATTAAGCATTCCATGCTAGGTAACTAGGGGCCTAACCCTATCCAACTTTCCAGTGCCGGTGCAGCCACAATGAACAAATGTTCCCTTACCTGGAAGAGGTCTCCATGATTGCCCCCCTACTGCAGGACGCAGCACACGCCCTGTTGGCATGGCTGCACCAGCACAGGAAAATTGGACAGGATTTGGCCCTAGCTCTCTTTTCCTTTTGCGTCCAGTCTGTTTGTCCAGTATGTTATATCTGTTACTCTGTATATTCTTTTATGGATGGACGGACACTAATCCAATAAAAGGTAGTCCTGTATCAATTTTAGTATTTTAAAAAAATAAAATCCAGGTAAATTTATACTTGGGCCTTGGCCTCTGTTGAGCTTATTCTAAAACCAGGAAAAGTTTTAGGTTCCTTTCTAGGAAAAGGCATGCTATGTTTTCTATTCCTTCAGTTTTGAAATAAAGATTCACCTCGGCTCAGCTTTTTAACATCGTTAAAAAGCAGCCAAGCTAAATGGGTGCTATGCTGATTTTTAAAGTTCTGCATTTCCTCCATCATGCTAAGAAAACATAACTTTCAAATGTTCTGTGCCCTGGTGAATATCCTTCCTTAGGAGGTTATGGAGATGTTAAACATGCTTTATAGCCTTTAAGAGAATTTTGTGTGAACTTTATAAAAACAACAACCCCTTGTTGACAAAATTGGCCCAAGGGAGAAAAACCTGGTCTGATTTGCAGACTTCCATTGGAGCAAAATTGGACCAATGTTAGATGCAGCCCAGCCAGCATTGTCGCCTGGTCTCTGCTTGCACTCATCCTGCCTCTGGGAGCAAAGTGGAGAAGCAGGAGAACAATGGCATGGTAGTAAAGCAAGAGAGCTGGCCAGTTGGCCGCTTTCCGTCCCAACGTAGTGTTTGGCAGTTGTTGGGAACTGCTTGTAGGCAGATAATTACAATTAAATCCCAGATATGCTAAAATAGAGCTGTTTGTTTCCACTAAGATAGGGTTATAGCCTAAGTCTTACTGAATACAGCGGACTGACTTCTTGGTAAAATAACAGTTTTCAAACACCTCTAGCTGAAAGTAATGATGTTTAACAGGACTTGCAAGATGGATGAGGCTGTTGCTCAAATTGTTAGTTGGTGCCTTGAGCTGATTCTTAGTACCTTGAACTGCTCCTGGAGTTTGACTTTCCAGAATAGTAGACAGATAGGGCAAGAATGTGGTGTTCTCCTGTGATGAAGTTATCACATCCATGATTTATGGCTTTGTGATTTTGAGCCCAGCCTATTGTAATACATTTTCTGTGGTCCCGGCCTTATATTGCTTCACAATCTTGAGCTGATGTCAACTAAGGTAGGATACCTTCTGATGGGGGTGGGGGTCATTGTAAGCACATTGTATCAGTGCTCCATTTGTGTCTATAATAACTTACATTCTAAAAACTAAAGGTTTACATAATTGCCACATATGCAGATTTTTAAAATGGGTAGTCAGTTTAGTACTTTATAGTTTGTGTGTGTGCATAAGGCAGGATCTTTCTTCCTTTTGCGTCTAGGTATTCTTCGAAAGCCTCATTGGTGCTAGAAAATAGCACAGCCTGAAAATATAAGCCTCTACCACTTGATTTCTTAAGCAACAGAATGTTGTAAACCCAAGCCTCACTTACAGTTTGGAAACAATATTTGTATTTAAGGTTCAGAAGCCTGGATGTAGGAAAATCTTGCTAATTTGGAAGGTGACCTTTCAGTGCACCAAAACCCAATAATTTGTCGGTTATGACACAGGGCACATTCCTTCAGAAGTTGGGTGAATGACCCTTTTAGTGATTCTTGAAAGGCCAACAAAGAAACCTGGAATGGAACCTTCATCCCCCTCCAAAGTGAGATTTTAGCTAACAATAGGCATCAGCAGTGGTCTTTCAGAGCCTCCTGTTTAAAAGGAGTGCTCTGCAGCAGCTAATGAGAGAGCTCACAGCAGAGAAGAATGTGTTTGAAAAATGCTTAGATCAAAAGTAATTTCTAATCTCTGAAATAAATGTTTCTTTTCAGTACCTTACATTCAACCGCTAAGCGTTTAATGCCTGTAGTATTTACATCAATCTCATGTTCTTGGTTTGACTCCTTCTGCCTGCAGATGCTTAAAGGAGTTGGTTGGGAGTGACCAGTAGAATTTTTTAAAAAATAAAACTGAAGATGGAGTAAAAGGGAGAAAAAGAAACATCTTAAATTATGTGCAAGCATCTGTTCTTTAAGCTCCTTTTATGAACACTTCTTAGTAATGACTGAAGGTAAAAAAGCAGAAAAGCACCAATGTTAGGAAATTGCAATCCAATACCATGTAATTTAAACCTGCCGTTTCTACTCTTGGACTAAATGACATACAGATGGATTGCTCTGGTCACTCTGCTCAGAGAGTGCAATTGGTTCCTTTATGAGTATACATCTATTAAATTATTATCAAGGCTGTTTATTTCTGATCGAGCATAAATCCTTCAGTAATTAGAAAAATCTCACCTTGAAAAATTAATTTCACATCCAAATGGAACTAGAGAAAAACATTGCTATAATAATTTGAGATATTTGTATCTCCTAAAACACCTGTGTGGATTTAGGAATTTATTTTCTTTCAAGTGTGTAGGTTTAACCTAACCTCTGTTATAATGTGCAGAAATATATTTTCAAATGCTACTTCGATAACGTCTTTTCTTTCTACCAGCTTATCTCCAGTTTAATTTTTTAGGGTACCTTTGGCCTACTTCCCTTGCCACGCCACACCAACCCATTTGTGAAGCTTGACAAAAGCCTGACAGACATGCTCAAGATAGATTACAGGCCTGCGGATTTGTTATCCGCGGTTTTGATTTAACCCATCTAACTCAGTACTGAATTGTCTACATCCACTGACTGATAGTGGCTATCCAAGGTCTCTGGCAGAGATCTTTATTAGCCCTACATGGAGATGTCAGAGACTGAACCTAGGACGTTCCATATGCAACACATGTGCTCTACTATTGAACTAATGCCCTTCTCCATGTGATATGGTAGGCAAGCACTCATTCCATATCAAAGAAACAGACATACATTACATGGTGAGTAAGTATAGCAGTGCTACTTTCCACTGTTCATGTTCTAGATCACGGGTGTCTAATATAAGGCCCAGGGGCCAGATGTGACCCACGGAAGTTCTCTATCTAGTCCTCCAGCTCTCCCAGCACCAACATCAGGTGATCACTGCTGCTGTGCTGTGGTGTCACTGCTGAAAGGGCAGCCCACATGATAATTGGGCATTCCTACATTTTGAAAAATATCAAGATTTGCATATTCTGTCATTTGCTCCTAATGAGTTCTTAATTGAGGGAAAAAAAGTGCTTGTTTCTGGTCATGACTGCTTAATGACATCACTTCCGGCCCTCAGCAGGCATCATAAATGCTGTTCAGCCCACTGTATGAAATCAGTTTGACACCCCTGTTCTAGATGAGGATGCATGTGACAGCCACATTCCACATGCCAATTACAATGAATTTACTATCAACGCTATATTGTGCTAAACGCAAAACCAACCATTGCCCCTGATCAATTATATTTGCACGTAAGGCATTAAAGTGCCATTAGTTACACAAGAGTGGATGAGAATGGTCATTTCCATTCCATTCAAAGCAAATGCAGTCCAGCTGTAGCATTTGAACATGTATCTAATTTATCCCCATGATTCCTGAAACTGATAGGCATGTGTAAGCCTGTATATACCTGGGGATATCCTTAACTGGATTGTGGATGCACAATGTTGTGTGAAGGTACGAGGGCTGGGGTCAACAAATGAAACAAATCTGTTGGTTTTCTCTTGAAGCCAATCCATCTGAAAAGCTCCCCCTCTTATCAAATTTATTTTCCAAATCTTCTTTCTTCTGTATACTCTTAACGTAATGTATAGTAGAGAATGGTCAGAGATGTTCCTTATCCAGTTTTACATTATATTATTCACACTAGGGGCATAAATATGTCCTCATTGTCACTTCTCTCTTTCAGTTTGCTCTTCTAATTTACATTTATCATTACATATCTAAGGGCCCAATCCGATCCAATTTTCCAGCACTGATGCAGACATGCCAGTGTGATGTGCGCTGCATCCCGTGTCGATTCTTCTTTATTATTGGTTTTAGAAATACAAGAAAAGTAGAGATGGAGACAAAACTGGAAAAAGTGTAAATGCAAGGCATCTTATAAAAATACTGTAATTTGAAAACATTTATTTTACATAGGTCCTCAGATGAACAGTGTCTAAATGAGTAGTGACAAATCTTGACTGACATTCAAAGCTGCCATTATTCTATTCCTGTAACAGAGAAATGGAATCCAGTTTTAGGGGGGAAACTACAGGTAGAATTTGTCACAGTTGTTTATCCTGTACACCGTAATTTGGGAAAGAAACATAATGCACCAAGCATACTAAGGCAAGAGGCTTTAATTGTGTTGTAAAAAGATGAAAGTGATTTGCAGCCCAAAATCTGACCAGTGCCAGAATTGTGGAAAGCCCCAGCCTGCCCAAAGGGTCTTCTTGGATTTGCACCAGCAAATTAGTAGCACAGGTCCAAGATGGGGGATTTGTCCATATTGGGGGGGGGGGAAAGGGTTAGAAAGGGGGCATAGGATAAGGTCTGTTTAGCTGATCCCACCCCCTCCTAGGCCAGATCCACCCCCTGGTCTGCCCTCCCCTACACAGAAACACCCCTCCCTGCCTCGGTTGCGGCCCCCCCCTACGCTTCATGGAGCAGCGTCTACCTGCTCCAGTGGGCATAGCTGCTTATATCTCAAGATGTATTTACGATCTTGGCATCATACCCATTAAAAGAAACAAATGTGCTGTTAGCATGATGTACATTAGTACATTGGATTTTTTAAAATAAAGACATTTGTTTCTTTTAATGGGTTTGATGCGAAGATCGTAAATAAATCTTGAGATAAGTTCATATATAGTTCAAAAGAGTTTCCAGTCATGACAGCAACATCTCAGCAAATGCATTGATATAAGCAGAGAACCTATTGTGTTCAAGCAGTAGATGGTACTGTCCAATACCATAAACTGGGCAAACACTCAATTACCAGATACGCTAGTGTCACAATAGTAATTCATATTTGTGTATTAATGAGCAAGACATTTTTCCATCTCTTCTAATAACCATTATAAAGCATATTTTCCTACACTCTATGTTAATATTTTTGAATAATCTCATAACCCAGTAGACATTGGCCAACTAGCAGTCTCCAGATAAAGTGCTTCAGGTTTGTAACAGGTATTTACAACCACCAAATTAATGATGCAAAGAGGCTTATCTCCTTTTATCAGCAGCAGATAATCCTTTAAAATGCTGTTAGCTGCGGTCTAAAATTCTAAATTGCAGCCTCCAACTAAAGTGCTTTATGTTTGCAGCCAATTTTATGTTAAATGCATTGATGATTGGACCAAGAGTTCTTTAATAACAGTTTGTACTTTTAAGCATTCTGTAAAAAGATTGCGGATTGATTAATAGCCATTTATTTAGACTGCAAATGTATTCAGATTAATGTGTGTCATGCTTGCAGCAGATTTTAAGAGAGAGACATTGACAAAAGATATCCATGAAATTTCTTTATATTTTAACAGCACCCGTTAATCCTTTAAAGTGCTGTGACCTGAGATCTTAAAGTGTTCCAAACTAAGCGAAGTCTAGCATAGTTGAAGAATCAGTTCCTGATTAACTACATTTTGTACTAGTAGGAGGTTTTCACAGATCTACAGTTGCCAGACCAAGTGGAATTCATCCTGGTGTTTTGACTTTTGAAAAGTAATCCCAAATAGTTGGTGTTGAGAACATACAATCCATTTTTACATATTGCTTCCAGCAAGGCACAGGAGAAGTAAGGTGTCTTTCCAAGCTTCCTGAGCATAGCTTCTCTCCTGAGGGGGTCAGGCTCTCGCATGGCCCTCCAGCAAATGCCTTATGGCACATGGTTTGTGGCACAACTGCCTCCAGCCGAGTTCAGTGGCGTTATTCACCCGGTACGCTGGGCGGGACTTACCTTTGAGCGGCAGTCCGCCCGTTGCGGGGCGGGAAAGCGGCGGAACGCGGCGTGACGCAACGGGCGGACTGCCGCTCAAAGGTAAGTCCCGCCCAGCGTACCGGGTGAATAACGCCACTGGCCGGGTTGCTTTTACACTGGGTTCCCAGAAACGTTCCTTGGTACTACAGTAAATGCCACATGCCTCTTTGTTGTCCTCCATGAGAGAGATGGGGTGAAATTGACTAAATTACTAATAACCAATGACAAGGTTTTTATTTGTGTAAAACTGTGATCCTGGATGGTAATTATACATCATATGCCCATTACCTTGTATCTGCAATACAGATGTCTTGTAAATAGTAAGGTTGCATTCCTAAGCATGTTCAGTGGGAAGTTATGATGAAAAACGTATTTAGGAGCAGGATGTCACCTTCTTGTGAATGTTTATTTGAATGTTGAATCTTGCCAATGGTTGTGACTTTTCTGCATAGAGAAGGCTTTGGCTGCATCACACAATCACTTTTCCAGTGGAGTCACTTGCCCTGAGAACCGCAGACGTCTTAAACCTGGATTTGAAGATGCAATCAGCTGAGCCACTCTAATGCCTTAGGATCTGATCTGGTCATTGGAAAAGTGAATGCAGAAGCTGTACTTTGGCTGGAGGCCAAAGCAATTATCCTGGATTGAAACTAAAAAAAGTCCTATATCCTTTTCCCTTTTGCAGGTTCATGTAGGGATAAAAAGAACTGTAAGGTGGTCTTTTCCCAGCAGGAACTGAGGAAGCGACTGACACCCTTGCAGTACCATGTTACTCAGGAGAAGGGGACCGAGAGGTAAGGCTAGATCAAAGAGAAACTGCCAACAAGCAATGCACTTCTTCCCCTCTGTGCTGCTATTTCATCTGTTTCCTGGCTGACTATTTCAAGGAGCACTGCGCTTGTTTACTAATGTAGACAAATTAACGGCATGGAACAGACAAGAACTTGCAGCATGAGGGCAAGGTGTTTGACGTGGTAAATATAAAATGAATGCTGCTCAGCCTTAAGTATAGGGCCTGTTTTCAGTTCATTGCAATGTGTGGCAGTAATGACAGTTAAGGAACTGTCTGTCTGTTGGAAGATGCCATAGTAGGCAGAGCCCTAAGGTAAAATAGCCTTGTGCCAATAAGGCTGAAATGTTGAAGGTCGTCATTGTAAGTACTGTATAGACATATTGGCTGAAAAAAGAAGGTAGCAATAGTGTAGTTCCTTTCCATTCTGCAGCAGGTTTTGGAAACACATGTGGAGAAAGTATTTATTGGCTCATTTGTGACAGGAATGTCAAATATTTTCAATAATTGCCCTCGTGTGGATTTTGTCCTTGAAAGCAAACCTTAAATCCTGAAGGACTGTGAAAAAAGACAAGGGGGCTCCTTCCTTGGGCTGTTCTAGAGACTATAATTACTCTCAGATGATCTAGCAGGAAGCGTAGGCACCATTCCCCCATTTCTCTCCATTTTGGTGGCCTGCTTATACTACAGAGGCACTAGCTTGCTCCTGGTCCACTGATGCAACTTCATTTCCATTCCAGATCCCAAGAAGTATGTTACCAAATGTGGGTTGATGTCAACAACATGACATTGGTAGCAGTTGCCTCCCCTTGTTCAACATGAGCCTTGACCCCTTCGTGGTGACTCCTCTGTTTTGTCCAGTCCCAATCCAGTCCTCATCTTCATTGTCACCCCAATTCACCAGAGCAAGCTCTTGTTCCTCATCTTTCTCCATCCAGACTTCAATATCATCATTCACTTTCTCACATCCTGGAGTTCGTTGGAACAAAAGTAGTAGGTTATCACAATTTTCTTGTGTGTTTTTCTTCTGAAAGCCACATTCTCCATGATGTTGACAGTGTTTGTGATTCTATCTTTTAGGTTTACTTTCCTGTTCTTATCTCGCAAACTCTCTCCATCATCTTATCTCAATGAGCATAGTTAAAAGCTTACAATACTTTTTTTTTCTTTAATGCTTTAAGCATACCCTAGTCCACAGACACAATGAGATAATGAAGAAAAGTCACTCTAAGATCCCCAGTGCTCAGTTCATGCTCATCAGGTTCATCATCAATGACAAGGATGGCTTTCCTAGGTAGGTTTAGCAATTTTCAAAATTGGTTCTACTGAAGGAACACATTCATAGAAAAACGAGCCTCAGAAAATTTCTGGATCCATCCGTACACTGTTTTGGTGTTTATACAGAATTGGAAGATCAGTAGGAGCTAGATTTTGAAAGCATGTGGGATTTGGGGCATGTTCAGTAAATGCGAATTTTAGTTTGTGATTACCAGTAATGTAGCTCGAATAACAAGCTCGAATTGTCACTCTTTCCTTTGGTTATACCCAGGAGGTGAAACTTCAGCCTGGAAAGTTTGAGTTTTTGAAGGCAGCATTTTATAGTTGAAGCCTGTCTCATCACAGTTGTATACCTGCTCACCTGCTAATTGTCAATGAAACAATGAAATTTTGCTTTAAATTTCAGAAGTTCTTCCAGATTTGCCCATAATGCTTTTTTTCCCCCGCAATCAAGCCAGCCCTCACTAACCCTGAAATGAGGTTCCCCTTCATTAAATTCCTCTCAGGGCAGAATTGGGCCTGCGATAGGCATCCACTTATCCCTTTGCAGTGTGAACCAAAAGAACAGAGCTTCACTCATCTTGGCATATTTACATGTCTTCATTGTTTTTCTGTTCTTCAGTTCTTCACTTGAGGTCTGATCTGAGCACCGCTTTTCTAATGTGCTTCTGTTCCTTTCCAGCCACCAACTGTAACTTGTCCCACCCTGACTTTGGATGCATTTTTTGTTTGCATCGACTCGCCTTGTCTTATTTTTGTTCAATTGAAAGAACCACTTTCTTTACTCACGCGCCCCCCCCCCCAATAAGGACACAGACAAGGTTCTCTTGGTAGAAAGGGCCACTTTATTAACTATGGATTAACCAAATTACGACAGCAGCAGGGTCAAACAATCACTAGCTCGTGCGGGTTCTAGCTGGGGGAAACGGAGCTGCCCATCTACCTTCCCCAATCTAGATATGGGCGAGCCACCTGACTCAGGTGATGGCAGGTCAAGACCTGACGTATCCTTCATTGTCATCCCGAAGGGTTGGGGCGGCTGGATAGCGCCGGCCACTCAGGACGGGCCTTAAATGCATACCCAGGCAAGGGGTCGGCTAGCCTGCCTCACCGAGCCGATCAAGCAAGCATGATCAGACATCGCTTCACCCATGCCCTTGCCACTCCACGATGGACACTGAGATTTTCCTTACCTGCCCCAAACCCGCATGACACCTGCCTAAAGTGACCAGAAACATAACCCAGTTAGTGCCACGCCCCACTAACTCCAGTCTGGGGTAGGTGAAAAAACCACCAGCCTAAGGCCAATCTGGGTGATGGCAAAAAATTCCTACCCAGCCCCCAATGGGTGACCAGCTAGTCTCAGGGTAGGCGGGTGGGGATCGCCGCTAAAGCCCCAACTGAGCGGGCTTGCTTGGCGGCGCCTCGTGGCCTGACTCTGTGCCTCCTCCATCCAATGCCTGTACCCCGTGCGGGGGTGGGACCAAACCCATTAACCCATGCACCACCAAACTTCTCCTTGAAAACGCCATGTTCCTCAAACGCTATAATTACTATATGTTAAAGGGAGTGAATAAGTGAAGCTAAATCTACAGTGATATGTGACACACGTGCACAGGCCAAACACAGCATGTTGGAAAAAGAGGAATGTTGGATAATTGAAGGTGGGATGGGACTCGGCTTGTGATTACCCAGTCCTGAAGATGTCTGTTGCCATTGCTCAAGCAGCAGTGCATCACTCACAGCTTGGGACCACAGAAGGTCCCACGGTCCTGATGCAGAAGTTCAGGTCTGTAGGGAGGAGACTCCTGTGGGTCAACTGGAGCCAGGCTTGAGACCAGTTCTTCCGGGCTGTCTGCTTCTTCCCCTGCATCCCTCAGTACCTCCTCTGTGGCCCACCTCTGAGCCATTCATGATCACATCACTCTGACCACCCTACTATGTCCACCCAGGGGAACTGCTCACAGATGGTGAAAAGGGACCTGCTTGTCCTGGAGCTCCAGGAATGGCTGTTGCTGTCCACCAGTCTGTAGTTCCTCTGAAGTTTCTTGGTTTTGCTCCTGCAAGCTTCAGATTCTCTGGTAGCCCATGTCCTTGAGCTTCTCCACAATGTAGTGGAGCTGCCAAAAAAATTACTGAGTATGTGAGCAAGAGTGGCCTGGAATAGCCTCTTCCTGCCAAATGGGAATGCCGGCTCTCAGCTCCTTGCTCCAGGAACAATTTCTTGGAGGGCGAGGAAGCCCCTTGCTGATGACAGGAGTGGCTGGAACTGTGGGAACACCAGTTTCCTCCATCATGACTTGATCCAAAATTCAAGCCAGATTTGCTGTCACTCCTCTCCACTCACCACAAGCACAGGGGAGAAGGTGGCTAACCTTTAAAGCAGAACACAAGCTTTAGCAAAGAGGCTCCACCAGGAGACAGTTCAGGCAGGGTGCCAGCTCATAAGAACATCAGGCGAGACCCGCTGGATCAGACCCAAAGGCCCATCTAGTCCAGCTACTCTCACAGTGGCCCACCAGATGCCTCAGGAAACATTTGTTACAACTCTCTTGCCTCTGGCATCTTGAAATAATCTTGCCAATCCTAAGGACTGCCTGGTGGATGATATTCCCAAAGGAAAATGAATTGCCATTAGCCATTTCTGTTCTATGAACAAAAAGTATTTGAAGTACAACATTATTATTTATTCAATTTATACCCCGCCTTTCTGTCCATAGGCATGCAAGGCGGCTTACAACAATGGCAATAAAATACAATAAAAATTACAATTTCACATTAAAAACAACATTAAAACAATTAAAATTTAAAAAACAACAGTAAGCCCCATGGATCATAAAATATAAGCAAGAATTACCATACTTAAGAATTACCATAATTATATACATTACCCCTGAAATGGATTGGATTTCCTACTGGATTAACTTGGTGTCCCAGCTATGTTTCATTTATCCACAACGTCTAGTTCTTCCACCTTCTCTATATGCTGAAAAAGTGCTTGAAAGGACTCCGGACTGTCTTCCTTTTAAATGGGAGCAATGTAAATATTTAGCCCAAAGTGATCTATGTAACGGGTGGGGGGTAGCTCTGATTTTTAGACCTTTCTGAATATACCCTTGTCTGGGAGTAAGTTCCACTGAAGTCAGTGTGACTTATATCTGAGTAGGTGTGCTATGCATACTGAGTACCAACATACTCCACAAGACACAATTGCATGTATATGTTTCTGTGTGTTTCTTTTTCCAGGACACTTGGTACTGCACAGGGTGTATTGTGGCATATGTGGAGTTCTGCAGTCAAATACAATTCATTTTTCATTTGTAAATACCAAAGAATCAAGCTGGGGTATAACCAGTTACCCTTCCAAACGAAACACTTTTACTGTTTGTTTCCAAATGAAAGAAAAGGTGTCCTTTGAAAACAGTAAGATTTTCAAATAAAGATACTGAGTTTACGCAGCTTGAAATCCTGGGCCAGCTATTCCATTTTCAGATTCAGTCTTTAGTATTCCCAGCAAACATGCACGTCCTGCCTTGCACTAACAAACTAATCCATACACCAGACCTTGCATGTACATTTGATGCTGGGTTTAGTATAAGAGATCAGCACTAACAAATGTCTTCTGAAATAGTGCCGTTAAAAGGATGGTTCAGGTTGGCATGTATTTTAAAATGTCACATCAATATTCAGTTTCAAATTAGAGGGAAAGCTTTGAGCAGCGTCATGCTTTGCCGTTGAACAATAGCTTTCTAAGCACAAGACATTTATGTGACAGATCACATTTTAATATGTTTCTATTTTGCCTTTTAAAAAAGTAATGCAGAAATTATGAAGTGTTAACTACGTAACTGTTAAAATAAATTTTGTTGGCTAGTCAGACTAATTCAGTGAACAGAATTGTGGTTTCCCAAATGTTAAAGTACTGTTTGTTGTTGTTTTCTCCCTAGTGCCTTTGAGGGAGAATACACATATAACAAAGCTCACGGAATGTACAAATGCATTGTTTGTGGAACTCCTTTGTTCAAGTGAGTAGATTAAATACTGCTACAAAATATCGATGAATTCTTGTACTGTACTTGAGTGCCAGATAGAAATGATATGGGGATTGTTAAGATTGAATTTTTAATTTCCTCCTGATAATTTGAAGTCCCAGATTTGGATGTAAATGGACTCAAACTCTTTTAGCTAGTGCCCATAAGAGCCCTGCTGGATCAGGCCAAGGGCCCTTCTAGTCCAGCTTCCTGTATCTCAGAGTGGCCCACCAGATGCCTCAGGGAGCACACAGGACAAGAGGCCTGCATCCTGTGGCCACTCCCTTACACCTGGCATTCTGAGAAATGCCATCTCAGAAACCCATGCAATCTACGTATTTTCTCGAAGCATTTGTGCCACGGTGATGGGGAGGAAAGAGAGGTCAGTGCCTTGCCCCTTCATCCTGCACCCCATACAGCTCAAGACTGGTCCCATGTATTCAAATAGTTTTTCAGGGCCAGACTAGATGTGATACAGAAGGCATGTGGAATGTTCCTGATTTTTTTTAACTTTGTTTCAGCAACTGCAATCTCCAAATTCAATTGGAGCAGCAGGTAGAGGAAAGGGGGCTTAATAATTTTTCCTCTGAGTGGTTTCCTGATCAAAATCACCCATAACCCAACTGCTTTTTGCCACACAGGAGAAAAGATACCAGGACAACGTATCTCAATTGGGGGGGGGGGGAGATTATAAGAACTGAATTCTTCTGTGTCTACATATCATTCCAAAGAGTTCTCACATTGCAGCTTTTCTTGTCATTCCAAGCAGTGTTTGTGGTGAATAAAACAGTGTTTGGGAGCTGTTCTAATACCAAAACGTTTAGGGTTGCGTGTGCTTTTTTTTAGGGGTAGGAGTTTTTCCCAAACGAGATTGTTCTGCCTGGGCTCTACTTTATTCCAACATGTTATTCAACATGTTTCTTTCCTTTCCTCTTCCTTCCAGAGTTTAGTAGAAGCCATTTCTGCTGCTGGCACAAGTCTGACTTCAGACCCCTTTGTTCACTGCATGGCTGCACTTTCCAGAGGCTGGTTTCTTAACTGGTTCCCCAGTCTCCAGTACTATCCTCAGTGAAGCCCATCATAAGGTGGACAGTATGGAAGGGGAAAGCTAGCTGAGGTGCCTTGTTATGTTTAGGTTTCTTGTTTATTTGAACCCTTGAAACGGTTAACACATTTTAAGTAGTGCACAGTACTTAAAATAAAACGAAGACCAATGGAAGAATTCCAAATTTGCTATGTTTTAGATTGGTGAGGTCCATCAGTACTGTACCTTGTCATCATAAATAAAAAGTAAAAATTAATGCTAAAGTTTGGCATGGAAAACGTTTTTCTAAAGTCAGACCTGTTCATCCTGTGAAATATTAGTAGAAAACCATGATGTAAAATTCAGGTAACAGAATTTAGTTTCTTTTTCCTGACGTTCCTGTGTCTGCTCATTGCTGCTGGCATTCATTAAGGTTGTGTTTTTCTTTGCCTCATTGCTGTCTGTAAATATATAAGTGTGACCTGTGAACCAGTTAGTTTTGCTAGAAAGGAGAGAATAGTTCTTCAGTACCAAGATTAACAAACTTCACTTTTAATAGGCCTGATTTATGTGGTTTCATTACTATGTGACATGCAAGGTCAAGGAACTCATGAATTTTCCCCTATAGATGAAAGAGTCTGAGATTTTGGGGTACATATTGAAGACATGGCTCTGTCTTTATCAGCAAGACCGAAAAAAGAAGTCACTGAAATCCTATATTGCTTTTCATGTAACCTGCCCATACCAGCAACCTGAGAAGCTTTTATTAAAGGACATGAGGGTTTTTTTTTCTTTTCCCATGGTAAAATGTGGCACAGAATTAAAACTCTTGCTCAGCAAAATCCAATGTTTCAGTTGCCTGCATACCCTGAGTTGATCACTAAGGAAATTTCCCCACATATGGCCATCTAAGGAAAAACGTTAGAAGGCTGATTGAGAAACATGCGCTCTACGTGGGGCTGCCTTTTGAAGACGGTCCGGAAATTACAACTAGTACAGAACGCGGCGGCTCAGGTGGTTGCTGGGGCACGTCGGTTTGACTCTGTCGAGCCGCTGCTACGGCGACTGCACTGGCTGCCGGTTCTGTTCCGGGCCCAATTCAAAGTGCTAGTTTTGACTTTTAAAGCCCTTTACGGCTCGGGTCCGGGGTATTTGAGGGACCGCCTCCTTCTATATAATCCAACCCGTACTCTTAGATCATCTGGGGGGGCCCTTCTGACTGTGCCGCCACCAGGAGAAGTAAGAGGAGTGGCGGCCAGGAAGAGGGCCTTCTCGGTGGTGGCCCCCCAACTCTGGAACACCCTTCCCCTCAAATTGAGAACTGCTCCCTCTCTGTTTACATTTCGGCGGGGGCTGAAGACCTTTTTATTCCAAAAAGCTTTTAATTGTTGACAGGTTGGCTGGCTGGTTATTATGATCCACGGGGCTTGTGTTTTATTTTATTTTTTTAATTGTTTTTAAATTGTTTGTGTTTTTAATCTTGATTGTTTATTGTTTAATACTGTTTTTAACTGTTTTTTAATGTTAATTGTTATACTTTATTTTTATCTTTTTTAATATTGTAAGCTGCCTTGGACATCTGCCTCGGCAGAGGAAAGGCGGGGTAAAAATTTCTTAAATAAATAAATAAATAAATAAATAAACATGAGTTCATCTCATTGGCTTTCCCTATAACCTTTTACAGGTGGCCATCATATGCATGAACTCGCTCTCCCCCCCTTACTGCTTTGTTTTCTAATACATTTCTGGCATAACGATGTATAATATGCACTTCTTTTGCGTTTACTGGCCTGTAGCAATGGAGGAGGCAAATAGCCTGGAAAAATGTCGTATTGAATTTGTGCCCAGCCTTTGAATGGAATGGCCTATTCTTTGGAATCCTCTTCTGAGGCCTTGTCCAGGTATCCAGTTTTCAAAAGTGAAGTGGGTGTCAACAGAGTCTTTTTGGTTGTGGTCTCATTTGTGGGACCCATCTCTGAACACCATTTTGCTATCACTTGATGGATAGTGTGCTCTCTGTTGTTCTTTGCCTGTTTTATTTAATGGGATTTTAAAAATGTGTCTCTTTTATGGTGAATTATCTAAACAAAAACGTCTTCAGAGTTTACAAGTTGCTTTGAAAGCTAATCAATAGAAAAGTGAGATATGATGCTTTGAACCAGTGAATCTCAACCTTTAGGAGCCTGTAGATCATGGAGGCAAAAACTGGGAGCATCATAGAACCCATTCCAACACCCCCTATCCCCCTGCCCACAAACAATTCAATTCAATTAGAGAACAGGATTTCTTATTTACAGAGAAGATTTGTGGGTTGCTGCTTTTGTTGTTGGCGGTGGCTGGTCCTCTTTGGTGGTCCTTGGCGAAATGATGGAAGTGATCCAAAGCTATCTTTCTTTCTTTCTTAGACTTTTCAGGCTACTCCTCACGGTCTCACGGACCACAGGTTTGGACCCAGTGCTTTAAGCAGATTAGTCTGTTTCAATTTTAGATGCTGCTAATTTGGACCTGGGTAAAAAAAAATAGCTTTAAAGGCAAGTGAAGACTTGAGTTCTTGTGGAACTGTAAAACAGTGGCAGACCTGGGGGGGCAAGCAGTGCCAATGCCCCAAGTGCTGGGCTGGGGGAGGGTGGCAGCAAAGCTGCCCAACCCCTGTCAGCCCCCACCCCAAGGTCCGGGTCGCTCCAAGAAGTGGCTTCCATGGAAGCTGCTTCTCGGAGTGATCCAACATGCAGCTACACAGCACCGCCTTCTTGGAAAAGCGAGCAACGCTTTATTGCCACGTCTGGCTACTCCGAGAAGTGGCTGCTTCTCAGAGCGACCTGGCATGGCTACAAGGTGCCACTTGCTGCTCTGAGAGGGGGCAGGCCGGCGCTGCAAATCCGCTGTGTTGGGTCACTCTGAGAAGGGAGCAACCAGGCACAGCTCCGAAGGCCGGCCTGCCCCTTCTCAGAGGGGGGCACCCCTTCGTACCCGTGTCAGGTCGCTTCTCGGAGTGACCCAACACAGTGGGTATGCAGCGCTGGCCCACTCCTTCTTGGCAGTTTCTTAGCACAGCTGTGAACAGCACAGGACTTGCCGGGGGAAAAAGATGGTAGTCTTATGTATGCGCTCATTGGTAAAAAGGTAAAGGTTTCCCCACGACCAAATGGTCTAGTTGTGACCGACTGTAGGGGGCGGTGCTCATCTCCGTTTCTAAGCTGAAGAGCCGGCGTTTGTCTGAGGACAAGCTTCCGTGGTCATGTGGCCAGCATGACTATACGCCAAGGCGCACGGAACGCCGTTACCTTCCCACCGATTCGGTCCCTATTTATCTACTCGCATTTTTAGGTGCTTTTGAACTGCTAGGTTGGCAGGAGCTGGGACAAGCAATGGGAGCTCACTCCGTTGTGTGGTCTCGAACTGCCAACCTTCCAGTCAGCAGCTCGGCGGTTTAACCTGCAGCGCCACCACATCCCTTCATGTGCTCATTGATAGGATGGACCAAAACATTATTTTACAGAATAATGCTTGGATTAAAAGGTGGATGACTTTGCTTTGATTATATTTGTGTGATGTGTTAAATACATACTATGCACATTTTAAAAAGTAGAATATGCATCAATTACATACTTATTTGGGAAATTGTGAGAGTATCCAGTTGTCTTTTGCATCCTTCACGCCCTGCTCTATACACATGAGTTCCTTGATGACAACTACCTCTCCCCATCAACAGCTATCCCTTGAATGGCACTCGTGGGACAACTACATGCCTACTGGTGCACAGAAAGGATCAGATCCTGAAGACGCTGAACATGTATCCTCTTAGGTCTACAAGGGCTTTATTTGCGTTGTCAATCAACATGTTTTAATTGTTCCTGCCATCAGTTACTGTGCAGATTTGTTTTGGAAGGAGTCAGCATGCATATGGGGAAACTTGATTTAAATTGCCTTGATTTGTATCAGTCTGCCTGCTTGTACATTAGACTAGAAAAAATGTATTTCGCCTCACTGAAAAAATTTTCTGGTGGTTATGACCAGACAAAAGAGGCTACTGATAGGATCTTTAAAGCCTGGTGTGCTTTTTATATCAGGACCCTCTTTAAGGAGGGGTGAAATTCCTGGCCATATGATAGTCTCTCTAAGTTTGGGGTGAGGTTGTGGACACAGTAAACCCACGCACCTGTGGGCCTGGGTGGCAGAACAGCTTTATTGCACCAGTGTTCATTGGCAGTGGAGATGAGCTGTCTGATTAATGCGGCTGGTATAAAGTTTAACTTTCAACTATTTATTAGAATATCTTTCTGGCTGAAGAATTTCCATCTTACATCCCACTTTTTGATCTTGTTGAGGGCTTCCCTTTAAAATTAGTTTCAGTACAAAGAGGAAAGAAGCATTTTTCCATATATGCATGCATGCGCTCCCCTTTTCCTGGGCTGGTTGCTTCTTTCTACAGCTATCAAATGGAGTATTTCCAGTTAGCTGGAAGTTTGATTCCTTATAAATTCTTGCTTCGCACAGATTTATTTTGATTTAGATGGTTTTCTGTTGAACCATTTGCAGTTGCTCTTACCAGAGGAAGCATAAAGCTTCTCAAGGAAAAAAACAACATCCAACCTTCTTTTTAAAAGGGTCTGCCGTATTTCTGATGCATTACCCTAGAAAATTTCCCCATTAAAGTAGCATCTTTTATGAAGACTCCTGCTGTATGTGCTTGTATCTGGCTATGGCAGCTGTGAGTTTTTTTTTATATACATACACGCACACACATCCCACTGATAGTTAATTTGTAATATAAATCTCGCTGGAGCATGCCCACTAATTGGTTGGAGAGGTAGAGCTAGACAATGCTGCTTATGGCTGTTTGTTCAGCTCGGCCCAGTCACAGGGTTAATTCTGCTTGGCAGCACATTGGCAGCCTCTTGAAAGTAATTACCCAACTTACTTCAGCCAACTTACTTCAGCTGTTTTCCCACAGCTGAACTGAGAGCTTCAAAGGCCTCTGAGTTTGGAACTACATTATTAACCTATATCTGAAACCTGATGTTCCCACCAAGCCTAATTTTGTTTCCTGTTTCCTCCTCCCTCTCATCATTCAATGTGCAGCTTTCGTCATTCATTGATGATATGCTAAAAAACATGAAATACGACATATTTAAACAGAAACTGGTCGTACACAGTGAGCATAACGATGGCCTGCTTTATGGGGACTGTGGTTGCATTTGGTAGGAATTCACAAGAAGTTTAGATTTCTTTCCCTCCTCCCCCGTAAATGCTCGTTTCCCTTAAGAATGCCTGGGGGAGGACGGAGAAATAAAGGCAGGCACTTTCATACAACCCGCTTCGAGGATGCTGTCCAAGGAAACATTCCTCACAAGTATAGTATAAAGGAGTAAGCGCACAAATAGTGTTTTAACAGTTAAATGTAAGTTATACTTACTTAAAACGTAGTTATGTCATCATATTTCTCCCTTTTTCAGAGTTTTCTGTGGCCTTTCTAAAAGGTACATGAACCCAGGCATATGGTTCCTGCGTATTTTCAGATATGGGTTTCCCATGACATAAACAGTTCTTTATAATTAACTGATTTCTCTCTCTCTCTCTCTCTCTCTCTCTCTCTCTCTCTCTCTCTCTCTAGATCAGAAACAAAGTTTGACTCCAATTCAGGTATGTTTACGTTCACAATCTTATGGTGAGTGTGCCATTTTCATGTTACTCTCCAAAGAGCAATTTATCAGTTCAAGTACAATCTTAACTTTAAACAGTCTGGAACAGGCCAATCTTGCAAAACAATCTCAGGTTTCAGAATGCCTTGAACAGTACTATGATTGTTAATGGCATTGCTTTTATTCTTTCCATTGGTTCAAGTCTCCTTAATTTTATTATTTCATGGTAAGATGATTGCAAGGAAACCATGTCTACATTAAGCCTTGAATGATATGGAGCTGAGGGAAGTGGACTTGGGGAATATTTACAAGGATATTTTTCTTCCTGGAGGACAAAGCTGTTTCATGGGCATGAAGCCTGGCCAGCCAATACATCAGGGAACAGGTTATTTGTCATGAAATGTTCATGACTTGTGCATGTATACATGCACACCAGACAAGGTTGTGGAGTTCTCTCTAGTTGGTTAATTTAGATGGCAGATTCTAAATTCAGATTTATAAGAAATATTGATGTCACAGACTTTAGAAAGCAGAACACCCTACATTTAAATTCAGCAGGGGAAAATATATCTTTTTGGCAAAGCATTCTTAAATCAGGGGTGAAAGAAGCTGATTGTCATTTATTTTAATAGCACATGCTTTCATGTTTAATACAGTTGATTTTATGACAACATGCTTTTTACATTGTAAAATCATAGCTTCTGTTGAGATATTTCTTCCTTATAATTTATTCTTTAATGTAGATTTTCCGTATAGAGATTTTCCATATAGATTTCCACTTACGATGTTCTGTCATTTCATAAAAACAGTTAAGAAGCATCTTCTGGGTGTAGTTGCCTAGTGTCTACGTATATTCAAACTAAGGAAGGAGTGTATATGCTGTCTGCAGTACAGACTTTGCCCAACTCAAGTTAAAAATCCTTTGAATGTTGCTCTAAATACATGCTGCGTGGTAGGGACAGAGAAGTTTAAATTGCGTGATGGTATGGTAGACGTCAAACCTCTGGAAGAGCTTTTATTGACATCTGACTCTTCTGGCTTTACAAAGAAGTGTTTCTTTAGTTGTATGCTGGCTGCTTCATTACCCAAACGATAATGTTTGGACATCCTGTGAGAATAGGTCCGTTTTAACAAGAGGTATTCTGGAATCTGTCTCCAGAAGATTGCCAGCCTTTCTATCCAGTTCATGTGTCATTTCTAGTTTTACACATGAAACATAATTGTGCATCATTGCCTCTCCCTGCATTTCCTTGTTCTGGAACAATGATGTTGTATACTATCATTGTACCACTCTCGCAACTGCTTTCTGTGCTACTGGCATAATGAGAGAAGCAACAAGCCACAGAAAAACACTCATGCTGCTGTTGCATTTTCTCTTTTTCCACTGCCTGCATTGCCCCAGTTTCTGGTAGGGGCAATGATGGCCTGTGAAAGGCTCTGCAGAGCAGGTCCTCAGGGCTGGGGCCAGACCACCCATGACCTGACTAAGGGCGTCCATCCTACTTGGAGGTCATGGCTTGTGGCATCAGAGGGCATGTACGTGGAGGGGTGCACACTTGTGCACATGTTTGGCACCAGAAAAGCAGAGGCACTGGCGGGGGGGGAGAGACACACATGGATGTTTACGGGTAGGGTACAGATCAGCTGGGGCTGCATTTGTGGATGCCTTCCACAAGCCCAAGGTTACCCCAGAAGCACAGAAAGGATGCAGCCATGCTATGCTAGCACAGCACAAGAAGAGGACCGCCAGGATATGAAACCAGGACTTGGTACTTAGAAGATACTTGGTGAGCAGTTGAAGGATTCTGGTTTTTCATGTTGCACTGTTTGCGAATACCCCTTTTCCCCCAGGAAGAGCTGCTAAGTGTCGGAGTGGACAGTTCACCACCCAAGTAATTCCTGCAGTAAGGGAAAGACTTCTTCTCCTTGTCCCCTTAACTTACCCTTGTCCCTTCATTGCCCCACCTATCCTCTTTAGGAAGGGCAGGGTCCAGTCCATTTTAAAGCTGCACCTTACTGCCGTCCCAGCTAGCTCTATTTTTGATGAGGCCAGTCCAAGCAAAGCAGATTGGGACTCATGGCCATGGTGGCCCTTCATACATGAAGAATAATCTCCATGGCAAAGTACCAATGACCATACTGTAGCCCTACGTTGGTTGAAATCACAGATCTAAGATGTACTTTTTCAGTATCTAATGCAGAGCCAGGGTGATTTTAGATGTTGCAGAGGACGCTGCCATAGAAGATCAAGAATAACTGGAAACATTCACAAAGGCCAGGACTGGTGCTAAGGTGCAGTGGGCTATGGGACCCAGCAAGGTTCTTGATCCCTTTGCAAGCCTCCATCCTCCTTCACTGCTCCTTGGGAGTGCACTGTGTGCAGCGGCAGTGAAGAAGGCAAATTCCATGCTAGGGATAATTAGAAAAGGGATTGAGAATAAAACAGCCAATATTGTATTGCCATTGTACAAGGCAATGGTAGGGCCACACCTAGAGTATTGCGTACCGTTTTGGTCTCCACATCTCAAAAAGGGCATAGTGGAATTAGAAAAAGTACAGAAAAGAGCAAGTAAAATGATTACTGGGCTGGGGCACCTCCCTTACGAGGAAAGGTTACAGCGTTTGGGGCTCTTCAGTCTAGAAAGAAGGCGCCTGAGGGGGGACATGATTGAGGCATACAAAATTATGCACAGAGTGGATAGAGTAGATAAAGGGAATCTCTTTTCCCTCTCACACAATACCAGAACCAGGGGACATCCTCTAAAGCTGAGTGTTAGGAGAGTTAGAACAAACAAAAGAAAATATTTATTTACCCAGCGTGTAATTAGAATGTGGAACTCCTTGCCATGAGATGTGGTGATGGCATTGGGCCTGGATCAGTGGTGTCATCCAAATGATTTAGAAACCGGTACTCACTTTTGATTGGCACTTGAGCAAATGCCAAACAAATAATGATTTAGGCCAGCTCAACTTCTAGAAACCGGTACTCGCGTAGTGGTGCGTAGTGGGTGCATGACATCACTGGCCTGGATGCCTTTAAAAGGGGATTGGATAGATGGAGGAAAACTCCATTACAGGTTACAAGCTATGATGGGTATGTCCAGTCTGAGATTAGCTGGTCGCTCATCTTGAGGGCCGGGTAGGAATTTTTTTCTGTCATCCAAATTGGCCATGGATGTCAGTTTTTTTGCCTACCCCAGACTGGTGAGGGAGGGATGGGTGTTCAGTAGGTTACAGGATTTACATTGTGCTTAATAAAGTTGAACCCCAACCTCAGTCTGGTGTCTTCCTTGGGGGTGGTGCAAGGGTCAAGGTGCAAGGGTCAGATGCAGGGGAGTGGCAGCAGGACACAAGTATCTGGTTGTCTTGTGTGTTCCCTGAGGCATCTGGTGGGCCACTGTGAGATACAGGAAGCTGGACTAGATGGGCCTTTGGCCTGATCCAGCAAGGCTTTTTCTTATGTTCTTATGGAACATATGCACCCTCCCATGTCATTATGACCCTTGCCCTAAGCATAGAGTCTGGCCCTGTGGAGGGGAAAACAGTACAGTTAGAAGGGCCAGCTGTGGTCCTTCTAAGCTCTCAGTACTAATTCTGAGCCTGGATCTGAGTCCATTAACCAGAAAACTATCCCCGCAAAGCAGAGAGACTGGAACCAGAGATCCCCTTGAGCCAGCTCTCCATGGAGGCAGAGCCCCTGGAGGAATTCACCTTTCCCATATACAGAAACCCAGGCGCTATGACTGGGTACACAAAAAGTGGCCATGAGCGAGGAGGGATGCAATGGAGAAAGATAAGCCCCCAGGCCAGAGAGCTGCTCTCTAGGTGGAAAGGTAGAGCCGGGAGGCAGAAAATCCTGCTGCTCCAGCCGATGAGGAGCTACCAGAACTACCTCTGCTCTTTCCACTGTACTTTTTTGATGAGCCCTGGAGAGAAACATAATGGGCTGGAAGGTATATAGGGCAGTTGGGGGGGGGTGTTTGTGCTTGGTGCATCCGTAGTTCCAGTACCATTGTAAATAAGACTCTCAAACTATCTGTGAACTTTTTGGGTTGTTTGGAGAGGGTCCGCTGTCAGAAAGCCAAACCTTCAGTCCTTGAAGGCTCAGACTCCACTTCCCTTATCCAGGACCAGACAGCTCAACAAGTCTGGTTTGGAGTTGTGACTTCCTTTCGCAGGAAAAATTGATGATGGAGCTGCAGGAAACTGCCTTGCTTGCTTTGAAATAACACAGTTCTTACTCCGCTCTGGAAGAATCCGACCTGTAAAACAGAACAGTGTCTCTTCCATTTTTGTGCTGGCTGACAAATGGTTGCGTTAATTACTGTTAACCTATTTCAGAAGCAGTAATCTGGCCTCTTGGTTTTTTAGCTTAATGGACTGCATGGACTTAACCAGCTTCTTGATTTATATGGGCTATCTAAGAATTGAATGGAACAGTAATTTACAGAGATGTGTCTGCAGAACCATTGACTGAAATGTACTACAAAGGAGTTGTTACTTTTTAAAAGTATCATTACCTATTTTCGGACACTTTGTAAAATTAACCGTGTGTTAAAGGAGCATAAGAGGCAAAAGCATGGTTTTAAATGTGTTTTTAAAGTTTGCAAAGATTAATGCTGGGAAAGTATTATGAGCGAATTGCCTGTATTATACAGACTCACTGCCTTTAATTCAGACTAGATTCTCTCTCTCTCTCTCTCATCACACTCTTGCCATATGACTGCTTATTTACATAGACCTATTGCGACCATAATGGATGGTAGAGGATCAGAAAGAATAGCGGTACTATTTCTTTGTGCTGACTAGCCATTGAAAAAGGAAATGCACACAAGCTTATGGCATGCTGTGGAAACTGAAGCCAAAAGCTGAAGTTTTGCCTTTGAATTTTTTTTTTCAATGAGCTTTGAATTGGTCATGATGAAAAATGGGTGGAAGAAAAAGGAAACCCAGTATAAAAGAGAAAATGCAGTGACACAGCAAGAACATAGGAGATACTGCTCTAATTTGCTACACAACAGATTCATCTAACGTCCTCAGAGTCTAAATATCAATTTCTTCCTAAACGTCGTACTACTTAGAGTATTTTTAAGAGCTTGCTTTATCGTATTGAAAAAGAACTCAAAGTGGCAAGTGAAAGAGATGCTTTTTCTTGATCAATTGGCAGCTGCGGTGTGGGTCTGATTCAGACAGCATCATAGGGGACAAAGAGTTAAAACTTGCTTCTCTGTACAGTGGGCCTAAACTGGATTGGACCTCCCACAGTGCTATTTAACAAAGGGAAAACAATCAGGCACCTGAAATACGTGTTCGAATAAGCACAGAATGCTCTTTTTTCCTCAGAAGACTTTGCCCAGACTGCCAGTTGGGTACTACAGCAGTGGTTCTCAAAAGTTTTAGCACCGGGACCCACTTTTTAGAATGACCATCAGTCTGGGACCCACCAGAAGTGATGTCATGGCTGGAAGTGCCGTCAAATTGTGATGCCAGAGCCTGCTGCTTTCCTGAGAATATACGAAGAAGGAAAAGAGAGTCTGAGATGACCTCCAGGTTTGCAAGCTCAGGCTTTCTGGAGTTGAAGGAAGATGGGTTAATAAGGAAGGAAAAGATGAAAGTTGGGTATCGTTTCTTTAAAGGAAAGCAAACACTTCCCACATGCTTGTATTTGACGCATCAGAGATGAACAGATGGGGAAGGAATTTAGTCAGGTGAACATGTAGGGCTGGAGCTGGAAACTAGGTGAGTAATTTCAGATTGAGATGGTTGGATGGAGAAGGCGGCGGAGGAAGGAAGGGCCTTTGAGGAGGGCCGATACACAAAGCTCAGCCTGAGCAGACATGTATAGTGTTGCACTCCGAAACACTTGACTGAAAAAAGGCACTTGGCCTTAGACCCCCTATTTTCCAATGAATAAGAAGTGAATGTGCCCCTACCCCGGGGCGGCTCCAGCCTCCCTGATACTGCGTTGGATTTGGCACAGGTCCGCCAGCCGCGCTAATCCAGCACTGTATAGGATTGCGCTCTGAGCCCATGTGCACATTTACTCCTGAGCAGGCAAACGTGCCTCGGCTGCTCTCCAAGGCCAGGCAGAGGGGAATGCAAGAGTGGTCCTGATACAATGAATGCGGCGCTCAAGTAACACTCCAGAAGGCATTTTGCCATAGTAAAAAGGAGACAACCAGAGGCTTGAGCAACAGTTTTTTTAAAGCCTTGTAAAGCTAGGTGAGTCTCAATAGTTGAAAGAGTGGGTCCCAGTTCTGAAACGTTTGGCAACCACTGGGTCAGACAATCAAGAGGAAAAAATGAAAACAGGAGAAATACATTAGAAGGGTGTCAAAACTAAGGATACGCTGCAGGAAACAGGGACTGCCATTTAAAATAAAGTTGCCCCCGATGAGAACAGATTTGAAGGGTATCGGCAAATACTAGAGACCTTTAAAGGGAAACAGTGGGGTGAAACAAATAGAGGCATGCCTTGGCATCACAGGGGTTCTGTTCCTGGAACCCCCAAAGATGGCGAAACCTGACGTTAGTAAGATTTAACTGTTACTGAATGTTTGTCTGACTCCTGGTGGGAAGGACAGCCTTAGTAATTGCTTTTACAAACTTCTAGCCAGAAGGAACCATGTTAAGTTCAAAAACGGGAGAGAAGTGGAATGCTGCTCACACTGGAGGAGCAAGAGAGGTTCTAGAGAAATGAATTTGCCAGATAATATAGTTACATGGAAGTTGGCATCAGTTTTGTTGCATCATCTCCAACACGTATCAGTTTTGTTGGTGTTTATCTCCCGCTCGACATTCTTGAGACGTGTCGGAAACATCTGATGACCAGAGCAGACATTTTACGTATTTCCTGGGCATGGCCAGTAATGATAGATGTCTGGAAAGGGGTTGTAATTAAGATAATGGCTATTAAGGGATGTAGTCTCCCTTATGTGTCAAAACTGTTTGGTTTGGATGATAAAGGACCTCATCCCAGCTGATGATATAGAATTGGGGTAGTGCCTGGTGATTGTCACAAAGATACCAGTTATTTGGCTTACAGCTTTTATGATGAAACTGACCTAACATTAAAAGAGCAGTAAGAAATGAATTGGTAACAGGTTTTATAGAAAAATTAAATTTATTCATAGTTTATTGGTAGGGTGGGGTTTTTTGGTGATATTTTCTCCAAAATTTCTTGATTAAAATAGCAAATTGCAGTGTGATGTGTTTTTACCCAAATTTTTATTGCAAGTGGTACAAACAGCGCAATAAATAAGGGTGAATTGCCCTATACAGTAAAGGCAAGCAATTACTGGCACACATAAAGGTAAAGGTTTCCCCATGACTGAATGGTCTAGTCGTGACCGACTGTAGGGGGCGGTGCTCCTCTCCGTTTCAGAGCCTGTAGAGCTGGTGTTTTGTCCGAGGACAAGCTTCCGTGGTCATGTGGCCGGCATGTCTCTACGCCATAGCGCATGGAATGCAGTTACCTTCCCACCGAAGTGGTCCCTATTTATCTACTTGCATTAGGTGCTTTCGAACTGCTAGGTTGGCAGGAGCTGGGACAAGCAACGGGAGCTCACTCCGTTGCGCAGTCTTGAACTCCCAACCTTCCGATCAGAAACCCGCTGCACCACCACGTCCCTGACACTGGCACACATACCCCAGCCCAAAATAACCTGCTTAAAAATTTCCAAGCTGCACTGTGATTGCTGCTTGGAGTGTCAAGAAGCTGCTGCTTACTACTTCCACATTCCATTGCAGTCACCCCAGCGTGCACTGTGAACTATGAACATGCGCGTTCATGCAAGTTTAAGCAAGCTCCCTCCTGTTTCTGCCACTCCTCCTCCTGATCCCTTGCTGAAAACTATTTGTGGATTCCTCTAAACTGTGTCAAAAATAAACAAAAGTGGCATTATTTTTGTGAAATTAATCTAAATTGGTTTCAAACTCTGTCAAAATAAGCAAAAGCAGTGTTTTTTCACATTTTGGCCTAAATTTCGTCGTTATGTAGCATTTTCAGTGGAAATTTTCATTATTTAGCATTCTGTGTTGATCACTGAAAAACCCCATCCCTATTTATTGGAAAGATAAATATCAAACTGAAGAGCAAGCTTTTGTAAATGTCTTTTTTCTATACTGCTGCTCATGTATAGTATTGTTTCTGTGTTAAGGTGGAAGGAATGGGTGCAGTAATCATATAGATATGTGGAATTTTATTTAATTTTCATCTTCAAACAATTTTAATCTTGCAACTTTGTTGGGTTTACACAATACTGTTTTCAGATAATATGAAACTTGTGTTTTTGGTTAGGCAGGCAAGAATCTAATTTTTGTTTTAGTTAGCTAGTTTTGCTAGTTAGCTTAAGGGCCCAATCCTATCCAACTTTCCAGTGCTGATGTAGCCACAATGCAGCTCTGAGGTAAGGGAACAAATTATGTTGTGGAGACCTCTATGACGCTGTCTAACCATCTCATCCTCTGCCGCCCCCTTCTCCTTTTACCTTCAATCTTTCCCAGCAGGAGGGTCTTCTCTAAAGAGTCCTCTCTTCTCATGAGGTGGCCAAAGTACTTGAGCTTCAGCTTCAGGATTTGTCCTTCCAGGGAGCAATCAGGCTTGACTTCCTGGAGGATTGACCGATTGGATCTCCTTGCAGTCCAGGGGACTCTCAAGAGTCTTCTCCAACACCATAATTCAAAAGCATCTATTCTTTGGCACTCTGCCTTTCGTATGGTCCAGCTCTCACAGCCATACATTGCAACTGGGAAACCAGAGCTTTGACTATGCGAACCTTTGTTGGCAGGGTGATGTTGGCAGGCTTTTGATTAAGTTGTCTAGGTTCGCCATAGCTTTCCTCCCAAGAAGTAAACGTCTTTTAATTTCATGGCTGCAGTCACCATCTGCAGTGATCTTGGAGCCCAGGAAGATAAAGTCTGTCACTGCTTCCATTTCTTCCCCTTCTATTTTCCAGGAAGTGATGGGAGTGGTTGCCATGATCTTAGTTTTTAGTAAACTAAGATCTTAGTAAAGGGTCTTACCTTGTATCTAAACCTTGTTTCTTACCTTGTATCTAAAGAATATGAAAGCACCACTGATATCAATGGGACTTCAGTATTCTAGGTTTGAGCACTGGCACTGCATGTTACAAGCGTGCCATCAGGCACGTTTGTGCCACCATGGGAGTAAGTGATGCTGCAGCAGGAGCCCCAATTGCTGGTGGAATGGAGGCATCGTCTCGGGGATCCTATCTCCCCTCGTGGGCTCAGAAGCCCAACATGGGGCTTTTTGCCAGCCAAATAGCTGTCGCAGACTTGAGAAGCTCCATTGCACAGGCTGGGGCTTTACTTGGGAATATATATATATTCAAAGTAAAAATCCGTGTAGATTATATATATATATATATATATATAAATTTAGCAATTCTTCTTACTACTTATGAATTTACAGTCCCGTACGCGAAAATCCGTTACATTTCGGTTTTATTTACATTACTAACTAATACAGCTTTCAGAAATCTTTCTAACTTATCACTAATACATAGATAATTATCTACCACTTTTTATATCCGAAAGTTGTATTCCCTTTCTCTCCTTTTCTTTTACGTTATTGGAGAAGTGGTTCCCTGGTTCCATGGCCAAAATTTACTCCATTTTGTTTTTGACATTCTTTCTTTCTCATACCTTTGTAATGCATTAACTTGAAACAAAATTAGTTCAAGGACCTCCAGCCTCCTTGCACAGGATATAGCAGTGGGTGTTTCACTCCACTGCTCCTTTGCTGGGTAAGTGGGCCCTAAATCTTCGTACCTGTAGTGGCCTTTTGGTGCTCCCTCATGCACCTGTTGAACTGCTTAAATGCATACGCCACCATCAGTCTTTATGATGTCACTGCTCTTCCTATTGTTGTAACATATGGGCAGCCCAGTCCTTTGGCTCCCAGCACCTATGACTCCAGCAGCACCGAAATGGTGACCGCTGTATCCTATGGGTGTTGAGGCAGCCGCCAGAGTCTCCATGGGGTAAGGGAGTTGAGCCCCAGCTAGAACGCAGCCAGCAGCAATGGGTCTCCTTGAGTCTGTACTCACTATTGAATGGGCGCAGAATCAAGAATGCCTGTATTGGGCTGCCTGGCCAGGAAAGGAGAACAGGATATGGCAGCAGAGGCTGCTGCCCTCTTCACCCCCTCCCAGGCCTACTCCTCCCCTCACCCAATTCCGCCTTCCCCCGCCCGCCCCAGCAAGCCTCTCTGGTGGCTGGCAGTAGTACTTACTGCTGGTTGCTCTCCACAGAGCAACTTAGTGGCACTTAGGCCAGTGCCAGTGTGCCTTTCTCCCTGGTACCACATAGGATACCACATAGTGCCCTCTGTGTGTCAAAAGAGATGAACAGCCCAAAGTGTTGGCTCATAGAACATGGTATGGTCCCCAAATTTCAGAACCCAGGAATAATATAGGGGTGAAAGGCAGAAGAAAACAATTGTTATACTCTCTCTCTCTCTCTCTCTCTCTCTCTCTCTCTCTCTCTCTCTCTCTCTCTCTCTTAATTACACTGTACTGGTTTTTGTTAGAACCAGTCATTTCAATTCTGGGATGCTGAAGGGGATCAGATCCGTCTTCAAACAGTCTAAATTAATAGGCTTTTTGAGGTTTCCCACTCCTTTCATGTGTTTTTGAGGACAGAGGTGTGTTGCATAAGGAATGGAAGTTTGGGCTTCATTTGGACAGGGTTTGCAAGGTGTTTTGAGTGCCTTCTGGGAGATCTTTGCCTTGCTGATTTGTGGGAACCAGGCCCCTTCTCTCTGAAACAGATTGTCCTAATGACTCCTTTTCGCCCCCTGCAGAGATTTGTGCTGTGTGTTACCTCTTCAGTAGTTTTATAGAAGGAATCCTACTGAGTACACCTGGTGTTATAGACAACTGCAGAAGGAGCATGTGCAAAGCTTTTGGCATGCTTGAGTTTCAGGGATGGGAATGCTTTGCTTTTAAGTGTATACAGCAGTTTGTGCTTAATAAATGCTTTATTTTTCCACAATGGGCACACAAGTGTGCAGCAGAACTGAAGCTTGGGAAAGGCAGATGATAACCACGAACAAAGATGAAAGATTAGAAGTTGGTTACAGATGGTTGGTAGTGAGAAGGGAAGAGGTCCTCTCCAGTTTTCTCATGCTACAGTTCTGTCAGAAGTCACTCAATTTCCTCACCATAAGTTTGGAAAGGAATTGCTCTTTGTTATAAGGACATAATAAATCTGTTGGCTTTTAATAATAACTGAACAGGGTAAGAATGCACTAAATAATACTATTTTGGCAGATTTCCTATGCGCATATAAAATAATACGCTAAACCAGTGGTTCCAAAACGGTGTGTTGAGACCCACCAGTGGGTTGCAACCCTATTTTTGGTGGGTCGTGAAACTGATAAGCTGATGGCTAACAAGGACAATGTATCGAGCCCTACGGAAACCAGGCAAACATGCCTAAGTCCACTTCAAAGGACAGGCCAAGGGGAACTCAAAGCTACCAGAACAGTCCCAATCTGGTGAACATGGAGCTCAACAAACCTTCCAGAAGGCGTTTCCCCCCCCCCAGTAAAAAGGATAAAAACAGATGCTTGAGCAACTGATAAAAGTGAAACTTTATTGACAGTGCAATCCAAGCGCTGCCCTGAGCCAGCACAGGTCCCGCGAGCTTACCGTAAAGTGCAGCTACTTAAGAACAGGCTAGGACTGCCTAAGGATGTGCGCTGGCCTAGCAGCACTAAATCTGTGCTGAGACAGGGCAGGTTTGTGCCAGCCAGGGCAGACTGATGCAGGGGGTTGGAGAGGCTGCTGGAGGCCTGATTCACTGTGCTGAGAAATAACCCAACTTACTGCTGCATCCTCTGGAAAGCAGCAGGCTCTGGCATCACAATGATGGCACTCATGGCCATGACATCACTTCCGGTGGGAAGATTGTCATGCTAAAAAGTGGGTCCCGGTGCCAAAATGCTTGAGAACCCCTGTTCTAGAGGAACACCTAAGTTACGCTGCAAGGAGGAGAGTTGGGCACTTTCAGGCTTGCTCCTTGTACCCCCAGCCAGTCGTTGCTTTCACACTTGCAGTCCTTTGTGGCATTGCAGTGCACCTTCCACGCTGCCGTCCTTCACGAAGTCCTGTTCACACCGTTGAGGGATACACCGCGGAATGACGCTGGGATCCAGTGGTCCCGTCTGACTCTCCATCTTTCACCACCCCTCTCAAAATAGGCAGGAGAGTATCACTGAAAACAGTCCACTTGGGTAGCCGTCGAAAAAAGTGGAATTTTCTGCATTAATGAGTGCGACTGTTTAAGTGCAGAAAAAATACAGGTGAACAATGAGTTATGGATGTTTAGTTATGGAGGATAACATTTAGCTAATCCTCTGTAAAGGCTAAGGGAATAAGATGTGACAACCCCAGAGTAAACATCCCACCTGGAAGTGCGCTTATAGTGATGTGATTTGCTGGCGCTTTTTTTCCTTTGAGGTCATTGGAAGCATTTTTTATTTAGCATTCTCTTCTTCCTTTTTTGGAGGCTATTTACCTTAACAGAAGCAGTTGGAAATATAACACTCCTTCGTTTGGGTCAGAAGTCTTTTTTTTTGTTCCACATGTAGTTGCTGCCTTGTTTTCGGAACTTGTCAAGTCCTCTGTGTCGTCACTGCTGCTGGAACGAGCATCCTGGTGGTGGAACACATTTCCATCGGTCCCCAAACGTGCTCCGGAAGTGCATGGAGCTATTTGCTTCGACATGGCCACTGGAGGGCCATGGGGGGCCCGCAGGCAGTGGCAGGCTGATGGGTGGGTGTAACGGGGACGGGGCCATGTCGGAGGCAGGAGGGGTGGTACCCAGTGTGGGCAACTTGCACCGGATGCTATGCCCTCTGGTGACAGCTGACAGGCTCAATTTGCCTTCTTAGACTTGCACCAGCTAAAGAGCTGGTGCAGATAAGAAGAGACCCATCAGTGGTTGAGGAGCTTTTGGGAGGAGGAAGAGAAAATATTTTCCGTTTCCCCCCCCAAACGTCATGCCATGGCAGGGAAAACCATAGGATGAGGCTGTCATACACTGAGTTATTTCCTACATGGATTTTACTTGGATGCAAACATGCTATTTTCCTGCACATAACACCCTCCTTCCCATGATAGAAGAGTAGGAACCCTGTAAGTTTTTATGTCCCCAGGGAAGAATGCCGAAGGTGCTTAGCTGTGATTGCAACCAACTTCTGCAGTGGCAGTGCATTTGCCATTCCCCTTAAGGGGGAATCAACTGGTTCTGGTTTCCCTGGGAGGTCACAACCCCCCGGTTGGGAATCGCTGCCTTCGGAGTTCTGCTTCCCTCTATGTGAAACTGGAGCTGGCCTTCTCCATGTAGCATGGAATTGCAATGTCTCCAACATTGAGTAGGCACCTGTCTCACAACTACATGAAACACGTCACACAGCAAAGCATTCTTGGTACACAGGGCCAGCCTTAGGAGAAACATTCCAGAACAGAGGAGTATCTAACCAGGGAAGGGAGGTGGTCCTTGGATCCTTGAAATGGCAGTTGGGATGCTGACTAGTCTGTCATCTCTCCCTTTCTGCTCCCACAGTTGGCCGTCTGCAACAGAGATGTCTTGCACTGGTGCAGAACATTTCTGGTTAGTCACACTAGCACCAAGTAGTTCTGCAAGTAAATCAGGTATAGGTTACCCAGGGTCATCTGCAGTACTTGGACAGGGTAGCAGATCCTGAGAATAATTGGAAGCATAACTATTTGGGAATCTACTCCTAGAGGTAATGTTGCAAGCTCTGGAACAAATTGAGCTCTAACCTGAGCCAACCATTGGCAACACAATCCCACCTTTGGTAGGGGGGGGGAGGCACTTAGCATATCAGGGTATTTGCTTATGAAATAATTAAATGCTAGGCTTTAAAGGGAGCATTTGATGCCAATTATTCCCAAAACATAGATGTGCCTTAGGAATGAGAAACAATTTTCCAGCAATTGGTTTGCCAGCAAGTGCTTATTAATTTGCATGTCAGGTTTATATTAGCAATTTGAAAAGAGAACAGCACAGAGTTTGGAATGTTTTTGAAAATTGCAGGTATCAAATATCAGAATCATGGCAGGAGATCTTTGCTTTTTAGAGGTGACACATACACAAGGTGGCAGATAAGAAAACCGCAATAAAACTGCATCGCACTTATTTTTTCCTGAGGCTTAAGAACTAATTACCATCAGCATATGTTAATAAATGTCTTCTGTACAGTGCATAGGAAACGGAGTACAGCTGATCTTGATCAACTGGACCCCATGAATATTCACGGCTGTGCTTGGCTTTTACCACAACAGATTGAGGGCCCAATCCTAAGCCGCGCCAGACTGTACCAGCACCATATCCAACGCTGCTTAGGAGTGGCTGGAGCCTCCCCGTGGCAAGGGAGCGTGTGGCTGAATCCTGGACCCGCCCTCCTCCCGCCAATCCCCGAGCCGCCCTGTCATGGCGCCTCCCTTGCGCTGGCCGGCTTCGGCCAACACAAGGGAGGCGCTGCACGGGCACAACAGGATGCGGGGGCGCCCCCGCATCAGTGCTAAGTGCCCAGCCCTGTTGCGTCAACAACTGACTGTGTCTTCCATACAAAAAGATTCCCAGCAGACTAATAACTAGTATGATGGGGAGACTGGGAAACTAGAGCCCTTCTTCCTCACATCTAGTTTTCTATACAGATGGATTTTCCCCTACGGAGAAGCATTCCATCACATGAGCCTCAACTAGCAGCCTGAAGTGGTACCACCCAGTGGCAGTCCTACCTGTATTTTTGGGAGGCCAAGTGCCCCCAGGCACCACGCTGGGGGAGGGGAGGGGTGGGGTGGAGGCAGGTGGCGCTGGTGGCAGTGAGCAGCATTCGGCCCTCCCTCCCTCCCGGCCGCCCCTGTGTCCATCGCGCTCCAAAATGGAATGTTTGCGGACGCTGGAGACATGGGGGGGGCAGGGGCTGCAATTTGTGGGCCTGGCCCTGCTGTGGAGAATCGGCCAGGTCCATAACTGGTCCTGCCAAAGCTCAGGTTTCCCACCTCAGTCAGAACTAAGTCATGATGTCCACAGTACTGTAGAGTATGTAGTATCAGTCTGCAAGTCTGAGCACAGCTACTTGGAAGGCGAGCGGGACGTCCTTGCAGACAAATCCATGGGGGATGAGGACGTTAATCTGTTCCTTGGCTTCCTCTCCAACTCCCTGTATTGCTGCACTGTGGTCCAGCTCTGGACGCCTCTTAAAATAGCACTGTTTAGATTAAAGAGACTTAAGAATGTGTGATGTATAATGACTGTCAGAAATGTTGTGAAGATCAGCAGCTGGAAGAAAACTGTTTAACTCAGTTCACAGTTACCTTCAAGTCTTTCAGAGTTCTCCCCACAGCAGCTCCATCTTCATTTCCCTTACGCATTAAAGGCGGCTTTTTGATGTGAAGACGCAGCACTTGCCAGTGTGATGGCAGCAGACCTGTGTGCAGGCTCCCGAAGCGTGCAGGTGAAGCGCTGATGCCTTTCTCAGGACTGCTTCAGGTGTGCAAGTTTGCAGGTGCTTAAGTGAAGGCACAGAGCAGGGTAAAGATCTCCCCAAACAAAATGTGGGCAGTCCCTGAAAGCCAATTGGACCTCAGGGCAGGTGGAGGGAGGGCCATGCTCCTCTGCCCCAGTGCAGGGCTTCTCCAGGCGGGGGGCCTAATTTGGCCAAACTGCCCAAAGGCTGGCCCTGTGGGTACATGTCACTGGCCAGCCCAATTGCTTTGGAGAGGCTATCCTGGTGGGGGGGGGGGGAATACGTGTTCTGAGTAATGAGTTTGGATGATGGATGGATGGAGCAGGGAGAGGTCAGTTGAAATAGGAATTGAGAGCAAGAGAGAGAGGTGGGGACCAAAATACGTTTGACCAAGGCAGAGAGAGAGAAATCACTGAGAGTTTCTAGGAGTTGGCAGAAACTGGGAGTTCATGCGCAGAACACTCAGAGAGCACTGCATGCACCAAAGACTGAGTTTGCCACAGGGCAGCCACCACCCACCCATTTAGCCATGCACATGCACACACTGTGCTCTTTGCATTAGTGCTGGCACCTGCTGCACAGGAGCCCCAGCTGTCAATTTACTGCCACCCTACCTCCCATTGTTTGCCGGAGTGTTCTGTGCTTGAGAGTCTCCCAGCCTGAATCTCTGTGCAGTGGAAAGCCAGTTCTCTGGCTTGCCCAAGTGCTGTTGGGGCTCCCCTGGCAGCTCATCCCAGTCCCCCCTCGGGCAAAAGCGTTCCTTAGACTGGTAGTCTCTCCCGCCAGGACTTGCAACTTTGTACTAGGGTGACTTGTGTGCATGTTCTACACGCCTGCCCTTGCCCAAGAGTTCTGTCTTCCTTTCTTGGTCTGCTGCAGTCAAAAACGGTATTTTCTCATGGAGCACAAATGTGAACTTGCTCCAGGCAAAGATGTTAGAATCTAGGCAAGGCTGTAGGGGCAAATGCCATTTTTTTCCTTGTAATTTTTAATGTTTTCTTAACATAAACTGAACAAAAGCAAGCTAAGTACAACTGCATTTAAAACAGTTGATGTTGCAACGACCTCTGTCTTCCAGAGCTGCAGTTCTAGCTTTAGTTGTGAGATGTTTGAGCAATCTTCCATCAGCCTGGATAAAAATGGACTTCCTTTCCCAATCAGCAGGCAAAGACAGGAATACAGATATTGAACATCACTCTGTTTCTCAGAGTTGTGCTAGCTTTATTGGGAATTGTAGACTATTGCCACCAGATGGAAGCAGCTCCATGCTCACTACTTGGAGATGTTCTGACGTATATTCCACTTCTAGGTAACACCACTTAGCATTGTTCCTAATTCTGGTAAATTCTTCCTATGAGTGCATGCTGTTGATTTGAATCCAGTGGAAACTGGATTGGGAACATACTAAGGGCAATTCAGTTTGGATTTCTGTGTCTCATATAACGAAGAACCTCACTACTGTCAACACAAACAAATCCGTATGTTTTTTCCTTGGCTCGTTTGGGGAGTATGGCGTGTTTGCAACAGTGCTGTATTCTCATGCCACTGGCAGAGGCCGGCATAGGATTGGGCTGTCAGTCACAGAGCTGTAAAATAATAATGGAATGAACACATCCAATGTGTTACAACAGGTTCTCAAACTGTTTAGATCAGGACCGACTTTTTAGAATGGCACTTGTGTCGGGACACACTGGAAATGATGTCATTAACCTGGAAGTAATCAGTGATTTGATTTGAATGCTATAAGTTGATTTGGCTATGTTGTGTTGATAGTGTGGCTTTCAGGTTGAACTACAGCGGGACCTACAGTCAGCGTTTTAAAAGATGGATATTCTTAACTATACACATTGTCGTTTTATAGCATCCTGGAGCTGCAAGAGTAATTTATAAATGCATATACACAGGCAGTCTGAGGACTTTTAATTCAACCTTTTTTTGAGATAGTAACAAAAATATTATTCAACCCTGAAAGCATTTGGACTGAGGTTGCTAGGTCACCAGTAAATTCTTAAAACTGTCTGGAACATTTTCTTTAATGGTACTTCCACTTTGTAGCTTACTGTTTGACTTCTACACAGTGCCATCTGACGCTTTGATGTCAAAGATCTACAACCAACATACGTTGAAAGATCTATTTTTAAAAACATTCCCTTAGAATTTAAAGTAACGCAAGATCAAGCAAAGGTGGATGAGGAGAAAATTGACACTTGGAAATGGGAGTGAGGTGGATTCAGTAGTTGTATTCGTCCTGACTATAAAGGTACATAATTAATGGCAGGATATATATTAACAGGCAAGATTTGTTTTTCCCTCCAGCCCAATGTTTGCATTTTAATAGACGTTGACTATATTAGGATAAATCTGGACTACTCCTAGTGCTGTTTCTAATGCATTTTGAACCATTTCCGATTGCTGATAGGGTTTATTAAGGGTATTATAATGAGTGTTCTGGATTTAGTCTCTGAAAAGAGCCAATGTGGTATATTTCTCCAAGGGTGTCTAAGGGAGGCGGCCACAGCAGGCGCTGGCTGCAGCAGGGCACAGCAGCGCGGAAAATCCCGTTAGTTTTTTGGCCCACCCACCCTCCTTTGTGCTTGGATCACTCCTAAATGGAGCGATTCCGGGCACAGAGGGTGTGGCCGGGCGTCGCACAAGAATGGGGCTAGGAGGGTAGAGGCAAGGAATCGGGAGTTCTCCACTGTGGCACTACGTCTCTGGAACCAGCTCCCGGAAGATCTGAGGGCAGCTTCCTTGGTACATGGTTTCCAGCGGGATTAAAAAAACCTATCTGTTTCGACTGGCTTTTAGGGAGGGAGGTACTTTGTTGTTGTTTAGTCACTAAGTCGTGTCCGACTCTTCGCAACCCCATGGACCACAGCACACCAGACCTCCCTGTCCTCCTCTAGCTTCTGGAGTTCGCCCAATTTCATGTTCATTGCTTCGGTGACACTATCTAACCATCTCATCCTCTGCCGCCCCCTTGTCCTTTTGCCTTCAGTCTTTCCCAGCATGAGGGTCTTCTCTAAAGAGTCCTCTCTTCTCATGAGGTGGCCAAAGTATTTGAGCTTCAGCTTCAGTATTGTCCTTCCAGGGAGCAATCAGGCTTGACTTCCTGGAGGATTGACCGATTGGATCTCCTTGCAGTCCAGGGGGCTCTCAAGAGTCTTCTCCAACACCATAATTCAAAAGCATCTATTCTTCGGCGCTCTGCCTTTCGTATGGTCCAGCTCTCACATCCATACATTGCTACTGGGAAAACCATCGCTTTGACTATGCGAACCTTTGTTGGCAGGGTGATGTCTCTGCTTTTGATTAAGTTGTGTAGGTTCGCCATAGCTTTCCTCCCAAGAAGCAAACATCTTTTAATTTCATGGCTGCAGTCACCATCTGCAGTGATCTTGGAGCCCAGGAAAACAAAGTCTGTCACTGCTTCCATTTCTTCCCCTTCTATTTGCCAGGAGGTGATGGGAGTGGTTGCCATGATATTAGTTTTTTTTTTTTAATGTTGAGCTTTAAGCCAATGTTTGCACTTTCCTCTTTCACCCTCATCAGAAGGTTCTTTAGGTCTTTCTCACTTTCTGCCATTAAGGGAGGTACTAGGGACCGCTTTTAAAACTTTTTAACTTTCTAACTTTTTTGCTGTTTTATATTTGGTGCGGTTCTGCTCTTTTATGCTTTCTTCTTGGCTGTGTCATTTTAATGGTTTTAATTTGTTTAATTAATTTTAATTTCAATATATTTTAATGGTGTTTTTTTTTAATTTTTTGTAGATCGCTTTGAATGTTAGAAAAGCGGTATATACATCCAAGAAATAAATAAAATAAAAGTGGGTTCTGGTGCTAAAATGTTTGGGAACGGCTGCTCACAGGAAGTACAAATGCTAGATAGAGCTGTGGTCTGATTCTGTAGGGCTCTGGTGTTCTTAGCCCTCTACCAGCTGGTGCTGTTTTGTAGCACTCCACATTTTCCATCATGTCCTCCTTTTCCACTTGTAAAGAGCTTTCTTAAGGAAACGTTTATAACAGTTGTAAAACAAGGGGGAAAATGGCAAAGCTGGCCACCTTTAATGGCCAATTGCCAGAAGGGATTCTTTAGGGAGCTGGTGTGTCAGGAAAGCATCTGAGGTTCCTGCAAGTTCTACAATACTAGGAGATCGAAAAAATTTCAAAAGGGAATAACTGTTCAAAAGAGAAGTTCCCTCATCATGAAAAAGAGAGTGTTCATGCAAGCTACTAGGCACTCTGTGTTTCTTCAGTTCAAAATGTCTTTGGAATTCTGTCCCCCTGACACAAAAACCAAGTAATCAGAAACCGAGATGTGTTAGCTTGACCCGGAGCTGAAAGCATCTGATTGCTCAAGTTTAGCTGTACAAAAATACAGCGTACAATTACTCTCAATCAAATCACATCACAATAATAAAATATGACGTATGGCCTGATAATAAAACTTCATCTGCCTTTAAAAAATGGCTTGTATTGGATTGTGTTAGGTTGCTCTGGGTCCATAACTCATCAGGCCCTTCCTTGTACCATGGTTGTTATGATCAAGCATAACCCACCACTGTGGGTCAGCCTGGGGGAAAGCCCCAGCCCTGGGGGCAGGCCCCCTCACTGGGCTGAGATGGTCGAAAGCTCCAGTTGCACCCGCTGCAGGTGCTTGTAATCCGGGCTGCTGTAGTTGCTGCACATCTCCTGACCACCACCACCACTACCACCCCTCTCTCCCTCTCACAAACACACTCAATCTGTATTGCAATCTGTTCTTTTGAAGAATAGATGCCTCGTGGCTAGAAAAAGCACAATAAGTGGTAAAAGATGCAGTCTGTGGGGAAACGCAGTAGAAATTTATGGACGAAATTCTGCTTGCACCATTTATTTTTAAAAAGATGGTTTGGAGATAGATAAGAGAAGGGTCGTTCTGACGTATTTGTTCAGATTATCAAATAACTTCACATTCAGAAAATGCAAAGGAAGAAAATAATAACTTTGTCCTTGTGAGAAATACCTAAAGGAAAAGCCTGCGACAAGGGGGAGTGATTGATCATTAACGTCAGCCCTGGAAAGAAACGCCATCCATCCACTCCATATAACTTTTCCCATAAGTTGGAGAGTTCTTCCATCTTTTCACATCAGTCACTGAAAGTTGCCTTCTATTGTTGCGTGATGGGGAAGGAATGGCATTCTTCTTTCAGAGTGTGGTTAAGTGTTTATAATGATAAATAAAGCATTGGTCTAGTCCAGAAGCTATAATTAGGGGTGCTTGCTTCTCCTGGAAGGTATAAATGTTGGTGGAAGGTTACTTTATTTCCTTCCTGCTGGCTTGGAAGAAATTGAAGAATTATCTGCTGTGTTAATATTGCAAGATGTGTGTTTTTGTTGTTCAGTCGCCAAGTCATGTCCGACTCTGTGTGACCCCATGGATCCCGCTCAGCGGTGTTATGCTGCTGGAACGCTGGGCAGGACATCTGGGTGATCAACAGCTCGCCCGTCGCGTTACGCAGCGTTACGCCGTTTGCGTAACGTACGCAAGCGGCGTAATTGGTTACACAAACGGCGTAACGCTGTGGAACGTGACGGGCGGGCTGTCGATCACCCGGATGTCCCGCCCAGTGTTCCGGCAGCATAACACCGCTGATCACGCTTCTCTGCCAGGCTTCTCTGTCTTCCACCAGCTTCCAGGTTCGCCCAGATTCATGTTCATTGCTTTGGTGACACTATCAAACCATCTCATCCTCTGCCGCCCCCTTGTCCTTTTGCCTTCAGTCTTTCCCAGCATGAGGGTCTTTTCTAAAGAGTCCTCTCTTCTCATGAGGTGGCCAAAGTATTTGAGCTTCAGCTTCAGGATTTGTCCTTCCAGGGAGCAATCAGGCTTGACTTCCTATAGGATTGACTGATTGGATCTCCTTGCAGTCCAGGGGACTCTCAAGAGTCTTCTCCAACACCATAATTCAAAAGTATCTATTCTTCTGCGCTCTGCCTTCCTTATGGTCCAGCTCTCACAGCCATACATGACTACTGGGAAAACCATAGCTTTGATTATGTGAACTTTGTTGGCAGGCTGATGTCTCGGCTAAGATGTGTGTGTATTGTACAGTTTTTTGTATTTTCATCTTTATTGACTAAACCTGCCTCCTCTCAATTTGATGTACCTGATACTTTTAGGCTAATTATGTCTACATAGCTGGGTCAGAATCTACAACTTCTTGCACATGGATTATACTGGCTCCATGGAGTCTCTGTGATGCTTCCTTTTAAAGCATTTGCACAGGCTTTTTAGTAGTAATTTGTATTTTAAGAGCCGTTTTAAGATACTCCCTTTTTTCCCTCTTTCCTCCCACTTGGTTTCAGCTGTATCTGAAAATAGGCGATTTCCCTTCCTTTTCATATTTGTTTAGTGCATGCAGATACCATTTGAAGACTTCTGGGCACGTTTGGCTTAAAAGTCTTGTACAAAAGTAAGCACATTTGTCATATTCCTAACTGAAAGCACAACTCATTAATAGCTTTGGGGAGGGGGAGAAGGCATGGCATAATTTAACAAAATTGTTCGCACGTGTTTAGCAGATACTCGAGATAAAAGCTGTTGATCCACATGACATTTTCTGTGTATGGAATATGATTACAAAATGGGAGTGGTGTCTATATGTGTACACAAGGAATGCTCATCAGTGGGTTGGACCCACATGTTCCCTTACTCTTATGGAAGGTGCTTTGTCTAGTGGTGGGAGTGCTCCTTTCTGGAACCTTTGGATCCCACCCCCTGTCTTTGCCTCACATTAGACCACTGTTTTTCCTGGCCCTACTTGTAGATTTCTGTGAGACATCTAGATGGCCTTTATCAGAAGGTGAAGTAGATGGATTCTTGGACTGCTTCATCAGGGCTCTTATGTGTAAAGAGCTTTCTCTGGGAGCTCTTTGGGAATGGAAGCCGTGGTTTAGTGCAAACCGTGATGTGCTCTAGCTGTCCTCAGAAGTGATCATCAGGGTGTCATTATTGACCTTTGGTGGTTTTAAAGAGTTACCCAAAGAACCTTCATGGCACAGCTGCAGTTAGTGGAGGTGGGTTTTTTTTAGCATCTCTGAGGCAGGAAGGTTCTGAGGAAGTAGCAAACTTGGAGCACAAGCCTAGACATGTGGACTTGGAAGTAGGTCTGGTTTTTTTTTTTCAATAAGTGTGTTTAGGATTGCAAGAGAGTGGTGCTAAGCCTGAACGCTAGTCTAGGGTTTGGCTGTGGAATGCAGATCCTAGGGACTTTCACTTGGACACTAACTTTCCTTTCAGAAGGGGTGTGTGGGGAAAGGGTCCTGGTGGCTGTTGGTAAAGTGGGGAAATAGTCATTTTGGACATCGAAGGCAGTGGAAGTGGTGATTTTGCTTAGAGAGCATTGAGGAGACCTTTGCTGTCACAGCTGCATCTTATTAGATACGGGAGGGAGAGGTGGGAAGGTCCTGATTTTTCCAGAGATGACAACATTGGTCGCTTGAACTGCATATGTGCCTAGAAGTGTGATGAGGAGCCACCTTGGGTGCCCTTCAGAGAGAAAGGCGTTAAATAAACAAACAAATAAGGATGAACCTCCGTCTGGTATCTCCCACGCCACCAGCCATTTTCATGGGGGACTCATAGAATCTCCCATTGTCTTCCAATCAGCCATGATGAGGTGCTGCAATGCCTTGCTGACAGTCCAGAAAAGTAGTTTGAGTCTTCAATCCTTGATTTTTTTTCTTTATTTTCCTTGATTTTTATCATGTGTGATTAGTAGGACGTTTGCCAACTCTTATTCTGAGCGCTCTGTGCTCTCTTTTAATTCTTTTAATTAATTTCTTTAAATGTGGCACTGTTTAAATGGAGATAATAAACCCAGCACCTTGCCTGAATGTGGTCACCTAAACTGGGGCCAGTTTGTTACCAACAGAGGAATTGGGGGGGGGGGGGTAGCTTGGATTCCTTCCCCAGCCCTAATTCTTAGTTTGGAGTCTGCAACTCCTCCTTTGGGCTAAGAGAAGGGGGGCTGGAAAACAGGGGTGGTGACAGACTATCAAAGGGACACTAGAATCACTAATGGGGAAAGATTCCCTGTGGAGGATCTCCAGAGAGGGGTGGCACAGGAGGAGCACAGCCGGGGGCTCAGGTTTATTTCCACAGACCTTCCACTGAAGGGGGCCAAGATAAGTGAGTGCCCAGCCTGCAAAGAAGCCTTAGTGCTTTCTACACCTGAGGCCGAAGGGCAGAATAGTGTGTCGTCTCCCTGCCTAGTGCATACCAACAGATCTGACACTTTGAATGGTGTTTCTTTAAAATAACACCTACATGCCAAGTGCAAAGAACTGAAAGCTGGAAGCAGGAAAATAGTCCCCCACTGGAATTCGCAGTTTCTTAATTTTGTTGCATGCTAATGCTATCCTAAAGGCCTGTTAAAACTTCCTGTTTCATGTTTAGATTTTTCAAGAGCGATGGACTCTCAAACAGTTCTATTGGGTGGACTGTGTTTATAGGCTGGGGTAGATCTGCATGCTTCCAGATTGCACACGATGGTTTTTCTAATAGAAGAAGAGTATTTTTACCGTTCAGAAGCTTGCTTGCTTTACACAGCAAAACTAATAGAAGTTAACATCTGGAGCGCACTGGATTTGTCTTTTTTGGACATCGTTATAATGAACATTTCCAAATGCTAACTGACACGGTAGTCCTCACAGGTTCCTCTCTTGTTTTTCTTTTTCTTTTTCAGGTTGGCCTTCCTTCTATGATGTGATTTCTTCTGACACAATCACATTCACTGATGACTACTCCTATGGGATGCACAGGGTTGAGACAAGCTGCAGTCAGGTCGGTTTAAAGACAAAAAGGCCATTCTCGTGTTAAAAGGTTACCAAAATCGTTGCAGTGCTGTGGGTTTCCCTCTTCATGTCTAAAGATCTGCAACCCTCCGAATTACTCCAAAGACTAATTAGGGTTGCGTGACAGGTCACAGGCATGACAGCTGGTGAATATAAGCTAAAGTCAAAGTGCTGATGAGAACCTTTGTTGTTATCTAGGTTAAGCATTATTTAACAGAGCATACATAAATGGCTTGAATCAGAGGGCTCCATTCTGCCAAAATTGTCTTCCAGGGAAGCATCCTTTCAAGGTTCACCTCTGAACCCTGCTGTCTTAAGTCTAAATGCAAATAGTTTAAATTGATGTTGGGAACCTCAGTCTGACGATACTGTGTGTGCTGATTCCTTCACTGTGCATTGCTGAGAAGCAGTACTGATAGAAGTCCAGTATCGTTTCAGCCACCCCGGGGTCCCAGATGCTGGCAGTTTTCCGTGACCAGGCTCTGTCAAATCCCTTTCCTTACCCGCCTTCTGTGGCATTAATGGCTGGGTCCTGACTTCCCAGAGGAGGATGGTTGCTGACTCCGTCGTCAGCGGTAGGCAGCTTGCAGCCGCCGGTTTCTGCCATTGAGGATACACCCGCTTCATCAGAGCGTAAAACCGCTCGGCTGCGTGTTGGGTGTTTGGGATTTTTTTGGACCGGAGTATGCCTGGGAATCGGATAGAAAATTGGCATCAAGGATGAAACACTCAGAACAAGCAAAGAGGTTTCATATTTTGTGGCCACTTTCAATTACTGTTTCCAAGGGAGTCAGAGGAGCCAAGAGGAGAAGCGTGTGAGCTTCAGGCTCACCACAGCCCATAACAACAGCCCAGAGTCAGTTGTTGTTTTGGAAATAATATGGCTTATCTAAAGCCACGCAGTGACTCCATGAGGAGCGATTAAATCTGAACCAGGGACTTCCTGGCTGACATCTCACATTCTTAGTCACTCTAGGACAGATTTCATTGTTTGGTTATAGTCAGTGGTGTCATTCAAATGGTTTAGGAACAGGAACTCACTTTTGAGTTCAAATTCAAATGTTGAAAACAACAACAAAAACCTGGAAGCAGCCATGGAGCCCGTTAGGATCCGGAACGCCCGTTCTGGTCCGTTCCCCCTGAATGACATCACTGGTTATAGTTGTACCCTGTTCTTGATCCAAGGTGCTCCGAGCAGTTTTCATGTGTTTCCCAGACAATCGCCTGTCCTGTAAGGTACGGGTCCAAACCTGCTCCGCTCCAGCAGCACCACAGTGCCATCTGCACTACCAATCATTCTGTGGGTTAGCACGCATCTTACAATCATTAAAAGGGTATGATTCACAAACAGCCTTTGCTGATGCAGGCCCGTAGATTCTGGTGGAAGTGTACCAGTGTACGTGGTCTGTGTTCTATTCCTCTAAGGCACTAACTCCACCACAAAGTACATTTGTAATGCAATCATTTCCTTCCTTTTCCATGGGCCTAGCAACATGAATCATGTATCCAGCTGCAAAATACCACAGTTTTATTACAGGCAGGAATTGCATTGGGAGTTTACTTTGTTAAACTGAGAACAAAATCCTTTTTAAGAAAAAAAAGAAAGAAAGAAAAAGAAAAAATCCAGCAGGTGAAAAATTAAGTAGTCTTTCCATAAATATTCCAGCACCTGTTTTGCTCCAGTGTGAACATATCTCTTTCAATTGTCACTGGTTTAGGGAACAGCTAAGTGCTTGGGAAGAAAATTACCTTACTATAAAGCAAAAACATCCTAGATATTATATGTGAAACAGCTTTCACAGTTTTGTTCGAAATACATCACTGGGGAAGTATGTAAAATGTCAGATATTTGTGACATGTAAATGCTAATTGCAGATGCATTTAGGGAATAATGTGAAATTGGTTGCACGTTCTCTCTCTCTCCTCTCCTTTCTTATGTAGGAGCTATTTCCCTTGGAGATCTCTGTAGCTATTATGTTGTACCTGTAGAAGCCAATCACGCTGTTTAATCACAAAAAGATGGGTTGCGCATTGATGTGCTGTGACTCAGACATTGGCAACTGTCTGCACGGAACTTCCCTCTTAGCAATGAGCTTATTTTCTTTACAGCCAGGAGCTCAAAGAAGTTAAATGTGTTCACAGTTGGCTGTGGGCAGCAAGATTCCCACGGAGCCATCTACATAGCCAAATGGAGAATATTTGAGCTGAGGACTGAGTTCCGAATATGGCAAAGAAGTGATGCCGTAGCTTTAGGTTGAGCTTGGGGATGCTGTCAGCTTGACAGTGGCTACGTAACTATGGACCAAGTGGCTTGCTAGGCACACAATGACACATTCACACAAATTCTATTAACTGTTCTGACCTCTCTGCAGATCCAAATCCACTCAATCCTCATCTTCATTAAGCCACTATGGTTATGTGAACTGGGTAAAATAAAAAGAGCAGCACGGTGTTACAACGAGCACTGGGGCAAAACAGTATGGACGGACTAAATCCTGTTCTCTGACCCCCACCCCACAGTCTGAATCCAGAGTGGGGAGGGGGTCCCAAGGTTCTTGCTTAAAAAATAAAAAAGAAAATCCACACTCATCCACTTTAATGGCATGTGTAGTGTAACATAATGTGCATGTGAAATCCCCCATGTGGAGCAGTCCCAGGTACATGGCTGGGAGGACGTAACATGAGCCAGTAGGGTAGCCAGAGTGGGGGCAACATACTAAGTATTGTGGGTGCCTCAATGTGCTGAGTTAACTGCCCCTCCACTTCGCCACCAGAGCCATTCCGCACAGCGACGCCCAAACAACACCTCCACATTGCCATCACTGTCCAGAATGGCTCTAGTGGGGAAGTGGAGGGGCTGCTTACACAGTGCACTGAGGTACCTGCAATGCTTAGCACGACACCTCCCCCTTCTCTCTCTCTCTCTCTCTCTCTCTCTCTCTCTCTCTCTCTCTCTCTGGCTACGCTACTGATATGAGCCTATGGTATCATGCAGTTTCCTGGCAGCAATTCTTTTGAGCAGAGGCATGATGCACTTCCCCGGTGCCTGGGGCAGTAATGTCACAGCGCCACCTGGCATTGTGTCATGTGACATCACTTCCAGGTAAGAACATAAGAGCCCTGCTGGATCAGGCCAAGGCCCATCAAGACTAGTTTCCTGGATCTCACAGTGGCCCACCAGATGTCTCAGGGAACACTCAAGACAGTAGGATACCTGCATCCTGTTGCCACTCCCTTGCACCTGACATCCTGAGCTAGTCTGCTTCTAGAATCAGGAGGTTACACATGCCCATCACTGCTTATAACCTGTGATGGACATAGAAATCTGTCCACTCCCCTTCTAAAGGCATCTAGGCCAGATGCCATCACCGTATCCTGTGGCAAGGAGTTCCAAGACTAATTACACTCTGTGTGAAGAAGTATGTCTTTTGTCTGTTCTCATTCTCTCAACACTCAATTTTAGTGGATGCCCCCTGGTTCTGGTGTTGTGTGAGAGGGAAAAGAACATCCCTCTATCCACTCTCTCTATCCTCTGCATAAGTTTGTACGTCTCAATCTCCCCACCACCACCACAAGTGCCTTCTTTTCAGACTGAAGAGCCCCAAATGCTGCAGCCGTTCCCCATAAGGGAGGTGCCCAGCCTAGTAATAATTTCAGTTGCTGTCTTCTGTCAGTTCCATTATGTCCTTTTTGAGATCTGGCAACCAGAATTGTACACAATGCTCCAGGTGTGGCCTTACTATCGATTTGTATAATGGCATAATAATATTTAAATAGTTATTTTAATATCATTAAATAATTATTTAAATAATAATTCAAATACTTAGGTGGTTCTCAGTGTCGAAGTAGGACCTTGAAAACCACTGGTCTCAGTTACTGGCTTTCTTTGCAAGTTAATTCTGTAGTGACACTCTGCAACAGTAGTTCATGAATGGATGTGTATGTCATTCCAGAAATTTCCTTCTGTTACAATTCCTTTTTCTGGATTCCTGGATTGTAGAGCAGATGAGTAATCCATCTTCTTGTGAGGGCATTTTCTCCATTTGAAGCTCATAGTGTTGCAACAAGAATTCAAAACAGCTCATTAGTCTAGATAGGCTGGTAAGGAGTGCTGGGGAGGAGGTAGCGGTCGTGGTGCATGTTGGCACCAACGACGTGGGGAAATGTAGCCGGGAGGTCCTGGAAGCCAAATTTAGGTTGCTAGGCAGGACACTGAAGATCAGGACCCCCAAGGTAGCATTCTCAGAAGTGCTACCCGTTCCATGCGCAGGGCCAGCTAGGCAGGCAGAGCTCAGGGGTCTCAATGCGTGGATGAGACGGTGGTGTCGGGAGGAGGGGTTTAGATTCGTTAGGCACTGGGGGATGTTCTGGGACAAGCCAGGCCTGTACAAGTGGGACGGGCTTCACTTGAACCAGAATGGAACCAGGCTGCTGGCGCTTAACATTAAAAAGGTGGCAGAGCAGCTTTTAAACTGACCCCTGGGGGGAAGCCGACAGGAGCCGAGTGGCGTCCGGTTCGGAACTCCTCATCCCTACGGGAAGAGGAGGGTGGAGGAGTACCACAGAGTAATGGAGGAGTAGGAAACAGAACTTCAAACGTGAGTGTAAGTGACAGTTCGTCCAATAGAAAGAGAGGTGGGGAAAAGGGATCAAATAAGAGTCCCTCCTTAGGGAACCCCATATATAGGTGTTATTATGCAAATGCCCGAAGTCTCCGAGCAAAGATGGGAGAACTGGAATGTTTGGTGGCTAGGGAAAACATTGATATATTAGGCATAACGGAAACCTGGTGGAATGCAGAGAACCAGTGGGATACTGCAATCCCAGGCTATAAACTCTGTAGGAGGGACAGGGAAGGGTGTGTTGGCGGTGGGGTGGCCATCTATATCAAAGAAGGGATAGAATCCAGCAGAGTAGAAACTGAAGGTGGGCCGGACTCCACCATAGAGTCACTGTGGGTTAAACTACCAGGGCATAAGAGCGGTGTAATAGTGGGGGGGGGTGCTGTCGTCCTCTGGATCAAAAAATTGAAGGTGACCTTGAAATGAGGAAACAAATCAGGGCGTTGACCAAGAGAGACAGGATTGTAATCATGGGGGACTTCAATTATCCTCATATTGACTGGGTCAACTGGTGCTCTGGTCAAGAAAGAGAGACCGGATTCCTTGATGTGCTGAATGACTGTGCCTTAGAACAGCTAGCCATGGAGCCCACCAGAGGACAGGTGACTCTGGATTTAATATTGTGTGGTACTCGGGACCTAGTTAGGGATGTAAGTATCACTGAGCCATTGGGGAACAGTGACCATGCTGCGATTGGTTTTGCCATGCATGTCCAGGAGAGAGTGCAGAGCAAATCTGACACAAGAACCCTTGACTTTCGAAGGCAGATTTCCCTCAGATGAGGAGGCTAGTTAGAAAGAAATTGAAAGGGAAGGTAAAAAGAGTCCAGTCTCTCCAGGCTGCGTGGAGGCTGTTTAAAATAACAGTAGTAGAGGCCCAGCAGAAGTGTATACCGCAAAGAAAGAAGGGCTCGACAAGGTCCAGGAGGGTGCCTGCATGGCTGACAAACAAAGTTAGAGAAGCTGTAAAGAGCAAAGAAGCTTCTTTCCATAAATGGAAGACTTGCCCCAGGGAGGAGAATAAAAAAGAACATAAACTCTGGCAAAAGACAAGTAAGAAGGTGATACGGGAGGGAGGCCAAGAAAGCGTTTGAGGAACGCATGGCTAGCAACATAAAGGGGAATAATAAAAGCTTCTTCAAATGTTAGAAGCAGGAAACCTGCCAGAGAGGCGGTCGGCCCACTGGATGGTGAGGGAGGGAAAGAGGCGATAAAAGGGGACTTGGAGATTGCAGAGAAATTAAATGAATTCTTTGCGTCCGTCTTCACAGCAGAAGAATTTGAGCAGATACCACAGCCCGAACAGCCCTTCCTAACTAAGGAATGAAACCAGATAATGGTTAATAAAGAAGATGTTTTAGATCAAATTGATAAATTACATATAAATAAGTCACCAGGCCCAGATGGTATACATCCAAGAGTTATTAAGGAACTAAAGAATGAAGTTGCTGACCTCTTAACTAGAGTATGCAACTTGTCCCTTCAAACAGCCACGGTGCCAGAGGATTGGAGGATAGCCAATGTCACGCCAATCTTTAAAAAAGGGAGAAGGGGGGACCCTGGAAACTACAGGCTGGTCAGCCTAACGTCTGTTCCGGGTAAGATGGTGGAAAGCCTCATCAAAGACAAACTCCTAAAACACGTAGAGGAACAAGCGTTGCTGAAGGAAAGTCAGCATGTCTTCTGTAAGGACAAGTCTTGCCTCACGAACCTTTTGGAATTCTTTGAAAAGGTCAGCAGGCACGTGGATGTGGGTGAACCTGTGGATATCATATACCTGGATTTTCAGAAAGCGTTTGACACAGTCCCCCACCAAAGGTTGCTCAAGAAACTTCACAGTCAGTGAATAAGAGGGCAGGTCCTCTTATGGATTCAGAATTGGTTGAGGGCTGGGAAACAGAGAGTGGGGGTCAATGGGCAATAATGGAGAGAGGTGAAAAGCGGAGTGCCCCAGGGATCTGTCTTGGGGCCCATGCTTTTCAACTTGTTCATAAATGACCTGGAGCCAGGGATAAGCAGCGAGGTGGCCAAGTTTGCGGATGACGCAAAACTTTTCCGGGTGGTGAAAACCAGAAGGGATTGTGAAGAGCTCCAGAAGGATCTCTCCAGGTTGGGGGAATGGGCAGCAAAATGGCAGATGCGTTTCAACATAGACAAGTGTAAAGTGATGCATATTGGGGCAAAAAACCAAAACTTCACCTATAGGCTAATGGGTTCTGAGCTGTCTGTGACAGCTCAGGAGAGAGATCTTGGGGTGCTGGTGGACAATTCAATGAAGGTGTGGACCCAGTGTGCGGCAGCAGTTAAGAGGGCCAATTCCATGCTTGGGGTAAAAGGGATTGAGAATAAAACAGCCAATATTATCATGCCATTGTACAAATCGATGGTAAGGCCACATCTGGAATATTGCCTACAGTTCTGGTCGCTGCACCTAACAAAGGACATAGTGGAGCTGGAAAAGGTGCAGAAGAGAGCGACGAAAATGATTACAGGGCTGGGGCACCTCCCTTATGAAGAAAGACTGCAGCGTTTGGGGCTCTTCAGTCTAGAAAAAAGGCGCCTGAGGGGGGACATGATTGAGACATACAAAATTATGCATGGAAGGAATAGAGTTGATAGAGGGATGTTCTTTTCCCTCTCTCAAAACACCAGAACAGGGGGCATCCGCTAAAACTGAGGGTTGGGGGAGTTAAAACAGACAAAAGGAAATACTTTTTTACCCAGTGGGTAGTTAATCTGTGGAACTAAACTCTTTGCCACAGGAGGTGGTGATGACATCTGGCCTAGATGCCTTTAAGAGGGGATTGGACAGATTTCTGGAAGAAAAGTCCATCGTGGGCTATAGGCCATGATGGATTGTGCAACCTCCTTACATTAGTAGTAGGCTATTTCAGAGTACCGGGTGCAAGGGAGTGGCAACAGGATGCAAGCATCTTATTGTCTCGTGCCTCCCTGGGGCACCTGGTGGGCCGCTGTGAGATACAGGAAGCTGGACTAGATGGGCCTTTGGCCTGATCCAGCAGGGCTCTTCTTATGTTCTTAATATAAAATAAAAAAATATGAAAAAACCAACCCAGAATAAAGAAGACGATAAAAAGCAGCAAACCAGTACAGATGGTAGAAACAATGTGAAACAACAGTTTAAAAAAAGAAATGCAGTATGAGGGTGAAAAAAAAGGCAGTTCCGCGGAGGAATGTTAAAAGCTTGTCGGAGGCGCTTCAGCTGGTGAAACACAGCAAAGAGGGAGCTAATTGGGGAATGGCCACAGTTGAAGGCCACGTCCCAGTCGGCTGCAGATCAGGTGCCTCGGGAGGTGAAGGAGGAGCTTCCCCAGCACATCTGAACAAGTGGTCTCTTGAGTGCCTTGTCCTAAACTGTTCAAAAAGTCAAACCCACTTCTTTGCATTGTGCCCAGGAATGGACCGGGAGCCAATCCGTCTTTTGCAACAAGGGAGTCACGTGCTCCCTGTTGCTTGCTCTCATTAGTTGCCGGCCACAGCATTTGGGACTAGTTTTTGAGTATGTTTCAGTGGTAGCCTCCCGCAGAGCATATTGCAGTGATCCAGATGGGGTGTCACTAACAGTGTGATCCTGGGCATGCCTACTCAAAAGTACTCTACTAACGGAACGTACTCCTACATTAGTGTGTCGAGATTACAGCCTTAGGCATGTGTCACCATAGCCAAATTTGACGTTTCTAGCTAGGAATGGGCACCGCTACTCCTGCCCACAGCTTCCACTTGGATATTCAGACTCAAGACTGGACCCAGAAGCCCTGCACTAATGGGCCTACCAAGAGCTAAGCAGTGTTCTCTCCAGCACTGTAACAGTCACCTACAGCCCTAACCCTGAGGCAGTCTTTTTCAAAATACCTCCTGGTTATACTACTGCTACAAACACTGTAAGGTTTTTCCACCCAAGGAACCATTGTTTTGAAGTGCATGTACCCCATCCTTAGGAAGAGCTCTCTGCAGATAAGCATTTTTGATGCAATAATCCATAAACAGTACATAAACCATACAAACCAGGCTTCTCTCAGATGAAAGCCTCTATTTTCACATTTCTAGCAAGAAAAATGTGCCATGATTGATGCTCAAAATGTACACGGATCAGTCAAACTGAACTGCCTTAAAACATGCTAGACAAACCCATACGGGTGACTGCTGAAGAATAGTCCAGCCCGTCTTTCAGTTATAGGTTATATATAATATTGCAGTCGGCCAAGGGTCCGATTCTATCCAGCATGCAGTGCATGCCCTGTCGGCACAGCTGCACCAGCACTGGAAAATGGGATAGGACTCGGCCCTAATCCTCTGGAACAAGTAACACCTTTTGTGGTGTAGCACACCTTTTGTAACACCTTTTGGGCAGGAGGTGTAGTCGAGAGGGTTAAAGCCTCCGTTTGCCTGAAGATAAGATCCAAAGGTCGCCAGTTCGGGGTCAGCAGAAGTCTCCTGAGCTGCAGACCTTGTAAACTGCGACTGATTAGAGCTGAGCTACAGCTGCCTGTGAGAGGGGAGTGTGCTGGGCCAGCTGCTTCTTTGGTGTGAGCAGAGAAGCCGCTTATCAGCCAGCAGGAAGGCAAATTGTATGGCTAGAAAGAAGACTAGACCATGAAAGTACCGTCTGTATGTTGTATGTTCTTGAAAGATAGAACTTCCTTGTAATTTGTAAAAACCTTTGTGTTTATGAATAAAGCCTGCCTATGTAAACCGCCTTGAGTTAAGGTCAGAGGAGCAATCTAATGACCTAAGAAAGGCGGTATATAAATACTAGCATTATTATTATTATTATTATTATTATTATTATTATTATTATTGTGGTATGTACAAAGAAGACGTGAAGGCAAATCCTGTTCTTCTGTTTCAGTGCGGTGCTCACCTTGGTCACATTTTCGACGACGGCCCTCGTCCAACCGGTAAACGGTATTGCATCAATTCGGCTTCGTTGTCTTTTGAGCCGGCAGACAAGAACAAGGGCGGAGAAGGAGGCACGAGCCTTGCTTCTTCCCAGACCGACAAGACCGAGCTGTAGTTGGAAGACGGTTCCTCAGAACCTAGGCGGCATACGAAGAACGTTATTCTAAATGGCCTTCTATCTTTTATGGTTTTTTTTAAAAAAAAAAAAACTTGTAAAGATATTCTGCACTATCTGTTTTTTTCTGTATCAAAATATGAGGCCTTGTGTGCCAATGTATTTTTGTTATCTAATTGCACCTGTGGGGAGTCCCACAACAAAAGAGGCTTTGGCCTTACGGGTTGTTCATTTCCCATTTACTACCTGGTTACAGTGGGTTTGAATAGCACCCTTCCTTGTTGGCGAGGGTGAAAAAGGTTACTGTGCTCCTTTGGTCGATGCAGAATAGCACTCTTAGTACTTTCCTTTGGATGTGTAAGACTCTGGTCATGTGTCGTCAGCCAGCTCTCCATCACAGCCACACCCTTCCATAAGGACGTTCGAGGTGATGGAGGATCCCCAGTCCATCCTTTGGCTCAAGGTTCTTCCAAAGTCCCAAAGGTAGACTTACTGTTAAATAAATATTTCACAATGAGCAATTTATTCCACCCACTTCCCCACATCAGGCAGACTGAATTGAACTCAAAACGTCAGGCTTGCATTCCTTGCCTTCTTTGTGTGTGCCTTTCAGTGACAACAGTTGGGTAGCCCAGTCCTGAGCTTCCCGTGTGCCCATACGAGCAGCAGGAGCCAAGCAGCTACCGCTGCATCCTGGACACCGCTGGACAGGCACTGGAGGCTCTGCAGAGGACGGGGACGAGCATCCCCTTCCTCTGGGTAAGGGCACAGGGTGGGCGACGGATCTCCTCACCTCAGAGCCGGCTATTTTGCCGGCACAGAGGCTAGGGCTATGCAGCCCGACATGGACCTCAGGATCCAGCGGTGAAGGTTGCCACCAGCCCCTCCTCCTGCTCCGTCCCTCCCCCTGTCCAGGAAACACCCTCCCGCCCTGCCTGGACCTGGCCCAATGCTGGCAACGGTAACACTTACTGTGTGTTGTCACATCTAGGCAGTGCAGGGCCAGCGCTGGCTTGGTGCTGGTGGTAAGGCCTTCCCGGGGCCTTCCTACTGGCAGTGAAGGCACTTTACAGCACAAGCCCCCGTGGTACCCTCGTACTGCAGGTGCTGTGGAGCTCACAACTGAACCTGAAGTTACAATCAGAATGTAAACTATCTACATAGCGAGCTCTTTAATTTAGACAGCAGTAGGTAGAACTGCTCATTCTCTGCCAGAAGTGGAAGAAAGCTTAGAAGTAGGTGTTTTGCCATATCTCTGCTGAAAATTGTGGGATTTTTTTGGGGGGGGGGATCATCACCATCAGAACAGCCAAAGAAGAGTCACAAGGTAATTTAAGCAAGCTGTTTCTGTGAGCCTTGAAGCATGCACTAACAGACTGGTGCCACCTATAGCACATCCCTGATTATATTGCTAATTAGGGCTGCACTTTTGGCCTTAGTCCTGGACAAGTTGGATGAGGGATGAGATTCCATCAGGTAGCATGGGTAACCATGGCTCATGTGCCATTCCAAGCCCCCACCCCACCCTGGCTGCACCTACTTGGGCAAATGCACGAAGAGGCACAGCAGTGTGCTGCTTGGAAAACAGCCACTTTGGGGCCAAACATGATGTTTGCAGGCACATTTGCTAATGGCACACTTCCAAGACAGCCACTTTTTTTTGGGGGGGGGGGAATACTCCTTTGCGGGGGGGGGTAGTTTTTCAGTGCAAAAATGCTAATCAGAATCAATTAGTTTTTTGGAGTGGGGGGAGGCACAAGCACCTAGTTTGGCCTTTAGCCTCTCCTCCATTACTTTTTCCAGTGTGCATAGTGGCCATCTTCATATACATGCACAGCACATGTACATATACATGCACAAAGGGTATATTTCTAGAACAAAGAGAGAATGCAAACGAGAGACGAAATAACACCCTTGGGAGTAAACCTGTTTTAATTTCAATTCATCCTGTGAGATTGAACAAGTCGGGCAAGGAAATAACTTTTTACTTTGTGCTGAAATTTTGTGGTTTGCACTGCAAGAGGACTGGCACAGCATCTCGGGAGTATTTGCCTTTAAGCCGTATACATGCTTATAATTGAGAATATGAGCATTTTCTATACTATAGCGCTGCAGTACTGTTTCAGGATTTTGTTGTGGGATGTTCCATGTCAATATCCAACATATTGTCTGAAGTGTTGAAAACCAAGGGAGCCATTTAGTTATTTGATTTTTGTCTGTAAATCACTTAGTTGATTTAAAAAAAAACATTTTTGTTGAAAAGCGGTACATAAATATTCATCATCATCATCAACAACTTACTATCTTTTGAGCCTTATAGTGCAAAAGAAACAAATAAGTATACTAACAGCACACGCCTAGGCATGTCTACTCGGAAGTAAGTCATATCGAGTTTGATGAGATTTACTTCTAGGTAAGTATGTATAGGATTGCAGCCTTATGCTAATAATTGACAGATATAGCTGAATAATCTACAGATGCAGGACTTCAGAATGCAACCATATACATACTCTTATTAACATCAGTGTTCATGTGTGCAATTTACTCTCCAGTTGTGCCTCCCTACTGCGTCACAGCAGAGAAATGCCTCTGTGTTCTGCCATTCTTTGATGATTTTGTGTGTGCGCGCAGAAGGGCTGTTCTTATTCCTTGCCTTTGTTGGAAGAAAAGTGAGTTTTCTCCTATCGTGATTTCAGACATAAATCTCTAATATGCAACATCAGTAAAAATGTGGGGCATACACGCCGTTTGCTTTGCAGACCACTGCTGTAGCAAAGGGTTATCGAGTTTCAGCATATTCCTGTCTTGCATTAAAGAAATATATTACTAAAACTTCAGTGAGCAATAATGTAAGCTGTCCATCGCTAGATTTGTATTTGCAGGATATGGAATGCAATGAACTGAGTCAATGTGGCTAGGTGGATCTGTAAGAAATACACCATTAGCATAGGGAAGCCATTGTTTGTTCCCTGCCCAGCAACACTGGGCAATGTTTCTCACTATTAATGCTGAAAGAACGCAAGCCTGACGGATCGGGAAAAGCCACTTTGTTTATGGCCTTGACTTGGGGGTCTTGGAACTTGAGCATAATAGATTGCTGGGGTGGGGTCAGTTCTTGCATCTTGATTCTTTGTACTGTAGGGATATAACTACTGAACATGAATTATATAGGGATAGAAAACTGTACTTTATATTACTCCTGTTTCTATTATAGATCTACATTAAAGGATACATAGAGAGAGAGAAAATAAAAAAATGATTATTTTAGCTTTCAGTACCATTTTATCTAACTGACTTGCTCCTCAGCCTTGTTCTTTGCCTTTTAAGATATCTGTGTTGGATTTTTCAATGATATCTTTTAATATATTTGTTGTACACCAATATACAATAAATTAATTTATAAATGTCTCCCCGTTGTAAATGTTGTGTACCTCTCCTTTTGTTGCAACTGTACAGTGTATTGTGCCCCTATTCCCATCACTGATGGTCTTTTGGTGTGTGTGTGTGTGTGTGTGTGTGTGTGTGTGTGTGTGTGGATACTGCACACCCATCTAGATCTTCAACTTCACATCCTGAGGAGGAGGAGGAGGACCAAAGTGATAGAACATACTCAGATTCCCTGCATGTATCCTGACCCTGGGAAAATATTTCAGGGATCTAGCTATAACTGAGGGGAGGAAACATTTACAAAAGTGATCAACCTTCACCTTAGCAAAGAGATCTTTTGTGTACATTCTTGTGTGTTGTGGAAGGCTGTGGGCTGTGCCAAAGAGATAGCACATTGGCTATAATCAGAATGCTGTCAGAGAAGTCCTAAACTGCAGCTGCATACTTTGGCTGGAAACATTTTCTTGCGGATTGGTGTCTAGGGAAACAAGGTTGGAATGCCCTATTGTTTGCAGATAAGCTCAGTTTGATAAATCGGCAAAACAAAAATGGGGGGAAAGGGAGCTTTGGTATTGACATTCCCTGAGAATTGGTGGTGCAATTAGTCAATTGTTAATTGCCAAATATTTGAAGGGTTATCTAGGGGCATCACAGTGCAGGGGGTGCCACTGATAAGAATACCAGTTTATGATCTGATTCACTTGCCAGTTTTAGAATCCACAGCATCAATAAATGGGTGGAAGAGAATTTTCTGTGCCATTTTACAAGTATTTTTTGTATGATGGTTTTAGGTGTTGCCCCAAAGGTATTTTGAACCTATTAGACTCCACCTACTGGTATCCTGTTTGCGTAGGTGCTCTTCATTCAGGATGTGTACTGTATTTGTGTACTTATTTTACATGCTATAAACAATTTTGTTTGTTATAGGGAGTGCAATAGTTATGCACAGCACAGAGTCTGTGTGCCTCCCATTTCTTTGAGGAAGCAGTTCTTGTTTGCATGGCCAGTATACCATGTAAATTCCCAAATATATCAAAAATTCAAGTCTTTTCCCCCAGGGATCCTGGATGAGCCTGGTGTGGGCTTGAGGCTTATCACTCCAGGCCCCTTTCCTGGCACTGCAAATGCATGGACCTTTGGGGCTCACGCTGTGCATGTAATCTTGGACAGTGTCTGATCAGCAGAGCCGTAACTAGACAAAAAAGGCCCCTGGGGCAAGGGAGTCAATGTGGCGCCCCTGGGCAAAGGGGGGGGCTCCATGCAATCCAGAAGAGGCAGCAGGGACCTCAGAAAACTGCCTGGAGAACACTCCACATTCAGCCCTTTTGCTGCACAACAGTAGGGGAAGCTATCTGGGGCTTTTTTGTTTACTCTTGATCATTTTTAAAGTGGGTCCACAGGAAAAATTGCGCCCCCCTTGGTGTAGCGCCCTGGGGCAGCTGCCCCTCAGGCTCCACCCTTATTATATCTCTGCTGATCAGTTTTCAGAAACATCTGTTGACTCTTGAAAAACCTGCAGATGCCAACCCACCTGGTCCTCCCTTGACTCTCTGGAGGGTTTTCTGAAGCCCACAGAGGCCGCAGGCAGTGGCTTATAATTTATGGCCTGCCTGGGGGCAGAGGCAGAAGAGGTCTGCCCCTCTGCTCATCCCATGCCCCCATGTGCCACTCCACCTCCCATGCCGCGTTAGGCTCCATTTTGGAGCTGTAGAAAGGCAGGGGTAGGCGGGAGGGCCAAAAACGTGCACCTCATGGCAACACGAACCGCCCCGTCGCCACCTTATGCCCGCATGCCACATATCTTACGCATGTGTCATAAAAGATGAACTCTTTTGTTCATCTTTTATGACACATGGTACGATAGCTTCTGAATAACATACATAGAATGTAAATTATAAGCGGCATTGTCAGTCTGTTACCATACCATTGCTGAGAGCATCCTCTATTACGTATCCCTAGTTCCTGGAGAGAGGATTGGCTGCTGGAGACATTTTACAGCCACGGCCAAGCAGTGTAAGTTAAGCTAGCTGTAACAAGGAGATAGTTTTGCTTCATTGTTCAACCTCCAAGAAGGATAGTAGTTACACTGGGTTGCTGGCTTATGTGGCATTCTTCATAACGCCCCCAGCTACTTTATGCAAAAAAAGTGCATTTTGCACTGAATATAGGTTTGAAATAAGCCCTCCAGTTCAGAAATAATGAGCTTTTGACGATCCAAGTCAAATTTATTTTAATTCATCAGCTACTTGCATGCATTCTTTCCCTAATTTTCTGTAGTAGCAAAGACAAACCTGACAGTTCAGGAATCAAATGGATTGTTCTTAGCCAAATCAGCTGACTGAAATTTCAGCTCCACATCCACAAACCACATATGGATGTGTCAACAAAGTAGCACGGTACTTTGAGATTCCTCCAGAATCAGTTGACAAAATCACTGGAAAGCATTAGCTAAAATGATGCTTTCAGAGTAACAGTGTACCCTCAGCTCACACAGACTACATCTAACTTGCAAAACAGTGTCAAGCCCAATATTGTATGATTACTTTAAAAATTCTGAACAAAATCACCAGGTTTGTTTAATGACATGTGCAAAGAATTGTACTGTGAAATCATCTATTTTGGCTCAGTGTCTGCCTATGTGTGTTTTAGAAAAAAAGCTAATTCAAAACAACTAAAATGTCAGCCATAAAGTTGTACAACATTTTTTCAGGAAATCTTGTCCACACTGGACATAAATGTTTTCATAAAAAATAGTCTGCCCTTCATAACCACTCTTATTGAAAAGACCTCCCAAGGTTGCTGCATGGAAATAGTTTAAATGCTTTCTGAAATTCAATCTCATATAATTTCAACATTAGGGCTCATTCATAATCTTGTATTAAAAGCCTGTGCAGTTTTCATGAAATACATCTGCCTGTGTAATAATGAATGCGGAATATTGTCATGGTTTCCTAGGAATTTTGAACCTCAGTTCTGAGTTTTGTTTTGTTTTTAAAAAATGTTCCAACTGGTCTTGAAAACCCCCAAGAAGAAATAACAACTCTAAATTTTAAATAAACAGTTCTGGGGGAGAAAAAAAAAACCTGTCCCCAAAAAAGAGGCTCTAATCTAAATGCAGGGCTATTTTGAACATCTCACAGAGGCGTTGTGAACCTCATCTTCCGCCTTGGCCAACAAGGCTGGAGCTTGGAGACCCCGGCGTAGAGCTGGATGCCGCAGCCCCGGACAGTGACAGGGCAGACAGCCAGCAGGGGAGGGGATCTGTGAACAGGCAAGCTCTAGAGACCAGCAGGCGGAGGGGCTGTGCTAAGGGCAGCCCATAAAAGGCACTGGCCCCGAGATTGGAGGTGGAAGGAGAAAGGGACGTCGGGCTGTTGAAACCAGGGAAGGAAAGTGAAACACTGCAGCTGACCACTGCTCCCCCCCCCCATTGGGGGGACCTTGTATCAAGAGACCCAGTGGTGTCATTCAAATGATTTAGGAACAGGAACTCACTTTTGATTGGCACTTGTTGGGAACCCGGAACCAGCCACGGAGCCCGTTAGGATCCGGAACGCCCGTTCTGGTCCGTTCCCCCTGAATGACATCACTGAAGAGACCCCATTGTCCTCCTCTAAGTGAGCTGGCCCCCCACCAGCCCCCGTCTAGACTGTGATGGTGGGCTTCTAGCTGATCCAGATATCAGAGGAAACATTGTTGCTGGGTTGTGGGGTGAAGGAACCCAGGAAGGTGTGGTCAGAATCCTGTTTTTCTGTTTTATTAAACCCACCCTCTTGGGAGGACAAAATAAAGAAGTAGCAACTGCATAACTTTAGGGATCCCCCTACTGTTTTTTTTCCCCAGTCAGGGCATCAACCACCCTTTCCAGACAGAACTCTCCTCCCACAGGAGAAGAGGAGACCACCGTGACCATAGCCCTTGATTGGGTGAGGGGAATTGTTATTTATTTTTCCCATTGTTATCCTGCCCTTCCTCTGAGGAGCTCTGGGTAGTTGATGGGGTTCCTTCCTTCCTTTAATCCTCATAGCATCCCTGCTTGGTAGGTAGATTGGTCCCAAATCTTCCCGGCGTAAGTCCTTGCTGTGTATGGACCAAAAACACATGGATCCATTAATAAAGGATCTTCTAAATATAGACAATTACTCTGAAATGTTATCTTCAAAATATTTAAAATAGCAATATATTATCTTGTCCTGAGCTCCTTGAAGCAAATTAAACTTTGTTTTTTCCCCAAAATTTACAAATTAGATCTTCCTTAACAGAATTGCTGAGCACAAGAACTTTTATTTCATTTGAAAGACTTGGTACCTAAAACGAATGGGAAGTTGCAAGTAATTGCTACTCTTTTATTGTCTCTTGACTAAAACGTTTGGTTCTTATAAAAAAGAAAGAATGCTGATGTCAGTGGCATAGCTAGAGGGGGTGAAAACACTAAGTTTGGGGCTGCAAAACGCTGTGTAAATGTCCCCTCCCCCTTGCTGATCAGAGTAAGGCGGAGGTGTATCCTCTATGTTATGCTGACCGCCCAGTATGGCTCTAGTGACAAGGGGGAGGGGCAGTTTAGACGGTGCCGTGCCGTGCCGTGCCATAAATACTTAGTGTTTTGACCCCCTCTAACTACACCACTGGTTGAGATATATATTGAACAGACAGCTGGCAGGATTGATTTGTGCATGGATCCACATTAAATTGGAGATGAAAATTAGTTTTGTATTAAAATTAAATGCGAATAAAATGGATTTAGATACCATGTAGCCCCAATACAAAAAGTATTGGTATAAGTATCAGGAGCAGCTAGCTGGGGCAGGACAGTGGTGGAGGTAAGTACTGCTACCACTACAGAAATGTGTGGGGGGGGGGAGTGAGAGTGCCACCCACTTCCCTGAGTGCACCAGGCTTCCAGGCCCCACTGGGGTAAATCGGAGATCTGATCCTGACTGTTCTGAAAGACGTGTGCTAGAATTCACACAGTACTTTAGTAGGGAAAAAGTACACTGCACAAATGCACATTTGAACCCAACACTATTCGATGGTGCAATTATTTTTTAAAAAGATTGAAATCATACAGGTGGGTCAACAGACATCTGGATTTAGAAATCTGTCTTTTCAGGTACATCTGGCTTGGTCTACAATTGTGTTTTCTTTAGATTGTTGAGTTTTTCAATGGAAGCAGTTTTTACTCTAATTCAACTCCCAGCAAGCTGTTATTTGTTAATTTGTCTTGGTGTGAAATTCCTTGCATTGTATAAAACCAGATCTGAGAAGCTGAAAGGTAAATGGAAACTTCATGCTCCAACCTCTTTCCTCAACACACATGTTAGTGGCTCCTTAGTTGCCTGGCCAGAATTGCTCAGGAACTCTCCATGGCCCAGCTAATTGAAACAAAAATATATGTACAGTGTACCCTGTGTTTGGGTTTGCCTTTATTATTTTATAAAACAATAGCACAACCAAGTCCAGACGGACCATGGATTCCTCACGTCCCATTTACTGTTAGACCAAAAGTGACAGTCTGATCTTTCTGTTGTGGGTAGGAGTATTTTCATTCTCTCTCTCTCTCTCTCTCTCTCTCTCTCTCTCTCTCTCTCTCTCTTTGCAAATGTGTTGAATTGAAAAAGCAGTGTTCGGTGTTTTTATTCCAATTTTATTATCCCATGCGGGTCTGACTTATCACTCTCCGATTCAATCCGCTGGAAGAATCCGCAAAATGATGCCCATTGATTTAAGTGGCTGTATTTTTTTTTAAAAGGTATTTTTAATTAGTGGGTTTTCCCCTTCAAAATTCCATTTCAAAAATTCTGTACCCCTTTGTACTGCCAATGGTGATCAAGAACAAGGATGTCGAAAGGTCTTCCTAGATTTTAAACGTGGGCTCACTTTTACATTCTTCCTTCTAATTCAGCTCCTTTGAAAAGGACATAATAATGTGCGTGTTGCTCCAAATTACCCTCCCATTTGTGGTTTGGCAATGCCAAGGAAAACTTACCCCCAAACACGTTTTTCCCTGAGACTAACGAAAGTGGGTGGAAGAGGAGGAAGAAGATGCCGGCCCCCAATTGCAAGCACCGCCACCAAGCAGCCAGGTAAGCTGTGACTTGGTTGTCCAGGCAACAGGAATCTTGCACAGCGGGGGGGGGGGAATGGCAAAAAAAAGAAGAAGAAGCCTCTCACACAGCTGCCTCTGGCAGAGCGGCAGGGGGAGCAAGCTGAAGAAAGTAGATAAGACAGCTGCCTGCTGGAGTGGCATGGTGTGGCGGTGGGGTGAAGAGGAACTTTCCAGGTCTGAGCACCCCAGCACAGGCCCTTGGAGCTGCTCCGCGTCAGAATTCAAGGGATGGAGAAAAGACCAACCGGTACGGCAAAAGGTAAAATGGTTATTTTGCGGTATTCTTGAGTATCGCTTTACAGTCAATCCTCTTTGTATGCCACGTTGCTGTCTGTGACCGCACTTATCTGCAAGGGGCAGCATTGCTACTTTCCTCGTGATTCACTCTGCAGAGACCTTCCAAAGGCTGCAGGGACCAAAGGGCGGAGCCCTTTAAAATGGCCGGCAGAAGCATCTGGTGCCGTTCTGAAGGTCCCTGCAGCCTCTGGAAGGGCTCTGCAGCATTCAGAGATCTTTTGGCACTTCCTGCTGCACTCTGCTGGCTCCCTGGGGGGTCTCTGCTGGATTCTTCTGATGGCAGATGAGGTACCCCTTGCACCTAACCCCATTGGTCCCATAGGATCAATGGTTCATTATCTGCAAATTCGCTATCTGCGAGGATGTCCAGGAACCTCACCCCGGTGGATAACGAGAACTGACTGTAAGTAAACATAAACTATCTGTTCTTATGTTTTCACGTTTTCCCCTCCTATGGTGCTGATTTTAAAACACCCGAGAAGACCACACTGTTGGCCAGAACTGAGCCATAAGAATGCAATTCAAGCAGCAGATTTGTTTCACGGCCAGTGGTTTGGTCTGCCATAAGAAAGGCAGAGCACCGAAGAATAGATGCTTTTGAATTATGGTGTTGGAGAAGACTCTTGAGAGTCCCCTGGACTGCAAGGAGATCCAATCGGTCAATCCAACAGGAAGTCAAGCCTGATTGCTCCCTGGAAGGACAATACTGAAGCTGAAGCTCAAATACTTTGGCCACCACATGAGAAGAGAGGACTTTTAGAAAAGACCCTCATGCTGGGAAAGATGAAAGGCAAAAGGAGAAGGGGGCGGCAGAGGATGAGATGGTTAGATAGTGTCACCGAAGCAATGAACATGAAATTGGGCGAACTCCGGAAGCTAGTGGAGGACAGGGAGGCCTGGCGTGCTGTGGTCCAGGGGGTTGCAAAGAGTCGGACACGACTTAGCGACTGAACAACAACAACAGTGGCTTGGGTCGCGACCACGTTGTTAATTGCCAATTCTCATTGTGTGTTTTTGAAACAAAACTACTTTTTATTAGCATAAAATTGCTGACTCTGTGGCATGAAGGCAAAGTGACAGGAAAGTTTAGATCATTGGATTTGTCATGATTGTGCAGAACTCTTTTAACCCTTCATGTTATTTGATGCCATAGCAGGCTACATAGAAAACATTTCATACTACTTCATGCAAAGCCAAGTGCCGACTTGAGCAATTGTCACCAGACAGGAGGGTTTCCTTTACTGAAAGCTTGTCATTCAGACGGCTTGCCTTGTAAACAAGTAAATGGAGTCAACTAAGTGCAGCCTGAGCTTTCCATATGCACTGTGTGGCAGCTGGGAGCTCTTGTGGAGACACATGACTGAAACAGCTCCCACCCTCTGACAAGCAACAGGAAGCGATTTGAGGGGGACGACAGAAATATTTGCTGCTTGCCATGTGGCAAGAAGCAAGATTGAGTTTCTCAATGTTGTTGTACATTTGCAGCTTGCCCCCTCCCGCGGGCTGGGTGATGGTGGTGGTGATTGAGTTACCGATGAACACTGTACATGAAAACATGGATATTCCACCTTTTGCCCCAAGAGCATGTCAAGGTGGCTCAGAAGATGCATACCAAATACAATACATGAACATCAGAACCAAAACAAAGAAGCACTTACTCTAACGTCCTCCTTGCTCATCTTCTACTGGGCCATCTCTGTCCCCTCAGCAATCTCCAATACGCTGCTGCGAAGGTAATTCGTCCGGCTCATTCAACTGACCGCATCACACCATAGAAATCTGGACGGAAATCCATGATGCCTGGAAGGAAGAGAGGGGGCTCTTAGGCAGTGCCTGGCATTTGGCTTTTGGCCTGGAGAGTGCAGTACTGTTTGCTTGCTTGCACTCGTTGTTGTGCTGGAGGCACCGTTGTTATTGCAGGACACATATACTTGCCCAGTTGTAAGGAGCCAGTGAGGGCCAATCTGGACATGCAATCTATGCGCAAAAGACAAAATGAGGCGGCAACCCTATGCTCCCTTACCTGGTTGCTTTTGAATACACATAGATAGGATTGGGCTGGACAAGTGTATTTTTGTACATAAGCCATTAAGTAGTCAATCAGAAGCTCAGTTTTTACAGGCCTCTCCATTTTAGACAGCAAGATACATTCACACCACACTAGTAGTCATTGCCAACTTTTGGTTGTGTGTTCTTTGCCAACCTAGCTTGAATGCTGCTTAGATGAACTTCTTAATTTTCAACTACATATTTGTTCCCAGTTTAGCAAATCACCACAGGAGCAGTGGGGTTGCTAAGGCCTTAGGCCACCTGGGGTCAAAGAAGATTTGGTAGCCTCCCCCCCATGACAAAATCAAATTTAAGTAAGTAAATAAAAGGATTTCTGGTTAATTGGCCATAACTTTTGATAGAATGCTGGTATTCCAACACAGTTTGTTTCCTTGCATTCTGCATTAACTTACCTTTCCAATGAGATATAACATGATGGTATTATTCGTACTTACTAAGGTTTTTACAATTGTGGCCACTAGTGTCAAGCTCAGCTTGTTGCCTGGAGCAATTGCCCCCGCTTAGCTACACCACTGCACCAAAGTTCAAACTTCCAAGCACGTCTTCATGTGAACAATGGTTATGACAAAAGTGTGAGATTAGACAAGTTTATACAGCATAAAGAAGTTGTTAAAAAAAAAGTACAGTACTGTTAACAAGAGAAAACAAAAGTCTTCAGCCAGGAGCCCAATCCTAATGATGCTAGCGCAAGCGGTAACCCCTTACCGCTGGTGCCAGTGTCACAAAGTGCCTAAGGCACGTCTATTGCCGGCAATAAGGACGTAATGTTTGGTGCCACATCCCACCTTGTCCTCTGCGGTGGGTTGCAGTGGTGGTGCTGGAGGGAACCCAAGGAAGCTTCCGGAGGGATCCTCTGGGTCACACCAGGCTGCAGACCCACTCTATTGGCCTCTGCAGGCTTCAGCATGGCCTGCAGAAGCTTCTGGAAGCCACTTCCATTTTTTCGCAGCCACTTCCGTGAGGTGTGCTCAACGTGTCCCACACCAACGCATGAGCTGTATGGCAGAGACGTTTTGACTCAGCTGCTTTCCATCCACGTCTTTCTGACTCAGACATACCTCGCAGCTTGGAACAATGAACACTGGTACACACTTGTGTGGAGTTTTCTGAGCAAGGATATAAATCACCATGTGTCATGTGCATATCTGACCATGCCAGCTTTATATTTACTTTACACTTCTGGAATGTGGGTTTGATGTTTCCTGAGCAATGGCTGGCTTGTGCTGGAGAATCAAAGGGTCAAGTCACCGGGAACGATGTTTTAACTATTTTATCAATGAATAGCTTTATTCCAGCCGGAAGATATTTAAACTCATCCACGAATGCAAGACCTTGGAAAAGGGGCTTCTCTCCTCCTTCAGATTTCACTGCAATTGGGTATAAAGGGAGTGCCTTATATTGAGGCAGACTGACAGCCCAATCCAACCCAGCCTTCCCCACGCTGATGCAATGGTGCCAGTGCAGGCTCCACTGCATCCTATGGGGAAGTTGCAGAACTAAGGGCCCAATCCTGTCCAACTGTCCAGCTCTGATGCAGCTGTGCCAATGAGGCGTGTGCTACATCCTGCAGTGGGGGACGGTCATGGAGGCCTCCTCAATTTAAGGAAATGTACGTTCCCTAACCTTGGAGCTGCATCAGTGCTGGAAAGTTGGTTAGGATTGGGTCCTAAATCTTACAACTTTGCTTATGTTTTCTGAACGTTTACATCCTGTAGAGAGTCATATTTGGGGAGGAAGGCTATAAAGTGGATCCCCACTTTATGATGGTAATCTGTTTTGGAGACACCATTGTATTGTGAAAATATTGTAACGTGAACCCAATAATGCATGCGGGGGGGGGGGGGGCGGCAAAAAGACCTGAGAGGCTGAAGTGTCTGCTACAAAACTAAGCTATTTTCCACTCTAAAAGGTGAATTTAACTCTGGCTACCAAGCTTTTATAGGGGCCATGGTTATCAGTTTACACAATGCTATATTTATGAATCACAAATTACAAGGCTGTATCCTGTCCAAACACACAGCCAAGATGTGAAAAATACTGCTGTTGGCCTGAGATATTACCAAATACTTAAATTCGCAACACTGATTGGCTTATTTGTCACTCACAAGGCCCTACTGGTGGCAATCGAGAGCTCATCTTAAAGTGAATTACACGTATTCTATAGCAAAGCTTGTTTTACTACAGAAAGTCTATTGTTAAGTATTTGAATGTTAAGTGAACCCATTCTAAATGCATTATTGTAATCCATTGTGGCCTATTATTGATGATATCAAAATCGAAACGTGTGTTCTTGATTATGGGGAAATGTATTTTGAAGTGAATATTTCCAAACACATTCTTCAGCAAAGCATACCACCACACCCAATAGAAGTGTCTCCTTCCTTTGGCTTGCTGATTGCCATATTATGAGCCTCACATTGATTAAACTTGAAATGTGCATGCATTTCCCCCTGTCAAATGCACAACGCACAAGTGGAGTTTGTTTATTGGTTTAGCCTGAGCAGCTCCATTGGGTTCAACTGATCAAAGTTGCCAGATGTCAACACCTGCATGTTGCTGCCATCCTGCATGCGCACATTGATTGGTTGGTTGGTTGGACCTTCCTGTTTGGTGGCATTTCAAAGGTTGCACCAAAGAAAACACACCTGAGCAGAGAGCTGAGCTTCCTCTGTTCCTATGAAGGCCTGGCTGGGATGGAAAGTTTCCAGAAGAGCACTGTCATAACCGGGCAGGTTTTGCAATTAACAAAAGGAATGTAGTGACAAGAGCACGGAAGGATTTTGGTTGGGTTTTGTTCTTTCAGTGAATGCATTCACGGTGGGTGGCTGAATTTAACAAGGGGGTTCGGGTGGGGCCGGGAAGCTATCGAGTGTCCTTGCTACCAGTATATCGCAGTCTTGAGTTAACAGCATTATGTGCCTGCTTTGTATACTGTAGCTTCCACGCAGCCACCCATCGAACGAAAGGGCCCTGTTTTCAATCAAAGTGCCTTGAAAGGCCAGTGTTCAGTGGTAAGCAAAACATTGGGAGAGATGCCTTTACACCTTGTGCATACAGCCTGTCAGTGCATTCCTCTCTCACATCATTGCCCACTCGGCTCCATTTGCTTTTGTCTTTTGTCAGAAGACAAGAATGTTTGCAACCCAATACTCTCCTCTTGAAATCCTTTTGTAGGCCTCAGGGTCCTCCCGCCAGCGAGAGAGGGAGCCGGTGGCTCTCAACCTAATGCCTTTGTAGATCAATCATGCGCATTGTCCAGGTGATAACTGGATATGGGCCACTGTACTCTGCTGGGCAGACCCAAGGCAATCATGGTGGGTATGGCTTTTATTCGGTTTTTCCATCATTGGTCAAGGGGCCAGTCCTGAGCCCCAGATGTCTTTTGGCGGTCCTCTCTTGATGACAGTCCACACAGTCAGGATTGGACCGTGTGGGTGTGTGGAGGGGAGATACCCAATCATGTGTACCATAGCCAGAGGGGGGCTGTGCGGTAAGTACCACAGGCACCGCACCATGCTGTGTAAGTGGACCAAGTGGGAGGAGCCACGTACACGGTGCTTCGCTGCCCCTGCAGTACTTACGGCAGCACCCTCCCCTCTGGCTATGCGACTGCCAATCACTTCTGTGATTAATTTCATGGAAATCATTAAAATTCTGAAATGACTGGAGAAGGGTTGAGGGTGCATTTTCTAAAGCTGAAGTCGCTGTTTGCATCAAGCCCTCTCTATATTTCGCAGATGTGGATGTTAACGGCCAAGGAAGCAGGTATGAGCCTGAGTTAAGGGTCAGAATGGAATTCCAGCTTCCAGCGAGATTATGGTGTTACTGTGGGTGAAACCGACATGTCAACAGAGGGCTTGGTGCCTTCACTATGGCACTGTGGCCATGTGGCTTCCCTGGGTTGTAGGACAGAAGTGGGAAAGGGCCCTTCTTATGTATGAAGAAGCCAGTAAACAGGCTGGTAGAGAGCTTTGAAAGGGAGGTGTGAGATCCTTGGACATTGTAATGATGTGAGATGCACAAAAGTGTGTAGGTTGTTGGAAGAGGAGGAAGGTGGGACAACCCTGCACAAGCACACTTCACTTAAAGGGGGCAACAGAGCGCGATAGTAGCTGGAGGGGTGACATTCCTTGACTTGTCTTTTCCGGAAAGTCTCTATAGTATGCTGATTGCTATTCTCAAGCTCTCTTCCTTCCTTCTCTCTCTGTGTATCTCTCAGGGCTCAATCCTAACCTGGAGTTAGGCCAGCAAAAGGTTAGCTGGCATAAGGGCCACCGTAAAGTGCATTTGGACCACTCTCGGAGACAGGGAGGATGACGCACGTCTGTGTGCTGGCCTCTCTGACTCTGAGGGTAGTCCAAACATACTTTATGGCGGCCCTTGTGCCGGCCAAACTGTGCTGGCCTAGCTCCAGGTTAGGAGTGCGACCTTAGAGTCATCCCACCCCTCTTCTATCAATTATCATCATGACTGTTAGGGTTATTTTGGCATCTTATTTTACATTGACACCCCCCCCCCAATTCCCCACCTCCACAAAAAGGACCTCTTTTCAGCTTTTTCTCCTGGATGTACCTATTTCACTGAGGGCGCAATCCTTTTTTTCTTTTTTAAATTTTTATTTTTATATAAAGACATGGGTAAGGTAGTAGGGAACACATAGGAAAGGTATACAACGGTAAGCACAAAAGGTACGCATTGATTGTAGCTTAATTGTCTCCACTTAATTACTGTTGCATGCAATCTCATCATCAGTTACCAACTCAAAGGTTATGCATACAAATCTTAATAACTCTTATTCCTCATTCTTATTTACATACAGTAATTATTCTACAACCTAAATCTTGTATATAATACATTTACATCCAGTTTTTATTTCCTTTCTTCTATCCAATCATAAAACAGTCCCCAATATTCTTGTATCTTTGTTCTATCACCCTCTTTCATCCTTTCCTACGGAGGGCGCAATCCTAACCTGGAGTTTCAGCACATCCTTCAGGACTGCTGCTGCTGCTTGAAGGCAGAGAATGTTTTATCTGCCAGCAACTGTTTTTCTGAAATGTGACCGTGGGAAAGGTGTCCACAGAATTCCCAGAGCCCTCCCGATCTGGTTTGGCTACATTTCAGAGACCCGGACCCTCAGTGGAAGGCAGATCAGTTGCCATGACTACCAGGCCAAGGGGGAGGTTAGCTGAGACAAAGGGGACATTAACTCAGTGCAGTTGCCTTTGTAAGGAGAGCTACCACTTGAGAAGAGATTGCCCGAAGCTTTCCAGAAGGCCAGAAAGGAGAACTCAGGCAAAGCAGAAAGGAGAGCAAGAAACACTCCAAGGGAAGCCCCAATGCCCCAAATAGGACGCAGCTCCCACTAAGAAATGGCTAACGGATTTGGGGGGGAAGCTCACTTGTGTGCCCTTCGAGAGACTTTCTAAAGCAACTTTGCAAGGAGGAGACTGGACATGTAATCATGGGAAATGGGCAGTCAGTAAAAATGCAAGGCACTGCGCTGGTGAGCTATTCCACAGGTTGCCAGTAGGCGGCGCAGTTGCGTGAACAGAAAATGTTCCGTATGTGCCTGACGTGCAGGCAAATCTTCTGAGCATTTCTAAGCTCCTGCAACTGGGATTTTCTGTGTACTTCAGTGGCAGGGCCTGCACTCTCGCCTGTGGTAGAGAACTATATGCAAGAGGTGTGGAGCGCAACGGCATCTCTGAACGAGACTGCCAGAATGAATAAGCCAACAAAGCCACAGGAAATGCTTGCATTTGTGGCACAGAAGGCACCTAGCAATGCCATACAAGAACTGGAGAAGGGGAAGCTGGTGGGAGGACTGCAAATACAGCAATGTATTAACAAAAGCGAATGAGTGTACTGCACAGAAGCAAAGGCAGCCAGACCTGCTCTCCCACATCAGAGTGAGAGGAAGGCAAAAAAAACAAACACCCTAGATCCGATTCACAGAGACATCTGTGGGCCCAGGCTAGCCAAATCCACAGACAGGAATCAGTATGCCTCCCTCTTTCTAGATGACCTTTCCACGTGTACGGTGGCCCATACTTTTGTTGTAAAGGGTCCAGGGATCGCATATAAGGCATACACTGCTGCCACCAGGTCAGTCTACTCCAAGCAGCCAGTGGCAGCATCAGAACAGTGCTGCCAAGCTGCTGGCCCAGGTTGCTACTGGTAAGGTGGCCTGGGGCCATTTTGTGGACAGGGAGAGGGAGGGCAGGGGGCGTTTCTTTGTTAAGGTACCTGGGAGTTAGCGTGGCCATCTGGGATGACCAGGATGGCAATCCCCTCTGCAGGCTGCCCCAAACGGCAGCGATCAGACCCATGTCCAGGTTTGCGATCATTCCCACGTCCGGGTTGGTGATCACAAACCTGGAAGAGGGCGTGATCACTGCAGGGGCAGGGGGGCGGCCCACAGAGGGGATTGCCACCCCCGCCACCCGGATGGCCACGCTAACCCCCAGGTACCTCAACAAAGTCCTTTTTGGCTGTGTTGGCGCGATCAAGGTGAAGCTACTGCTGCCATCTGTGCCCTTCCCTGCAAGGACTTACAGGGTTCCCAAACTTGGGAACCACTGCTCTACACCAAAACTAGGAACTGGACACTCGTAGAGCTGCCCCGTGGAAGGCAGATTGTGGGATGCAAGCAGGTCTTCACTATCAAGCACCTTGTCAGCGGGAGGCCCAGCGGTGCTGAAGCACAGCAAGAGCCAGCGCAACATTTGTGCCCTTGCATCAGGGGAGGCGCCAGCCTCCCCGCTAGGTTCCTCGGATCCAGTGGCGTTTCTACAGGGAGGGCAAATCTGTAAGTGTTGCAAGAAGCCTTACCCTGTCATGCGAATCCCTCCCCTCCCTTGCTGCTGTAGCCAGTAAGCAACGCCAAGATGTTGCTTTTCCCTGTGAGGATTGGCTAGAACGGTGCAGGACAGGAGTGATTCCCACTGCAAGGTAAGGCTTCTTGCAAAACTTAGAGCTTTGCCCTCCCTATAGAAACGCCTCTGCTCGGATCTGTGCCCGCAGAATTGTGGGTGCAGATCTGAGGAAGCCACAGGGCCCAAATTGGAGAATGCAGCCTGGGGACGGGATTTTGGATGCGGCCCAATCCCCTCCCCAGGCTGGCACACGCACCTGCCCGCCCCCAGTTCCTCCCTTCCAGCCGGCCGTCCTACCTCCTCCCAGAACTGCCCTTGCGCTAGCCGCGTTCAGCTGGCACAAGGGTGGCTCTCTGCCAACGCTCTTGGCCTACTTCTAGAGTTGGCCTGAGCACCGATGCGGGGGTGCTGGTCGGCACCCCTGCGTCCGCTAGTGCTGTAGTGCCGACACAACGACGTTGCGTCAGTGCTACGTACGGGGCTGGATTGCGTTCTGAGTCAGGAACCCAGTGAAGTGGGTGGGGAGGTACCCAAAAGGAATGGCACATTTCCATTTGAAGCTGCCATCAACCAGCAATCCCAGATGAGGAGGATTCATGGACCGATGCTGGAGACGAGGCAGACCAAGTCTACCCGCAGCCAGCTGTGTTTCTGTGGAGGAGGGTGCGCCGGTTGGGCCAGCCAGAAGCAAAGCACAGTTGCTGAAGCCCAGTTGACTGAAGCCCAGTTTGAGTTGGCCCCCCAAGCCAGCATGCCGGGAAGTCGTCAGGTTGCATCCGTTACGACCGGACCTAGGAATAGTTGAAGCCTGACTCATACTGTACAACCATCCCTGAAGAGAGCTCCCTCAGTCGGACACTTTAACTCACGTATGAAGTGCATAGATGCAAAGTCTCATCTGCTGAGAGACATGCAGGAACGTGGGCTTGTTGAGACAGAGTCTTGCCCGGTGCTGGGCATGGCTGCTGAGGTTCTCACCAAGCCCCTCTCCAGAGAGCGTCATCAGACCCGAAGAGGAAGGCTGAATCTTGGGGACTTGGGTACATATTGCGGAGAAGGGGTGTGAGAAGAGGAGGAAGGTGGGACCACCCTGCACCCAAAGAGGGCAACCAAGCTACTTGGCTAGCTGGAGGGGTGACTGGTCTTTTCCAGTACGTCTCCTTTGGGATGCAACGCTCGTCTCGGGCTGACTTCTTTCCACCTCTCCCTCTGCTCCGTGAGACAGACCGGCTCGCTGGCTCTCTCATTCTCCTATCTAATTATGTAGCTCCGTCAATAAAGTTTGTCCTTTCTTTATAACCACAAGTCTGGCAGTGAGCTTCTGAAGAGAGACACGCTCCATAAAGCAGCAGTACCAACATAACTCACCCTTAATGGCTTGGTGCCATTGGCTGAGGGAGTAGGAACTGTAAGCTTAGACTCGGAACAAAATATGATGAGGGAGGTCACGGCAGCCATGGAGGGCTCACAATTTGGCTGTTGTTTCAGCAGCACCAATTCCCTGATTTCTCTCTCAGAACATCAGAAGAGCCCTGCTGGATCAGGCCAAAGCCCACCTAGTCCAGCTTCCTGTACCTCACAGTGGCCTACCAGGTGCCTCAGGGAACACAAATATGATGCCTGCATCCTATTGCACCTGGCATTCTGAGGTAAAATTCTGAGGGAAATCTGAGGGAAATAAAACAGAATTTGCTAACCTGTCTGTGAGGAGGGAGCTATAATAACTTGCAACCCAACCTGGGCTTAAGACCATAAAAAGAGCCCGGCTGGAACAGGCCAAGAGCCCGTCTAGTCCAGCTTCCTGTATCTCACAGGGGCCCACCTGATGCCTCACAAGACAATGAGATACTTGCATCTCGCTGTCGCTCCCCTGCATCTGGCAGTCTTCTACTCCTAAAGCCAGATGGGTCCACCACCCATCAGGCCAGATCCTAATCTAACCCCTGTCTCCAGGCCACACAGCCTTGATCTGGGCCACTGCGGACTGCTCAGGCTTGCGCCTGCTGCTTACTAAGTGCAGATCCGAGCAGCCCCATAGGGATGGCTGGGGCTTACCCTGGGGTAAGGGGACAAGCATCCCCTTGCCCCGCAGTGAGCTCCAGCAGCACCCAAACCTGTGTTGGCTGCAGCACTGGCCTGCCTGCTCCAATGCAGGTTAGGATTGGGCAGTAAATGAACTTCCCACACAGTCTGGCCTGGAAGTCGTCCTAAATTGGGTTCCTTCACACAGAACATTTCGTACATACGAATCCTTCCAGTGGGCCTCCGGCAGGTGCCCATGCAGAGAAATGTCATCTGTGACCAGGGATAGAAGACCCAGCAAGTCCCCCACTTGTGGAGGTACTTATCCTGGCCACAAGAATTCCAGTGGTCTTTCATATGTGATCCGCCCGTTGGAGCATTAATGCTACCCACATGGCTGTGTATCCAAGGACAGCAGGGATTGCTTAAGGGCACAATCCTAACCTGGAGTTAAGCTGGCACAGTTAGGCCGGCAAGGTTTGGCTGGCACAAGGGGCCCCGTAAAGTATGTTTGGACCACTCTCAGAGTCAGAGAGGCCAACACACAGACGTGCGCCATCCTCCCTGACTGGTCCAAACATACTTTACGGTGTCCCTTGTGCCAGCCAAACTTTGCTGGCCTAACTCCAGATTAGGATTGCACCCTAAGACAAGCAATCCCTAAAAGAGTGTTGTGCACCCATGCTTAGAAGGAAAATTAAGCATGCAAAAATTAGCCAGTGTGGGTCAATGTATGGTATTTGCACACTTCATATTGATTACAGCATTCAGACTCCAAAATTTGCATTCCCTCTCCCCCCCCCTGTTTATCACCAAGTATCTTCACTCTGCCTGTTGCAGAAGACCTGCCCTTTGACCCTACGGTCAGAAGCCCACACAAGAGACTTTGAAAGTGCCTTCCTCTCCCACCACACAGAAAGCTGCCACCCAAGCCAAGGTAAACAAGCAGCACACGACAGGATGCCGCGCTGGAAGACCCACCCAAGGAACCGAAAGGAGCACGTCCAGCAACACCACTGCAGTCATGTCACGGAAAAGGCAAAGGCAGCCAAACGCCTGCGGGGGGGGGGCAAAGAGAGGGCGGGAAGCGCCCAGCCCACGGTTCACACAGCCAGGGTGTCACTCCAGATGGGACTCGTTCCCCTCCTGGAAGGGAGAGGAGGGGCGAGCAGGAACCCGCCCACCTGGGAGAGTCACTCATTGATCTCCCTTTCAGTGACTGCTCAGAGTCGCTGCCAGAGGCTGGTCTGGAAGGGAAATGCAACCTCAAGACAGTCGCATTTGCTCTTGTAGGAGTGCCATTGCCGGGATCAGCTCCACGTCTTTCAGGTGTGTGTATCGTGTCTCCTAGCACGGAAAAGCAGCACCAATTCCAGGCAGCCTTTGCCCCCTGTAGACATGGCTGGCCTGCCCAGGCAGTGCCTTCTAGCCACTGGGGTCCCAAAGGGGGCAGACTCAGGTTGCAGTCCTATACCCATTTTCCTGGGAGTAAGCCCCACTGACCACAATGGGACTTACTTCTGAGTAGACACGCCTCGGCTTGTGCCCCCAGAGGGGGGCCTTTTACCCCACCTCCCTCCTCCCTCCCTCCAAGAATGATGTGCCTCCTGCTGTGCTGCCCCCCCCCAGACTGGCTCCAACTGCAAGCGGGAGGGGCCACTGACACAGCGCGTTGTGACGCCTGCAGTATTGCCCGCACCACCCCTCCGTAGCCCCACTCCTGGGTGCGGGTTTCCCCGAAGCCTGTGCGTGGCCATGGGGATGCTCAGGGTGCTGAATGCGACGGACCTTTGGCACGCGCGAGGCGAATGAATGTTATTGCCGCAGCAGGGACCCTGTGTATTCCCGAGCAGCGAGAAGGAAGAGAATCCATTGACAAACATCGTAGGGGACAAGTACATCTGTGCTGCTAGCCTTTGCCTTGCCGTTCTGCCATAATGACCCATTGCAACACGAGACCAGTACTGTCACCATTTGGGGTTTCTTAAACCGATGATCCCTTAACAACATTGAGCGCCAACACCTGCACACAGCGCAGTTGGAAAGTGTTCCTGCAGGATCCTCATCTCCATCACATGCATTCTGCATTTAACATCAACCACTCCAAAGGGTTCTTTCATGTACCGCATTTTGTCCGCGCCACGCTGGGCAATCAGAAGGCAGAGCTGGCAGAAACGGGTCCCAGTGCTACTTGCGAGTTGGGCAGCCTTCACTCCAAAGGCCTCTGGATCCGCAGGCATCTCTGCTCACCAGTTGTCAGCTTTGGGCTCCGTCTGCCACCTCCTGGCACCCCTGCAAAGCAGATGGCTGATTTATTTATCTGTACTTCTGAAGAACTGATGCCACCTTCTGATTGGACCAATGAAAGATCCAAGAACTGATCCAGATTTAGAAAAAGGAGAGTCAAGCTCCAGGATATTTGTATTGTTGAGTGGAAGAGGGGCCATGTTGTGGACAGGTGCAATGCATTACACAGAAAGGAGAAAAGCCATCACTTGCTACCATATCTAATCCTACATGCAGAGCTCTGGCTTTTCTTGCTATCCCACCTTGAGTCATAAGGCATGAAGCAGATCTATGTCACTGACATTCTGGTGTCTGAGGAGCCTCAAACCAGGCTGGCAACTGGATCCAGGGATCTTCTTAACTCCACCACCAGGAGTTGACCAGAGAAGGAGCCGCTCGCCAACTTTCTGCAACTCAAGGACTAGGAGCCAACATAGATGGCTAGAAGATGTTGCAGCCACCATCTCAGCAGAGATCAGGTGGTAGAAGGGGCCAAAGGGCCAGCATGCACTTCTACTCAGTACTGTACAACCTCTGACTTTGACCTCGCTTCTCAGCTGAAACAACCTGTTGTAGGGGGAAAGACCATATGACAACCTGCCCACCAATGTCCAGCCTTGGAGCCTTGCCTGGCTAATGCCTCCTAACAGATCAGCACTTCACGCCTACTTACAGAAAGTGTGGTTGGAGAACATTCTGGTCCTGGCTGGAAACTTGTGCTCCTCCTTCCTGGAATTCTGCAACATGCCCACGGTCTTCATTCTTCTCTCACTCGAGGGCGTGGCATTCCAGCCTCTCTCGGAAACATGTGGTGGAAGAGGAAGCAGGAATGTAATTCACAAGCCCATACACCCTATCACCAGCCCAGGGATCACATGGACCATGATTATTAAGAAGAGAATTGGACAGGGTGTGTCCTAAGCAAGGCACACATCTTTTGTGGGCATGAACCCCTTATCAACTAATCGGTCTGCCAACACCTTGGGATCACAGCTGAACACAAACAGCTTCCCAGGGGACTGTATGGTCTCTCAGCTCTTCATAGCTCCACAGGCAGGACTGGCCCCAACCACAGGAACCCAGCCCAAAGCTAGAAAGTTTAACCCAGACAGTAGAGTGCCCAGGCAGCAAGACAGAATGGAGAATGGCCACAGGTCCCGGTATTCACAAAGCATACTAGCTTTTAGCTTAAGTATATTTATTAAGGAATAGTTATGGGAACATCTTTTTTCATGAAAGGCCTAAAAGAAGAGCCAATGAAGAGTTTAACAGATACACACATTAAAACAATGAGGGCCCAATCCTGACCTGGAGTTAGACCAGCAAACGTTGGCTGGCGCAAGGGCCACTGTAAAGCACGTTTGGACCACTCTCAGAGTCTGTGAAGGCCATCTGTGTGCTGGATGTTTTCCTTGGACGCAGTGGCACTCTTTGATTTTACGTGGCGGTTCATTCCTCAACGAGACCAAACCTGGGCGAAGTAATCGAATCACAACGTGTACAGCTCATGAATGGCGGTGATCGTATCCATTACCGAAGCCACCTGAAGTCTGGTCCGAAAATGTGCCGCCGGAAAGCTTTTTGCAGGCCATTTGGTTACATGATAGGAAGCTTTTTTCAAAGTCAGTCTGGGCTCTCCTCGTCTGTTTGCTCAAATCCTCTGCCTATTTAATCATGAAGGAATGCTTCTCCAAAGATGTCGGGTCATAAGTGCGCAATAAATCAATCCAGATACACCCCTAATGAGTGGCAAATTAAACAGCATTTGTTTTCAGTTCAGAGGTCCTCCCTGGAGATTCCTTTTTAGTTACGAGCAAAATGTCTTCGTTGCAGGTATGGGGAAGATGGGAATTCTGGAATGTGGAGCCTGGGCTTCAGCTCCGCGAGGCACACACTCCTTTTTGCCCAGCTGGGGCCACTAAAAGACAACTCGCCGCTTCCACTTGATGATCCCATTTGCTGAGGAATGTTGGCAGGAGCAGCTTCGCTTCCTCGCAGACCTTTGGGTTTTGGAAGCTTCTGTCCCAACCAGGGGGTTCCCCTATAGTGGTTTGGGCAGAGTTCAGACTGATATGAAATGCGGAGACGGGCCTCGACGTGAAATGTGTATCCATGTGGGACAACAGTCATGACTGCAGGAGCGTATAAATGTGCGTTTATAGTTGGGAAAAGCAATTTGGAAAGGAAATGCACGCATGACCAACATCACATGGACAAAGAAAATGTCAGCACACTCCTGAGCATGTCGACTCAGAAATGTCCTCTTCCATTTAATGGGACCCCCAGCTGAAGTGTCCATAGGATTGCAGCCTGTGAATTCTTCCATGTTATATAACAAATCTATGTTCTATGAACTTCATGAGTAACTGTTTGTCTCACAGAAGCTGAAACACCGTCACACTAGCAACTCAGGGGTCAAAGTCCCCGATGTCCTTTGTATGGAGGGCAGGCACCTTGGAAAAAATTACCTTTCTCACTGATCCAGGCGTCAGGTGTGAACTCAGAGTGCAATCCTGAGCACTGTTTGGGCCGGTGCAAGTCCCTTGCGCCAGCTGGGAGTGTCACAAATGGGCGGTAAGGCAGATTTGTGCCTCTGGGGGAGTTGGCTGAGCCAGTGCAAGGACATGCACCAGCCCATGGAGGCCAGATCCAGCCTCCCCACTATCAATCAATCAATCAATCAATCAATCAATCAATCAATCAATCAATCAATCAATCACTAGTGTTTATATACCGCTTTTCAACACAAAGTTCACAAAGCGGTTTACAGGCAAATAGTAACATTAAAGTTAAATGGCTCCCTGTCCCAAAAGGGCTCACAATCTAAAGGAATGGAGAACACCACCAGCAACAGCCACGAGAAAGACACTGTGCTGGGGTGAAGAGGGACAATTGCTCTCCCCCTGCTAAATATAAGAGGACACCACTTGAAAAAGTGCCTCTTGCCCAGCTAGCAGGGGTTGTCCTTTGTGTAGAGGACAAAGTAAGTTTGCGGCAAAGCCAAGGGGGGTGGGGAGGGCGCGTCGAAGGAGGCAGTCTGGCCCAGGGAGGGGGCTGGAGCCTGGATGTGGCCATTAGGCCTCATCCAAACCCCCAGCCCGCACAGCCCCAGATCTGAGTAGCCCATAGAGCTGACTGGTACCTACCCCGAGGCAAGGGAACCTGCCCTTGCCCCATGGAGACTCCAGGCTGCACCCAACCTGTGTTGGATACAGTGCAGGCCTGCTGACCTGTGCCGACACAGGTTAGGATTGCACCCTTAGTCATGTGCGTAGGGCCTCTGGCCATTTATGCTGGTAGCCCCACTGCACATGACAGTGGCAAAGCTTTCGCACTGTTGGCTCAGGACGTACAGTTCACAAGATCTGCCACCATAAGCCCAAGGTAAGGTTGGGCTGGAAGTGGAGCCCCACTCAGTTCAGTGAGCCATAACCCACATTTTTTCGTATTAGGTACAACCTGAAATCAATACATGAACCTCCACACATGCATATCATGCTTTTAGCTCCAGGCCATATATGGCAGTCGAAAGGCAACCAAAGTGAGGCAAAGTGATGGAGCCAGAGAGATTATATGAGATGAATCCAAACACCCAAAGAATGTCTCATGATTCACTTCATTACAACGCGTGCCTAAAAAGTAATAATCATTTGGCACTTCTTAAGAAGAATCGGCAAGGAGGTTTTTTTCCCCTTAAAATGCCTGCCTCCTGCATGTTCTTATATTGAAGAAGAAACATCTCTTATCTGTGGAGGAGTTACTCATAAACTTTAGTAGCTGGACACCCAAACTTTATTGTCGAAAGGAGCCTTATAAAACAAGTTCATGTTTTGGAGTCATGTGTCCACAGCAGTCCAATCCTGGAAGATGAAACACATACTTAGAAGATTACGGAATCAGAAAGCACCTCTTACAGGAAAGCCGACTGAGTGAATCATTTTAAGAGGAAAAAAACGTGTTGACATGCTAAACAAGTGCTTTCTTGATAGAGGACTGTTGTTAATTATAGAAGGATTTCATCGGAACAGAGACAAGTTAAGGCTCATATCAGGTTGTTACGGAGCAAATATTTGAAGAGAGTAGAGTGGAAGTCAACAAAGTTCATTGACCTGACATGGATGTAAAGAGAACAGTAAAGACCTTGGCTGTACCCTTCCTCTTATCTGCTCAGACTGTAGTAACTGTCATTTGATTTCTGGATGACGGTTCTGTTGTGCTCGGTCTCCAATTCGACGCTAGGAATGGCAATACCACATTTTTCGCGTCTCCACTTTTCTGAAAGCTGCATCTGCAGAGGGGGTCTGTGTTAAAAGCTTGGGCTATTTTCCCCATAAAAATCTGCCCCCCCCCCGTCAAACTGCTGATTGCCCCATGTGGCACGCTGCTATTTGTATCCGTATGCTTTTCCTTCCAGGGTCAGATAGCAGTTGGGGATGGGAATTGGGGGAGAAAATTAGGGTAGACTTAGGATGCAATCCTACACACTGACCTCGGAGTAACTATCAAACATTGTGGAACCTACTTCTGAGTAAGCTTGTACTGAGGGCGCAACCCTACACCCATCGTTCAGCCAACGCTAACTGAAGGGGACGTTTGTCCCCCCAGGTAAGTTACCCTGCTTCTAATTATACTGTTCTTCTTAGCAACACAGTATATTGCTATGCAAGGATAGACGTACAGCTTTTTGTTGGTTTGTTTTTGCATAGTTCACTTTGCCAATCGCTGTCTGCTTATATGCATAAGGCCCAAATCACACCCGGCACTGCTTGGCTCCAAAGTGAGTTTTGTTCTTGACGGTGACACAGGTCCCTTTGGGGTGTTATCAGGGGCCTAGCTAAAGAAGTGCAGGGGGTGCAATTGCACCGGGCAACAAACTTTAGAGGGGCAACAAACTGAGCCTGACGTTAGTGGCCAAAATTGTGAAAACCTTGGTATGTATGAATAATACCATCATGTTATATACCATGTGGAATTTAATGCAGTGTAATTTAATTCCACTGTGGAATTTAATGCAGAATGCAATGAAACAAACCAGAGTGTAATATCTTTATCAAGAGTTATGGCCAAAAAACCAGAAAAACCAAAAGTGCAACTGTGACGTCACTTCCTGTTGTGTTATCACTTCCAGGGCAACGTTTTGCCCCCTGGGCTATACTTTCATTAGCTACACCCCTGGGTGTTATGATCTTAACAAAACTATGCCAGATGTGCATAGATTTTACTATTACATCTGAAGGCCTCCTGTTCTTCTGAGGAGCAAAAGAACTTTGGAGGAAGTTCTTTTGAGGAGCAAAGGCTGACCAAGGGCACCCTAGGTCCATTCTTACTTCTACCTGTGTGGCAATGAAAAGGAAAAAAACAACAGTCACCCTCCATGCCTTTTCTTACACAGTTGTATACGTCTGTGTAATGAGATCACTGTTGACCCAATAGAAACATCACTTCTGTCGACAAAACCAGGACAGAGCCGGCCTGTATAATTAAGTTGTCTTTAAGAACTCGAGAAGTGTTGGCTAATTCCTGTCGCCTCATTTGAGAAGAGCAATCTCCGTGGCCACCCAAACTGAAGTGGAACACGGTGGAAGCGTTCCAAGCCCATTCATTCAGCAGGACGTGGGCCCGGTTTCAAATCCTGCTCAAGTGACAGCTGTCAGGTCTGCAGTCCAATTAGGCTGTAAATGCCTCCAGTTACAAGGAGCTTTTCGGCTGACTGTATAGCCGGGCATTGATTTCCATGGGCTCGCAGCCCAGGGTTTGGCCTTTTTATTTCAATGAAAGGGCCTTCAAAGGTCCTTGTGTTTTTAAACGGTTGTTGTCATCACTCTAGGATACGGTGCCGTGCACCTTGGCACAGGCTGCTCACACAGCTGGGTCTCTGTACAAAACGCAGCAGAGACTTCCCACATGGCCAACTGGTAGTGGCCAAACATCTTGAATAACTGCTTGGAAATGGACCCAGAGGCTGGATTTCAATGTTCCTATTCTACAGGCAAACAACTAACTACACACTCTTTTGGAAAGTCGGTGGCCAAAGTTGAGTAAATAAGAGAAGACAAGTTAGCTACCGATCCAATTCTTGCTCTCTCCTGAAAAAACAAACCCTTTTCTATATTCTTCAGTCTTTTACAGAGGAAAGCAAGTGAATGAACAGTGTCCTTGGAGTCTGATGGCCGAAGAATTTTTGAAATGTATTTAAGAGCGCAGTCCTAACCTGGAGTGAGGCCCCGACAGTTAGGCCAGCAAAGTTTGGCCAGCAGAAGGCCGGCATAAAGCACGTTTGGACCACTCTCGGAGTCCGGGAGCATGGTGCATGTCTGTGTGCTGGCCTCTCTGACTCTGGGAGTGGTCCAAACATCCTTTACGGTGTCCTTTGTGCCGGCCAAACTTTGCTGGCCTGACTGTGCCGGCCTAACTCCAGGTTAGGATTGCACCCTAAGGAAGTATGCATTTTCTAGCGCGGGGCAAACGTAGCAGCAAAAGTGGTGCAATAGAACTGTCAAATGGGTCCAGGCAAGAGTTGACAACCTCATGTCATGGGCTCTTTTTTGGACTGTTAGTAGGTCTCCCATTGCTATTGGGGAGCAGACTGTGGCGGGAATGTGGTACAGGAGCCCTGAAGTCACCAGTGGAGTCCACCTGTCCCCAAACTTCCAGGCTTAAGCAATCTTCAGTGTACGTAAGCTGACAGGAAACGGGAGCAGGTCCGTTACTGCCCAACCTTACCTACGTTCTCACACAGCTATTCTGCAGCATCCTGCATGGGAATTTTGGCTGCTGGAGGTCTACATGGGTAAGCCCCAGCAGCCTCAATGGGGCTACTCAGGCCATCGCCAGCAAAATCACAGATGCAGGCGCACATGGCCTAAATAGTTAGGATCTAGGGAGAGAACAGGGATTTGGCACAGCGTCCACCATCCGACTCAGCAGAATCCCTAGTTTAGCTTACCAAGGGGATCTTGGAAGCGGCATTGTGGGCACACCCATGTGAGCTGCACTGTCTGCAGGAGTGGGGCTGTGTGGGGCATCGTAGCTCCCAAGACAAACATGGTGCTGGCCTAGTTCATATCTGGACAAACCCATGGTGGAGAACATGCACCACTTTGGATATTTTGTTTAGGGGAGAGGAGAATGTAGGCAGATGTTGTTGTGACAATGTCCTTGTTGTATTGGATGGTTCTTATACTGAAGGGTACGGTTGCATACTTTCAATTCTTCGTAGGGGTAGGAAACCTAACATGATGGTCCGCTCCAAAGGTTGGTAGGTCCAGTTGTTTTCTCAAATGCTTGTAAGGTGTATTCCACAAGCCTCCTTGGTTCGTATTCCCAACAAGTCTCTGGCATAGAAATTGACACCGTTGACCCAATTTCTCCTAGCCACCCTATCCCACCCTATCCCACAGAGATCATTCTTCTCTTTGATATTCCAGTGAGTGAGGAGGCAGAGGATGATGGCTGCAGCATCAGTGTCAGCAAGATTATGCCGAGCCTGACCAAAGATGAGCTAGGTAGGGCTCATGTGAAGATTCACTCCCGTCTCCACCACCATTGCACCTGCAAAGTTCTGTCCCACTGAGCTCTTCTTCAATCTGGCTCTAAAGGGGATCTTGGGGGACCCTCAATAGCCTTTTGTGACTTATTTATTGGGCACTTAAGTAGCTATAAATGGAGAAAGTACAGAATAGATTAGAGTGCTCCTGAACAGGTGCAGAGTGCATATCTTTCAGCACTCAGTAACTGAGGGTGTCTCCACACTCCAGGGACTGAGGAAAGAGCTTTCAGATCAGATGGTGGTGTTTTCAGTTCCTCAAGATTACAAATGAGGGCCATCTGTAGTCCCGAGTATTTGCAAGATGAAAAGGAGACTTAGCTTAATGTACTCCGGCAGAGTAATAGGAAAACATCAATCAAGCCCTGACATGTTAGTTCATAGGCACCGATCGGCTCATGTTTGCAGCTGAGCCCATGAAGTGGATCTGCCTCTTTCCAGAAGAGGCCTTCGCTTCCAGACGCACATTCAAAACTTGAGTACAACAAGGCACTTTTCAGCAGGCTCTCGTAAAGAATGTGAACATGGTGGTTGTGGCGTGAAGTGAAACTCTCCCTCGGTTTTCCTTCGTTTTCCTTATTAAAAGGAGCTGCAAAGTTGAAACGGGGGTCACTTGGACAGTAACTTTAGTTAAAACAGATGGAATTCCAGCGGTTGCATCTAAAACGACCACTTTTCCCAACAGCTATTCCATAATGGTTTCTGAGATGCAGCGAGGCTATTTCCTATCATGTGTGATCGCAGGGTTCTGTGGTTGGCTGTTGACAAAGGCTGCATTTTTTAACCGGAGGCGGCCAACACGGTCATATGTTTTTTCCTATCATTGAAAGGGAATTATTTAATCGAATTCTTTTGTAGCTGTAGGTTTATGAATGGGTAGAGTGTGTATAATTGCCCTTCTGCATGCCTAAGACGAGATTTTTTGGAGAGGGAAAGAGCTATAAATATGCAAAATAAATACATACTCTGTCGTACATTATGGATTGATAAGAGCCATTCATACATTTCTGCACTAATCTGGAGTCTGTTCATGCAAATCGTAGTTGGTGCTCCAAAAAACATCATCAACAAAAAGCAATCTAACTTACATACTCAGAGTTATACAAACAACTTTGATGCCTCGTTTTGAGACAAAAAGGGTTGTGAATTCAGGACATCTTCTTCATTGGTGATGAGCTTTCTTCCAGCAGCGCACAGACACTATACATCCACTGCCAACAGCTGGAGTGCTTTGTGCTGTGCTGTGCGGCAGCAGAAGGTACTTCCACTGTTGCAAAATGGCAGCTGACGGCACATGGAATGCTTCACTGGTGGGCCATTTTATTGTGTGCTGTTGCAACAGGCAGCAGTGTTGCAATGCTGCCACTGGTTCCCACCATGCAGGTAAGTCGGTGGTGGGGATGGAGATGGGTGGGGAAGGACTTCAGCACTCTGCTGATTGCACAGGGGATGGGAACGTCAAGGGAGTGTAAAACCACAACTCTGACAATACCCCACCACCACCAGCATCACCCTTTTCTTTTGCGGAGTTGCGCCTGACCTGTGCCATGGCTTGCTTCAAAAAAAGACTCGTACTCAAATCAAAATGCCTCTGGAATTTCCGGAGGGGGGAGGTGAGTCACCATGGGCACGAACTATGATTTGTGCACAAGTCAAGTCATGGGGAGGCAGAGACTTGCAAACGTCTCACAACTTGAGCTCAGTGAGAGAGGAAGGGTGAGTCTGCTTCTTGGCTACTTGAAGCATTCAAACCCTCCTTTCTCAGTCAATCCAATGCAAACAGAGGTAAGACTAGTGTGCGTGCTCCTTTTTTCACAGGGTTTTGAATTACCGGTGGCCCACCTTACTTTTTCACCTCTGATGCAAAAAAAAAAAATGCTGAAGAAAAATACTGTACACTAGTTGTGATAAGCCTGAAGAAGGGAGAGCTCATCTGGAAGTTTCCAGAACAAAAAACAGGGAGGCCTTTGTGAAAGTGCACCAACTGAAAAATTGTTATTTGATAAAGCGAATCTATGGAGCTTTGCACACTAGTACATGTGATTTTCAGCAGTAGGAACAAAGATTGTGCCAACTGGTAGACAAGAGGCCAATACAGCACAGTCTGAAGACTGTCCTAGCAAGGAAGATGCCTCTCTAAGCCACATAGATCAACAGTAAAACTGTTGAGGTCTGACGTTTCATTTAATAGCCATCCAAACATTCCTTTTTAGTTGCAAGTCAGTGTTTTATTATTTCTGGAGAAGATCTGAAAGCTAACAACTAAAGTGCAGCTATATGAATGGAAATAATTCAAATTGTGGGGGGGGCAGTTTCTGCTGAAAGCTACATGTCAGGAAAAGAAGCTGCTCTGATGAGCTATCAGATCAGGCTGTGGTTTCGGTACGCTTGGGATGCTTTGGTACAGACGTGGTGATGAAAAGCTCCACGGTATTCTGAAGATAATGTATAAAAGAGTTCAACAGTTAAAATGCACACACAGAACAATGACATTGACGGTCTAGGACATCTTGGGGGTTCTGTTGCTGTATTGATCACTCTATTGCACAATGTACTTCCAAATTAAATGTATGGTGGTGATCTAGGTAAAGATATTGAGGTCATTCAGACGTATAGTTCATACATGTGATATGTCAGTGGCGTTTCTAGGGGGCAAAATGCTAAGTTTTGCAGGAGCCTGAGCTCCTGAGTAAAGCAGCCCCTCCCCCTTGCCTTCAGAGCCATTCATGGTTCAAAGAGCTGGCTCAGGCACTTTTCTCTCTGAGCCACAAATGGCTCTGGAGGGGGAGGGACCACTTTACACAGGAGCTCAGGCTCCTGCAAAACTTAGCATTTCCCCCCTCCTCCGGAAATGCCACTGTGATATGCTCCAATTTTTCAGCATTGGCTCTGTTGGGAGTATGGCAACCATAGGTATATGCAGTGGTGTAGCTGGGGCTGTCAAACAGTTAAGTATTGATGGTGCGGCAATGCGCTGCCTACGTGGCCCTCTCCCTCACCACCGGAGCCATACAGGGTTGCGAGAGCAACACAGAAGAGATTGTCCTGGATGCTCTAAATCCTATGCCCCCAACAGGCTGAGAGCTCAGGGTAGTTTTGTCCACCAAGAATCATGGAGCTAATTGGATTACAAAACTGTCTGGGGGAGATGGCTGCTGAGTTACTTTTTGTTCCTTTCATCATCTAGCTCAGTGGTATTCAAACTTTTTAGACCAGGACCCACTTTTCAGAATGGCACTTGTGTTGGGACCCACCGGAAGTGATGTAGTGGCAGGAAGTGACATCATCAAGCAGGAAGTGCTATTATTGTAACACAATAAAATGACACTCCTGAAATGCAAATTGGCATTCTTGGCCTGAAGCAGTTGTACAACCATGAAACATCCCTGACCGAAAGCAAGATGAGGACAAAATATGATGTAAAAGCGGTGAACTACAAACAAAATTTTAAAAAAACCCTCACTTGAAAATTCAAACTGTTAACATTCTCTAAAGGAGTATAACAAGAGTAAGGTCTGCAGTTTCCAAGATGGCTGCTCCCAGCTTTCCGCGACCCGCCTGATATTAGGTCGTGACCCACCAAGTGGATCCCAACCCACAGTTTGAATACCACTGATCTAGCTGGGTAGTGGAACAGCATCTTGGCGATTGCTACTGGTTGACATGACTGCTTTGGTGTATCATACAGAAATCTTTATGCCTACCCTACAGGTAGATAGGAGAATGGGCAGAAAGATAGCAGTGCGGGAGGGCTGCAGCAGGAGTGCTCAGGTACTACCTTAGCTGAGAAGAAGCCTCAGTCTCTGCAGGGGGCAAACTGAGACATTTGGGATCACCCAGGGTCACCACTTGGGAGGGCACATGCCTGATTGGCTGGTGGGGGGAAGGAGAAAGTGATTGTTTGAGTCACATGGGCACTTTCTCCTCCCTCTACCATCAGCCATTTGGGCATGCTCACCGGGCATTAGCATTAGCATAAGATGCCCCAGGGGCAACCCCACAGTCTATTATGCTGCAGCAGCATAGAACTCTAGGAAAAAAAATAGACACACTCTATATTTTCCTAGCTCAAAATGTGGCTCACAGCCCAAATCCGAAGCTGCACTGGCGCAGTGGGGCCACATGGCCTCCCCCTTTCCAGCACCCCATCTTCCCATATTTTCAATATGGCTGCTCTAGATGCTTTATGACCCACCTGTAATTGGCTTGAGACCCACTGGTAGGTCTCAACCCACAGTTTGGGAACCACTGCTCTAGGAGGATTTCCTGCTACAGGCAGGAGGTTGGACTAGATGACCTTGTAGGGGCCTTCCAACTCTATGATTCTATGATTCACTAGTCGTATGTATGCAGATGAGCTGTAGTAAACAAGAATCGTCACCATTTTTCTCCTGTGAGCCAGGGCGGGACAGAAATAGAGAATGCCTGCTGAAGAGGAGGTACAGTTAGGGGGTACCAGAACACAACTTAGCAGGAGGCCTTCATGTATCTTGATCCAGTTTGAAGTCCTGCAGCTGGGAACTCCCCAGCTGGTGTGGATCAGCATTTTAACCTCCAAGATGACCTTTGAAGGCAGCTGGTTCTTGCAGAGCTGATAGGATGTACGATATAATCCCGCCCAAGTGAAGGAAACCTACCATCGCTTGACAGTGATTAAAAGCAGATTGGTCTCGCCACATATTTCGATGTGAGGTTCTCAGACACCTGCCACTTTGGCAAAGCGTGCGCTTGCACACGTCGGTGGAGATGGGCTCCTCGCAGACGCAGCATCTCCTGGTGCTGAAGATGAGAAGGGCCATGAAAGCTGCCCCACCCAGCCGGCCTCGTTCCAGTGACTACCTGCTGGAGCATGTCTTGCAAGGCAGGCAGGGAATGTTGGAGCATTCGCCAGGCAAGGAGTCCGCTGCCTGGAAACCACCAGGAAGGCTGCAGCATTCTATAATTATATAGATCATCTATCAAGACGACAAAACAAGCATGGTGTGTTTTTTTCTTCAAAACCCCCTTTTATGTCAATGGGGCACCCTCCCTCTTCCAATGCGCCCTCCATTTGAAGTTGCAGCTGAAAGCCACCTTTCGTTTTGTTCAAAATACGTAATTAACCGACATGGGGAACAATGCCCAGGCACTGCTGCTCCACTGCCCCCATTCATTCCAGTGGGGCTGGCTGGGAGTTCGGCAACCCACTGCAGGGAGCGCATGTTCCACAGCAGGAGTCTTTGGTGGGCCACTCTAGCCTACCAATACGCCATACGTGGTCCAGGTGAGCGTGTGAATATCGGTTTTCTCGTCACCTTCTAAACTCCTCTGGCTAGACTGATGTTCGGGATCCAGCCAAGTGCCTGACTTATTGATGGCATGGGGAGGAGCAGTGATTCCTCCTCCCCTGGGCACATGCCGTGCTGACGTGTGGATGCCCTCCAGACTTGGTGGGTGCCGACATAGCTGGCCAAAGAGAACCTGGCAGCGGCCATGCACAAGAGGAACCAGCAGCCATGCTGGAGGTGGCTGGAGGTGGCAGTTATGCCACAAAGCCTGCAAGGGCAACCTCCGGCTCTGATGCTAGGGACCGATGCCCCCCTCCTCTCCAGCCTTTGGGCGGGTGGCTCAGGAGCCTCGGCCAAGACCTCCCAGTGAACCCCACAAGCTGGGGAAGATGTGGGGGCAGGAGAGCCCTGGGATGAGGAGGTGGAAAGCATCTCAAGAGTAGGAGGGGCAGGGAAGCTGAGATGTCCCCTATACAGTACGGCAGGCAACTGGTGGGGGGGTGCCTTATAAAAAAGCCTCCACAGGAGAAGGAACAGGGCTGGTGAAGCTACCAGGGCCTCCTTTGTAACAAGGGTGGAGCCTGAAGTAATCATGTGCCCCTGCTCGATGTAGCGCCAGGGGCAGGGGCCCCTCAGGCTCCACCCTACTTATGGCTCTGGCCACCAGCCTGTGGTTTCTAGTCTCTAGCTCCCCTTTACTTAATTCCAGATTACATGAATGGCAAACAGCAGGACATCAATGGGAAAATCAGTGCGCTGACTTGCTAGGAGGAAGGCAATCCTTTCACTCCAACTGCTACGGAGAAAGTCTCTGACACACTGCTAAGGTAAAGGTATCAAATGGGGAACACTTGGAAAAGCAGAGCTTGATTAAAGACAGCGAGCGTCAGTTCAGGAAAAGGTGATCAGGCCTAACTAATTCGTTGGAATTTTTTGGTCAGGAAATCACTGCCATGGCCAAAGTCAGAGGAAGGATATTATAGACTCCGTTTTTCAGAAGGCATTTGCAAAATTCTCCACTGTTGGTTAAAATGGCTAAGGTCTGAAGTCATAGAGTAGCAGACAATGGGCATATCGGCTTGAAAACTTGCAAACGTGGAGAGGAAAGGAGCTCAATGGGGGGGGGGAGCTCCCTTACTGGATTGCCCAAGGGTTTTTTTTTTTTAAAAAAATTGCAAGTATCTAAAGGGCTCCAAATTTGACTGTTGCAGCATCCCTAAGAGAGATCAACTGAATTTTTTCTGCAGGGCGGGAGGTTAGATTGGTAAAATGATACAGGAAAGGATTAACCCCCCTTTCCCAGAGCTGCTCCAATAAATGTTGAGTCTCACACACACCCTCAAAAAAGTTGGGCGATCCAGTTGCTGATGTCATGCATCAGTCCCTCTTGCTGCCCCCTGCACAGCCCCACCACAGCCCCATGCCATGCCGGGTGGTAGGACATGGTAGGACTGCCACTGGAATTTCTATACCTATAAATCTTCATATTGGGCCCAGCATAACAGGGGTGAAGGAAATGAACCTTTCGTTTGAAAGACCTTTTAAGCCAAGATACGTTATTCAGGGACATGGAGTATACTTCAATAAAACAGCCCTATAATTGTCTCCTTTTTCCACATTATATGACATCAAATTTGTCTTCTTTGGGCTTCCCTTTCCCTGCTGCCCTTTTCAAGAACAAAGAGGCATTTGTCCTTCGGTAGCCAACTGACCGAAAAAAGGAACCATATATACAGAAAGTGACATTGTACATTGTGGCAATGCAGATCTGTATTCGTAGCCTCAATTTTGTCCATTTCCTCATAAATCTCATCTATCCTGTGACCTGTTGACTTGGCGTAATTGTGCATCTCACAGTGGCTAGATGGCTCTTCGTCAAATCCAATTTGGAATGCCATCTTTTCTCCAAGCGATACCGGACAAACTGCGCGATTTGAGAAATGCATGGGTTGGGCTCTCACTTTTCTTCTTTGGGGAAAAAAATCCACATGAGAGGGCTGTGCAAATTGGTTTGAAGTTGCCAGAGGCTGGCGGGGGGTGGTGGTGGTGGCTCAGTCACAATCATGATCATACATCACCACCAGAGGCGTCATCCTACCGGAACGGGGCGGTACCCCGTTCCGGTAGTTCCGGGGAGAGCAGGAACGGAGCAGCAGCGTGCGGCAGACTCCGCGTGCTGTTTTTGCCCACCCACCCACCCCTGCGCCTGGATCGCTCTGTAAGAGAGCTCTTCCGGGTGCAGGGAGGCGTTGCTGGGCACCGCAAGGGGGCGGGGAGCTACAGCTCACCCGTCCGTCCCCGTGGTGTTCCGGATCCTGGCGCCAGCAGCGTTCCGGTTGCTGGCGCCAGTGAATGACGTCACTGATCACCACCCTACACTCTTTCTAGATAACAACATGTAGGGTGTGTGTGTGTGTGTGTGTGTGTGTGTGTGTGTGTGTGTGTGTGTGTGTGTGCAACTGGGATTGTAACTATGGCAGTGAAGGACTGCTAAAGCCCCTTTCCCCTCTCCCACTGTGGTTTCACATGGGGCACAAACATACCCTTGTGATACCAGCTTTGAAAACGCTTCATGCGTTCAGCAGTGAGACCAATCTGCCCCTTCATTCCTGCTAGGTTCTTTCATGTCAGCTTGTATGTTACCTTTGCCAGCTCTCTTGCACTTTTGTTGGCTTGATTGAGGGCCCAATCCGGAGCCTCTCAGTGACTCAAGCATCAACTGGTGTGGATATGTGAGTCATTGCAAACAGAACCCATTTGCTGACTTTAAGTATAATTGTAAGTTTATCCATTTCTGCAAAGTCCAAAACTTTTATCCACCTTTCTTCAATATTTCTGTATTTTTCCAGTATTGTGCGTAAAGTAGTCTCACTGCACTTTTTTGGTCTAAATGTTCATCTTTATTTTGATGATTTCCTGTTGGTTGCTTTGTCAATTTCCTTTTTCCCTACCGTCGTCCCTTATTTGCACCATAATCACATGTGCCTTGCTATCTCTCCCATGAATCTATAAACTCTTTTGATTTGTTCAATTTACAACTTGGCGCCTGTGGACTTTTCTCCTAGTTCAGCTTAACTGGGGTGTAAAAAGAACCCAACTTCCACCAACTACCTCTGTTCTGAGATCCAAAATAAAGTATCCTGGGGGGAAAATTACTCCAAAGAGCTTCTAACCTGTTAGTCATTAACGTCTTTCCCATTTAGAGAGAGGTCATTGCTCCTGCCAGTCTGCAACAATCAATAATAGACACCAGGCTGATAAAAAAAAATATAATCCCATCCTCATTTTTTTCAGGAAGGTGAAGAGGGGAGAGTGGTATGTTTTTTAAACTTTAACTGTAGCCCCTGTTCTTATCAGGTTAATTAGACTGTGTGGTAATGTCTGGCTGGATATCCTGCCCAGAGGTGATGTTAAAATGGCAAATGTCATGCATTTTTGTTGTTGATTTCATACTGGAATGTCAGCTTTTTCATATATAAATCAGAACAATTTCTTTTGCCTTGGTGACATTGGTATTTCTGTAATAAGGATTCCTAGATAATCAAGCAGCTACTGAGAACAAGGTATAGGTAATTTGTTACACGCACGCACGCACGCACGCACCCCTGCAACCCTCTATAAGCTTTATCACACAGGCACTGGAAAAGCCCCTTGATAGAGAGCCAGATTTGGGGCTTCGAACGGTAATGAACAGGATTTGGCAGCATCCAAATATCCCCTCTGGTAGTACCTCACCAGCAGGTCTGGGAAGCAGTGCAAGGTGTCAGCACAGAATTATCTGGGCTTGGGGGATTCTCTAGGCCAGGGCAAAACACTTCAGGTGCTGACATCCCAGCAGATTGAAGGTCCTTGTGGATGAGGTGCGGAAGAAGAGGTGAGCGCTGTGGCATGCAAAGGCTGTTCACACACTTGTTGCACGTAGGTACAATCTGTGCACAAGTGTATACAGATGTTTGAGCTACGGGAACAGACGGTGATTTGCACATGATGTCCAGGGCACGTACAGCAGCACAATCTGCGTCCGCAGGTGCACTTGTAACATGAACACATATACAGTCATTCACTTGCGTGCAGGCATGCACGCACAGACAGCTATTTGTATGTAAAACGGAAAATGTGAAGAGCCCCACAGATGAATCTCCAACATAGGTTTGACTTGGAAGACGTCGTTACTCTTCTATGAAAGGGGGAAACTGAAATATAAGAGACCAATGTCTTTGTCATGGTCAAGAGGGGACACCCAAGAGAATGCGGGCTGACCAGGGAAGTAATGCCTAGCAGTTAGTGGCCCTCAAATAGATGGCATGACTTTCACACTGTTCTTCTGGGATTTATGCAGATGGATGACAAGATATATCAGTGTAAGCCCCAGATAGGGTTGGGCTGTAAGACAATGTTGTACACACACAGAGAGGGGCCGATCTGCAGATGTGGAGCACTCCCCCCCCCCGCATGCCCCCTCACAGCCATTAACATTGTTAAGAACCTTACCAGGGCAAAGTTTTCTTGTTTAAACAGGTTGCTGTAAGCATTTAAGCTTATAGAGCCACTGAAGTTAACTGCTTCCTGTTTGGCTGGTTTCATCAACCATTCAGGCTATCAGCAGCCTGCTCCAACCGCAAGTGGGAGGGGCCAGTTACACGGCACATTGTGGCCAGTGGTGTTGCTAAGGCATCTGCTTCCCGAGGCAAAGAAGATTTTCTAGCCCCCCCCCCCAACAAAATCAAATTTTATTAAATAAAATGTTTTCTTGTTAATTGGTCATAATATTTGATAGAATACAGCTATTCCAACATGGTTTGTTTCATTGCATTCAGCATTAAATTCCCTTTCCAATGATATCTAACATGATAGTATTATCCATCCTTACCAAGGTTTTCACAATTTTGGCCACTATTGTCAAGCTCAGCTTGTTGCCCCCCCCCCTAAAGCTTGTTGTCCGGTGCAATTGCCACCTCCTGCACTCCCTTAGCTATGTCACAGGTTGTGGCATCTCCAATACTCACTGTGTCGCCCTTGCCCCTGGTAGCTGGTAGAAGCATATACCAAGCCATTCATTGACACACCTATTCATTGGTAAGCCCATCTCATAAAACAGTGGTTCTCAAATGTTTTAGACCAGGACCCACTTTTTGGAATGGCACTTGCATTGGAATCCACAGGAAGTGATGTCATTAAGCTGGAACTAATGTCATAGCCAGAAGTGCCGTCATCAAGCAAAAAGTGCTGTCAGTGTGACATCATCAAATGGCACTCCTAGAATGCAAATGGGCATTCTTGGACTGAAGCAAATGCACAACCATAAAACATCGTTGACAGAAAACAAAATTAGGACAAAATATTGTGTAAAAGCACTGAACTAAAAACAAAATGTTAAAAAAAAAACACCTCACTGGTTTTTTTTTTCCAAGTTCAAACTGTTAACACTCACAAAAGGAAGTTAGCAAGAGTTAGGTCTGCTACTTCCAAGATGGCTGCTCCCAGCTTTCCGTGACCCACCTGGCATCAGATTGTGACCGACCAAGTGGGTCTCCACCTACAGTTTGAATAACACTGTTGACATAAAACCTATAGTGATGCGAAAAAACTAACCATGACTCATCTAAGGACTGTTTCCAGTTTTGCATCTGGACGCGGTCTATTCAGGATCCTGAGAAGATCCTGCAGGCGCAACCACTCACACAGGTCTCTGTTGCAAAACTGAAAGGAGTCCCTTATTCTTTCCCATCCTGAGGATTTCTGGGCTTGATTTTTAAAGAGACAGTGCCCAACAGAGCTCCCTTTCAGCACAATTGCGAATGGATTCCCTTCGACTTCAAAGGGTGCCTGGAGAAGAATAGCAAAACTGTTTTTAAACATTCTCCTTTGTCTCCCTTCACCCCTGTCTGTGACGATTCATGGTATTTTCCAGTCTATTTTGGCAGCAGCATGGGGTATTAGAATTACAATATGTGATGATAAAGAATGAAGTGCTCCCCTTGGACCAGACAACACACACTTGACAAGCTCCTTCCCTTACAGCAGTTCCAGGTCTGACTGTTTATTTCTTGAAATAAAGAGGCTTTGTGAGGCTGGCTCACTGAGACGGGATGCAATTTCCAACATCCAGGTAGTCTAAAGGAATGTATTTATGCATCACATGAAGAGTGTACCCTCCTTAGAAGGCAACTACTGAGTCCCAGCAGGGTTTCATGGCTCCCATCGTGAATTTGCAAGCTCCATGATACAGTCATGATACACCTGAATCCACTGGCCTGCATGTTTTGTTTTTGATGGCAATCCATGAGTGTTTGCCACTCTGACTGCCTTATTGGAAGGCTCCTCAGGCTGGCAAATGTTAACGGACTTGCCATTGAAAGCAAAACATAGAGGTGGTTTTAGCCACAAGCTTGAATGGCATTACAAAAGGGGTGGACAAATTCATGGAGGACCAGAGGTCTATCAATGGCTGCAGATCAAGATGGTGAAGTTGGTTCAGTGGCTGAAGACCAGCTTGCCGGGCAGCACAATCCTAACCTATGTTGGAGCAGGCAGGCAGGCAGGCCTGCATTGCATCCAATGCAGGCTGGGAGGCTGCTGGAGCTCATCTCTGGATAAGGGGATTTTTTTCCCCCATTAACCCCAGCCAGCCCTATGGGACTGCTCAGATCTGCACCAGTGAAATCATTGGTGAAAATCTGAGCAGCCCGGATTGGGGCTGACTGGTCCGGGGTCAGGATCTGGCCTAAATGCTGGATCCATGTTCCAGCCCCTTCCCTGGGCCGGCCCCACCCACAGGGCTGCCCTCTTTTCGCTCTCCCCCAGTCTGTATGTTCCATGATGCTCATTGCATGGCAAAAATTGGGCCCCAAATTAGATTGGGCCCCCAACCCACCCCCTTCCAGGACACGATCTACCCTATTCCCTGCCCCGTCCTGCCCTCCCTCTACCCTATCCCGCATTCCCCACTGACTCACCTGGGTAGGCGGAATCACCCTAGTCGTCACTGCCCATTTGCAAACTGAACCAATGTTGAGATCTCACATAACAGGGGTGAGCACTGCAGGTCACTGATCAACTCACATTTGCCCCAGGATATTTTTCATTTACCACATTTATACCTTGCCTTTCTGTTGGTGTGTTCAAAGTGGTTGACCATTTGAAAGGATGCCTTACAATCGAGGATACACAATATAAAAGGAAAGGAGAGCAGAGAGGACACTAAGAAAAAGTCCAATACAAAGCCTTTCAAAACAGGGTACCATCGCTTCCAACCTCATCACATCCGCAAAAGTTGAACCAGTCCCATGACCAGCTCTATGTGTCAGAGAGCACAATCCTAACCTGGAGTTAGGCCGGTACAGTTAGGCCAGTAAAGTTTGGCCAGCACCAGGGCCAACTTAAAGCATGTTGGGACTACTCCCGGAGTCAGGGAGGATGGTGCGTGTCTGTGTGCTGGCCTCTCTGACTCCAAGAGTGGTCCAAACATACTTTACGGTGTTCCTTGTGCCAGCCAAACTTCGCTGGCCTAACTGTGCCAGCCTAACTCCAGGTCAGGATTGCGCCCACAATGCGTGATAGCCACATCACACGGATATCGTGAGGATCAGCCCACCATGTCGCAGCTACCTGCCTATCAAACCTCTTCCTCCTGGACACATGGTTTCCATAGCATAAGAAGCCTGTCTCCCTTTGCTTTTCATTCAGAACCAGGCATTTCCATTAATCCACCCCACATGAAACAAATAAGGCAGAGCTCATTATTTTTCTTAATCAATCCCTAAAGCTTTTGTTTATTTAAAGTACTTCCAGAGCTAATCGAAACTGATCGTTGTACATAAGACAAATAAATGTGCCGCTTTGCTGAACGGCAAGCCCAGCTCGAGCCAGTTGTTCGGAACGTTCACTGTGCTTACAATATTTGTTATTCTACCATTAAAGGGATCAGGGCAGGAGTGCTGGGTTTTTATAAGGCAATAATTGTGAATGATCAAGTTATGAGGCCAGAGACGGAGACATTTATCTCAATGAGGGAAGTGGATTATTCCCGAGGAAAATGCGGCACTCCTTCCATTATACTCTAAGGCAAACAATAACATTTGCATTAGCCACACAAATAAAGCATCCCTCCCTGCCATGGGGAGTCGACGGCCTTTTCCCAGCCACCTCTGCGTATTTGAACTTCTCCTCACCAAGCGGTTGTTAAGGGCTTGGACGGACTCTCGCCAGCAGCCACTCCTGGTCCTCCACTCTTCCCCATGGCTGATTAAGCAAAACGGTCCATAGAATAAATCTCAGCGTTCCCTTCTTCTCCCGTTGTGCCTGTCGCGGCCTAAAGCCGAGTTCAGCTGTCAGCCTGGGCCCTGACTTGCTCAGACCACCCACGTTCCCAGCCAACTCTTTTGGCTGCTCGGGACTGAGACTTGACAGTCGGATTTGGTGTAGAGGATGAGATCATCATTAGGCGAGGGCAGGCGTAGGTGGCAGGTCAAGGTGGCGCTCAGGAGGAAGGGGTAGAAATGGGCCACGTTCTTACCATGTGTGTAGGCAGTGACCTTCCAAAATACAACATGGTGTACTCCTATTCCAAGAAGTGCAAGATTTGGTTATACTGAAATTCTTTCTCTCTCTCTCTTTCTCTCTTTCTCTCTCTCTCTCTCTCTCTCTCTCTCTCTCTCTCTCTGTGTGTGTGTGTGTGTGTGTGTGTGTGTGTGTGTGTGTGTGCGCGTGTGCGCGCGTGCCTTTCATCCATCTGGTGGCATGCATGCCCAGGTGGTCACCCATCCAGGTAGCCAGACTAGACCAGATCCAGGTATGCTTAGCTTTAGCAAGATGGCCGGATCCTGCCCCCTTGGCATGCAGCCGATGAAACAGAGAAGGATTTTTTAAAAGCTGCTTTATACTGATCTAAACCATTTCCCTGCCTGCCCAGTAGTGTCCCTTCTGAGTTATAGCTGCTGCCCAAGGAGTGCTCTTTCCCAGGGCACTGTTATTATCAGTTAGGGTTCAGTTCCTGGAAATCCTTGCATTTGCGAATTTGCAGATAATGAACCACTGATCCCAACGGATCCCATAGGGTTAGGTGCAAGGGATACCAGCAGAGACCCTCAGGAAGCCTGCAGAGAGCAGCAGGAAGTGCCAAAAGATCTCTGAATGCTGCAGAGACCTTCCAGAGGCTGCAGGGCAGTGGTGTCATCTAAATGATTTAATAACAGGTACTCACTTTTGATTGGCACGTGTCGGGACCCGCTCACCAGAAGTGACGTCATAAGCCAGAAGTGAGGTCGTGGCAGGAAGTGACATGAAAAAAGCCCTTTTTGAGGCCTCAGATGATTTTAAACTGACCCAACAGTTGCAACAGTATTCCACAGCACCCCCAGAACATGTTAAGGAGGCCTGGCATCATGTTAAAACCCCAGAGCAACTCAGTTTTCAGTGGCAAGGAAAGGAAAGGCTCCGCTCGCTGCCTGCCTGCCTGGCTGGCTGGCTCTGAGAACATGCAGGCAACTCAAACATGCAGGAAATTCAAACGTTGCAGAGGGCGGAGTCGACGAGTGGGTGGGCGAATGGGCGGGGCCAGCTGTAATCCTAGAAACCGGTACTCGCGTACTCCCGCGTACCCCCTGCATGACATCACTGCACGGACCCCTTAAACATGGCCGGTGGATGCTTCTGCCGGCCATTTTAAAGGGGTCAGAGCTGGTCGCAGGTCCCATTCTGAAGGTCCCTGTAGCCTTCAGAAGATCCCTCAGCATAGTGGATAATGAGGATAGAGATGCAGATAATGAGGAATGTAGCATTTTTTCCCCTTGCAGATAAGCGAATTTGCAGGTAGCAAGTTCACATATAAAGAGGACTGACTGTACTTGAAAGCTTTTACGTGCAGGTGTCAGGGCTTGAACCTGCAGCCCTATGCAGGGCTGGCCAGAGACCACACCTGAAGCAGTATGCCAAATGCTGCCCCTGCCCTTACCAGGTGGTCAGAATGCTCTGTGGAGGCAGGTGGGGACACACAGAGGTGGGCACCCCCTGCCAACCTGCTACCTGAGCTTCAGTTGGCCTTACAGATGGGCCAGCACTGGCCCTATGGATATAAAGCATGCCTTCTGCCACTGAACTATGGCTCAACTCACTGGCTGCTTCATGAAAAGGAAGGTTCTTTGGACTCTTCTTCTGTGATCTGGGAGGACTGTAAGTGATGTCCTGGCAATCACACTTCTGCTGAAGGCACGCACTGGAATTGATACACATCAAGCTCATCTCATCCAAGGTATCGGTTCTCTCCACCTATCCTTCTCTTCCCACAACATCAGTCATGCCCATCACTTCTTAGTGAACTCTATCACTATAATAATATAATCTCCGCTTTTCAGAGTCGCAGTGCTCCAATCTAGATGCAGTGCATCTACAGCGCCATGCAGTGTAGAGTGCAAGTCCCAGAATGCACGTTGCGGAAAAGATAGGCACCTTTTGGAGGCCGGGTTAATGTAAGGCAAAACCCTGGAAATTGGACTATATGGGTTGCAGATCACCTTTCTGAGATGCTGGGAGATGTTTTCAGTCTTGGATACATGAGCTTGTTTTTCTCCAGTATGAAGTGATGATTGCTAGAAACAGGAAACTTGTATTCTAAACGAGTCTCCGTAAGGAGCTCCATTGCCCCAATGCTGAATTCCTTGCTGGGGAATTCTCTCCACGACTTTTCTGTTATGATTCAACATGAATGTACACAAAGAAAACAAACATGAGACGGATGCAGAAAGAAGAGGGAAATGGATTGTTTGTGCTGAAATGTCACCTGAGGCCTCTGGCGAGGGAGATGAATGTACAGTTGCCAAAATATGTGATGTCACATCTGCAGAAAGAGTTTGGACATGTTTTCAAAGAACTCCAGCAGGCTTCTGCGCCCTCGCCAGAGGTCAGGGAATCATGCTTGTGGCTCGGGCCTCACCCTGTGCAGCATGTCTGCTGGACAGCAGGGGGGGGGCCCTCAGACATTCCCAAGACATGCCCCCCCCCCGCTGCCCAGCACGTCCACTCCCACTTTTCCCTGTAAAGAGTGCAATGGAGCAGTACATACCCAAAAGGAAGCGCGATGGCATCGGTGTGGAAGGCTCCTTGTGGGAGTCAGCCCTGATTATGCCCAACTGTCATTCCTCCATGGTAACAGCTAGCAGATAGACAGGTTAGGGTGTGTCCACACAGCCAGCGGCGTCATGCAGCCGGAATGCTGGGCGGGAGGAACGGGTGAGTGGCAGCCCGCCTGTGGGGGCAGGGAAGACGGCGAAATGGAGCGGTATGCAACGGGCGGGCTGCCGCTCACCCATTCCTCCCGCCCAGCGTTCCGGCTGCATGACGCCGCTGCACACAGCCACTTCCTGATGGGTTGGTTTGGTGTTGGCCTACGAAACCGGAAGTGGACAACATGGAACAAAGCAGGTTACTAATATAAAAAGCATCTGTGAACTATTTGCTCGGCGATTCTCAGAAGGGGCAGCAAACATCTAGGAACCTGAAATGTCTTCAGTCAGTCAAGGAGTCGAGATGTTATCGGTTTCATACACGGCAAGGACCGCAACATGCTTTTCATGATTTTGGACTGTGTGTGCCATTTTTCTTCCTGCCCTGTTAACTTGCTTTTTCCCGTCTTAGCAAGTCAGTTGATCCTGTGTGAAAATCCCAAATCGAAAGCACACCAGAAGGGTGAGTGAAGTTCAGCCACAAATACTAATCAAAGGCTTTCATGGTTCATGGTCTCGGCCTGAACTATGTCCAAAAAACGTTGACACTCCCCCCCCTGCCCCCCACTCCAACAGCTTGAATGTAAATTTAGCTCGTGAAAGGGCAAGTCTGAACTATCCCCTGGCCAATTAGAGGATGCAAGGTTTTCTGCGACTGTTTACTTTCTTGTTCCATAAAACAGGAAAGGGTTATATGGCACTCGGAGGAGCCAAGGATACCCATTTTTCCCCAAGATGCCAAATTCTGCCTTCAGGCCATATTCTCACCCATTGGTAAGGTGAACAATTTATGCTCCCAAAAAGGGATGAATCACATTTCCAAAGACAAGAGATGAATGTGATAGAGAGAGAAAAGCTGACAGCCGAGGTGGCCCAGATGGAAGCTTGCAGTTCAAAAGCTCTACAGTATATGCTTTGTTCAGGCTGTGGTAAATGAAAACAAATGCTACCTGTTTTACTGCCAGTTGATTAAATCTGTACCTTTTCCTCCCCCCACCCTTTCTTCTTCTTCTTCTTCTTTTAAACAAAACCATTTTCAGTTGGGAATGCATAAAAGGAGCAGACTGCAGACAGTAAAGTCTGGAAGAATTAAAAAAAACATAGATGAACGGACTAGATAAGAATTCTAGGGGGGAAAAAACCATGCCTCCCAATATATATTCCAATCATAGACCAGGGTTTCCAAGTCCTCCTCCCAGAAAACCCCTTTTCACATTGATTACTCTGCTGGGAATCTAGGAATGTGGCAATCATGGAGTACCTGCGCATTACAGAGCATTCTGGGGTGTGAGATGGGGCAGACTCACAACCCAATCCTAACCAACATTCTAGCACCGCTACAACTGCAATGCAGCCCCAAGGTAAGGGAACAAATTTCTTGCCCTTGAGGGGGCTCTTGTCATACCCCTCTCCCCAGCATGCCCCACTGGCACAGTTGCATCGGCGCTAGAACATTGGTTAGGATTGGGCTGTGAGTTGGCACAAGGCCACTGGCTGGCCTGATGCTATTGTTCTGTGTGGATGGAGAGTGAATCAAATCGCTCGCCTATGGCTTATCAGTGCACAATTAGTAGAGGTGAGAGAAAGTGGTGGGTTTTGGGGTTTTTTTTTTTTTTGCAAATTTCAGTAAATAAAAACTTTGAAAAGAGCAAAAACTGGTGTTATGTGTTTTTATTCCAAGTTATCATTAAAAATAAAAAAACTTACTTGTTAAAGGGCTCAGATACAGTATATGGGCATCAGGAAGGTGCTATACAGTGGGCCCTCATTATCTGCGGAGGTTCCATTCCAGGAACTGCTGTGAATAAGGAAAACCATGGAAATTCAAATCCATGGTTTTCCAGGGCTCCCACCCTCTGAACCCAACTGGAGCTCCAGGTCCAGAGGCATTCTGAAGCCTACAGAGGCCATGCCCTTCCCCCATGGCCTCTGCAGGCTTCAGAATGAAGCCTGGAGCCTATTAAAGGCAACTTCTGGTTTTGGGCACAAACTGGAAGTTGCCTTTAAATGGGTTCAGGTAGCTTTCTGAGGCCTGCGAAGGCCTCCTGCAGTCTCAGAAAGTCTCATGGACCCATTTAAATGCAACTTCTGGTTTTTGCAGAAAACTGGACGTTGCGTTTAATAGGCTCCGGGCTTCATTCTGAAGCCCACAAATGCCACAGGCAGATGTGTGCAGCCTCTGTGGGGTTCAGAATGCCTCCAGATCTGACTGGAGCTCAGCTCCAGTTGGGCTTGGAGGGTTGGGGGGGGGGTCAGCTTGACAATCGCATATGCTGAAATCCACAGCTGTCAGGCCAAGGAATACCACAGGCTCCCTGTAGGTGATATAGTGAAAGCAGGTAAAGCCCACAGGCATTCCGCTGCTTTTGGTTGGGTGTTGGGTGAAAGCAAAGGAAAAACAGCACAGAAAAAAATGCACACTATAGCTTCTATATCGGGGGGGGGGGGGCAAAAAAAACCCACCATACAAAATCATACAAATCTATAACATCCAAGCAGGGTACAGAACTGAGGCGCAGTCCAATATTTACAGGGGGGAATCCATAGCAGGCATCAATAGGCAATGTTAGCTGGTCAGCACAGAATTCTTTTTGCACAAAGTAACAGGAACAACCTTGCACCACACAACCACAGTGTTGTGCTTGTATTGCTTGCATCACCCAGCATCTCACCTTCTTATGGTTGGACAATGGGGCTATAAGAATAAACCCCTGGAAAAGAAATGGTGCCTTCTGAAAAAAATGCAAACTGAAGCCATCTAGTGGTGGAAACTGGTACTGCACCAATAAGATGAATGACCCCATGATGCTTTGCTGGATCTTTCCCGAGGCCTCTGCAGCTCGTTTGGAAAAGAAAAAAAAAAGAACCACGAGGCAGCACTGAGAGGGGTCAAATTGGGGTTATTTCGTTTTAATCGTCACAATTTTTTTTTTTATGCACATTTTGAGTTATATTGCGTTCTTACACATTTGCCTTTTTCACACACCTCTCACAATTTGTAGTGGTGGACAAGCTGTCATCAGTATGCCTACTCATCTTCTCATCAATGAACCACAAGGTTCCTAGGAATGCAGTTGTCATGTCACTGTCCTCGGCAAATTACAATGTAGCCAGTCCTTTGGATACACATACTTGCCATTGACACAGATCATGAATCCTGGAATTACAGTTAAAAAAACTCTTTGATCACAGCACATCTTATGTGTAAAAGCTAACAAAACAGAAGCATTGAATAAAAGAAACACTAACAAGTGGTCACGTATGTCCATTTTGTGTATCTCCACTATAATGTCTGGAAGAGGACGTTGCCATTGTGCATGCCGCCTGTGCATCCATCCCCACACCAACTCTCTTTCCAACATGACAGTGGGAATGCATTTCCACAAAAAGTCCTTTCCACATCAGCTTGTCAAGCCCTATCCATACTGCTAAAAAGTCAAACTCAAAACTTGATTTTTCAACTAGTGTGCCGCAAATGGTCCACAGGTGTGCCGCAGGCGTTTGGGGGAGGGGAGGGCCACTGGGGAATGTGAGCCCCCCCACCAGCAGTGTGGTGTGCCTTGTCAACTGTCAAAAAATGCATGATGTGCCTTGAAAAATTTTAGCGCCTTGTCAGTGCGCTGTGAGATGAAAAAGGTTGAAAATCACTGCTCTAGTGATTTGTTTCATGTAGAAGTCAAAACGTTGTATAAGGACCCTAAAAACATATTTGACTAGTTCTTTATAAAACCATTATGTCCAATGGATTTGCACCAGCTAAAGAACTGGTCCAGAGCCAACAAGACCCATTGGTGGTCAAGGGGCTTATGCAGGGGTAATGGAAAATATTTTCCTTTGCCTCTCCCAAGCTTCTCAATTGACCCCCTCCCCCAGCACATAGCACAACCTGTTTTGGCCTGGCTGCTTGGACTGGGCTATGGCGAGATTTCTGTGCACGCTTACTTGGGTGTAGGGCCCATTGAACTCCGTTGGACATACTTCTGATGTATAAGACTGCATTGCACATTGTATTCGAGAAGGACTGGCTCACATAGGTGAATGACTTCCATATGAATTCGACTAACCATCCTAAGTACAAAGATCATGCAGAGAAACACATTGTAGGAACTGGTGTAAACTGTATACATTGATATTGTTATAACAAAAATGGTATAAATGTACCCTGAAATGAAATCCACCTGACAGAAGGAAATGTTTAGAGTCTATATACGGAAAAGGCATATTGGCTCCATGAAAACACATGTAATCGGTTCCTGTGCAGGTTGACTCAGCAGTACTGAGTCCAAGGAGACGCCTCCTCGAGGATGGCGGGGTTCTCACCGAGGCGGCAAACCTGTGTCTAGGCTAGACAATGTCGACGGGTCCAATCCAAGACCTCCTTGTGCCAGATGTTGCCCCCCTCCTTATCTGGTGCTGGGCCAGCCTCTGCTCTGCCTGGTAGGCTAGAATGCTGCCACGGCAAGTGGGTGAAGCACCCCCTAAGGCAACTGTCTCAGGGCTGGCCCTGCAGTTCAGGCTCAGCTATGGGCTTACTTGATGGGCAGTTCTTCCCATTAGGAAAAAAATCCTCCACTTACCTTCAGCACTGTGGCTTCAGATTATGCCCCAGACCTGGAGCAGCCACTTCCCGAGCGTGTTGGGCCTGCCAAATGCTCAGATGTCTGACGGGGGGACTCTTGTGCATGCCTTGGAGACAATGGCCCAGCCAAGCTGCATAGGATCCAAGTTGGCTTCCCAGAGACTGACACACACACACCCTGGGGCGGCTGCGTGCTATGGCAGGGAAAAGGACCGGATTCAGCCTTCTGCCTATATTCTGCGTCTATTTTCCAGGTTTTCAAGACTTGCAGCCCAGTGTGGGCTATGCTGCATTCCATGGGGGATTTTCAGCTGTTGGAGGTCTCCTTGGGGGAGGGAGACATTTGCCCCCTTATCCTGGAGTCAGCCTCAGCAGTCGCTACTGGTCAACTCAGACATGCTCCAGTGATATCGAGTTGATCCATGCAGGTGCATCAGGCCCGGGAAGGGTGCTAGACCTGCTAAACCTGCCCATGTGCATCGCCTACATTGAAGCCCATCGGCCAATTTGCTGCCCATTCCCGCAATTTGGAGAGATCCTTCTGGAGCTCCTTACAATCCATTCAAGATTTCATCACCCAGAAATGTTTTGTGCCCTCTGCAGACCTGACTACCTCTCTGCTTATTCCTAGTCTAAAAAGGAAAGGCTATGTTGGTATGTGGTATGTGTTGGTACTGAGGGATCTGGTCAGAATAGAAAATGTGACAGGCTGCTTAGGTCAGCCGTAGTATGTACTATACAGAGCTGTGTGTGGGGGGGGTGGAGTTTTCTTGGGAGGGGCACGCTTTTTCATGGCAACTGGATTAGAACATAAGAACAAAAGAAGAGCCCTGCTGGATCAGGCCAAGGCATCATCTAGTCCAGCTTCCTGTATCTCACAGTGGCCCACCAGGTGCCTCAGGGAGCACACAAGACAACAAGATGCCTGCATCCTGTGGCCACTCCCTTGCACCTGGCATTCTGAGGTAAATTTCTGAGGTAAAAGTCTGATGCAATGAAACAAATTACCTTGAATTATCTGTATTCTATCAAAAGCTACAGCCAAATAACCAGAAAAGAGAAACACAACTGCCTTATGTAACAAAAAATTGATTTCCTTAACTCAAAACTGACCATTGCTCTGATAGCAAATGAGATGTTATTATGGTTCATCGAACCAAGAAGGTTAATATGTCAAATCTCATTTTCAAGTATTGTAATACAGTTATGCCTGCTAACTGAATAAAGAGGCACTTTTTCAAGTGGTGCTCCTCTTATATTTAGGACAAGGAGAGTAATTGTCCCTCTTCACTCCAGCACAGTGTCTTTTCTAGTGGCTGTTTGTTGGGGCTCTTCTGCAACTTTTTAGATTGTGAACCTTTTTCGGCGAGAGCGCTAATTTTGTAATAATAATAATAATAATAATAATAATAATAATAATAATAATAATAATAATAGCTAATACTAGAACTCTTATGCAGTTGTGTGAGTGTCCACTATCCAGCTGTGCGAGTGTCCAAGTTGGCCGCTGTTTCTTTGTTAGTTACCGAGTTTTTGGGTGAGCTGTGCTTTTTCCGCTCTTCCTCCCACTTTTTGAGAAAAAAAGGTGAAAAAAGCCCTCAGCCACTCACAGCACAACTGCTCAGAGTGCCCCGAAACCCGGAAGTAATTGAAAGTGATGTCATCATGTCATTGCAATGACTTCCAGATTTTTCCGTATGGGGTGTAAAATATTATTGTGCCCCCGGGTGCCAGATGCCTTCACTCCCCTACTACACAGCTTTTTGTGGTGCTTGCAATACTTACCACTCCACCCTCCTTGTAGCTACCCTACTGGATTCACCAGCCCCATTTCACATGCGACTGGAACCGATATGGGGTGGGGGGAAAATGGCTCTGTCGCTGTCAGGTGTAGTGAGAGCCAGAGAAGCCATTCTGTTTGGGAGATCAAAGAAAAAAGCTCCTCTTGCAAATACTGTTGCCTTTAAAACATCCTTGCAGATTTAAACCCAATCACAGGGAACTGGAAAAAAAATTAAAAACATTTTAAAAAATCACACCAATAAACAAAAGGCTTTACTTTTCATCATTTTCCCAAGTACCTTCCATTTTCTGCTGGAAGTAATTATAAAAGCCCAGGCTGGACTATATTAAAATAATGAAGAGTGAAGTTTTCACTGTGTTCCCATTTAATCATCACCTCACAACTTTACATTTTAATGCCTGACCTTAGGATATCCTCTTCCATGATCACATTAAGAATGTTAAAAGGAAACAGGAAGGTCCACAAGTGATATGGTTTCCTCAGAAGATCAGGGGCTATCAGCCTAATGGAGTTTGAATTTTGCAGACAAAAACCAGGGGCGGCAGCAGCAGCAGCAGCAGCAGCAGCAGCAACCCAGCCAGATGGAGGAGAAGCTTGCAATTTGTTTTCTTGCTAATTAGCAGAATTGGCTTAACCAATGATGAGCAATCCCTCTTTTTTGCATGATGCTAAATGCAATTCTGCTGCATATAACCCTGACCAGGGCTATATTATATATAGTTCATGCTGTTTGCAACCCCAAACAGGAATCCATTTGGTACATAAAGAACGCATTAAAAATAGAAAGAGAAAAACAGCCAAGACATTTGAAAAAACTGTACTTGAACCTTTAGCGTTTCAACCATGGTTCAAAGCCCAGACTTGCCGTTAACTGCTGAAGTCATTAAGCTGACCGTATATGGCAAGTTTCTGGACGTCTTTTGTATAGCAAGAAGTTTAACATTACTGAATGAATTGTGCGGAGGAAAGAGGGAGGACGGAAAGGACAGGGGGAAAGAGCCAGACCAGCCTGTCTGCTGTAATATGAAAATTGTAACATTTCCAGGGGGCAGCAGGAAAGGAATTATAATGGATGAAAATAGGAGATGAATTATTAAATGGAATCCTTTCATCAAACAGCCTGATGTTAAAACTCACATATTAAGGGTCATGGAAGTTAGTGGGAGAAAGAAAAAAAAATCACAATCATTATGTCCTTTATACAGGATCAAACCTGGTGGGAAATCTAGAGTATTGCCTTAAAACAGTTCCAAATGTTCGAAACGTATTGTTTCATACAAAACTGTTCACTTCTAAGATCACATGCATAAAATCATTTTCATATGTGCACTGGTTTCCGCGTGGATGAGGACACACATTGTCGAAAAGGTGGGGGAGCCCTTTCCTCTTCAATCGCCTCAACGCTTGGCTTGAGATGAAAAACACAGAGAGCACCAGCCAGCCAGAGTGAACCACTTGGAATGGAAGAGTTAAGCCTGCCCTTCGTTCTCTTGGCAAAAATCAAAGGGACTCCAACGAGCTGACTGCTGGGTGGATCCTGCCGATGCAAAATTTAAGTCTGATGTTCATGGGAATTGCTAAGGAACGGCCATCTACCGGAGATGGATGGACCACATTGTTCCTTCGTGCTCCATGACTGTTGTACACGACTCCAGTCGTTTCAGGAGCGTCTTCTCAAGATCAGATGGTGTCAAACTTACAGCCCAATTCTATTTAATTGGGAAGCAGCAGCAGTGGCGCACCAGTGCCCATGCAATGACCACTATATCCTAACCCTGTCCAAGCAACACCATGCCAGCACAACCCTGCCCAGTAACGGAAAGCCCATGGAAAGCCCAACACAGCTTATCAACAATAGAGTGGCATCTGATATTGATGCATCATTGGTTTGAGAAACACTAGCTTGGCACAGTCACTGGGCCGGCATGTGACACCAGGTGCATTTGCAGCAGCCTGCCCATCTAGCCAGCCCCACCCCCCAGGGCCTCTGCTCCATCGCTGGCTGCTTCTCCAGGTAGGGCAGGGAAAAGGCCCTGCTGGAAAACCTGGAGAACTGATGCCACTCTGGGGGGGGGGGGGGCGGGAAACAGAGCTGAGCTAGATGGACCCAGGGTCTGACTCCGGTGAAGCCAACCTCAAAGAGTGATATGGTTCTCTTGGACTTTTGGGAGGAACAGTCATCACATGGGATACTCTGATGTTCACATGATTCTCTTGACCACTTTGATGGAACATTTTGTAGTGATTAGGCAAATTTTGAATGCTGCCCTCCTGTGGCAAAACTGATACGATCTCAGAATACAGTTTTCTCATTGTTCTGGAACGCTGTGACGTTCCTCTTTTCCACATGGCGGTAGCAGCCAAGCCAAACACATACAATGACAGGCAGCCATCAACGCATCAAAACTGATCCTGGGGATTGGTCTACAGATGGGGGGGGGCACAAATCCGAGCCAGCTTTCCAGCACTGACATAGCGGTGCCAGTCAGGCATGTGCTGCATCCTGCAGTGGAGTAGTAGCCACGGAGGCCTCCTCAAGGTAATGAAGCTGCATTGCCCTTAACCCGGTGCAGGAAAGTCGGTTAGGATTGTGCCTGAGGTGCTATAGTGGACCAACATGCAGATTATTTTGCTCAGTTTTGGTGTACCTGTTCTGTTTCACAAAATGCAATGGAACTTACTTCTGAGGAGATATGCATAAAGTTGTGCTGCTAGTTTCTTCATTCTCTGCCACACTAGTTTCATATTTTCCACCAATGATGCATTAGAGCAACATGCGTAGAAATGCAATAGCCAGCGCATCACTGGTAGAAAATTTAACACAGATAGCCAACCAACAGTATGGGAGAGACACTTGCGTCTCTTTTTCTTGTAAGTCGTCAGCCATGTTTCTCAAACTATGTTTACATTGTCGTAACAGCTGTGTTTAGTAGAGACATGACAGCGCAGACCAATTTGTAAAGCTAAACTTGATTTCTAAAGGGGGGATGCTCTTGTTGGGGGTGGGGAGAAACACTTCAAAGGAAGGCAAAAATGATTAAAATAGACACAGCCATTTGTTTAAGCGATGACTCTCTCAAGAAAAGGCAGCCAAATGTAAATTATCCTGGCTGGGCCTGAGCAGCTGTTCTATGTATTTTTATGTGTGACCTCCATTTTCAATAGCGGCTGGAGAGAAAAGAGGTCATCACGGGGCATTGTATCCTTTAATAATTCATATTATAAATTAAAATAACATTTAACATAAGAATTGTATATTGCGACTGGCCGGTTATTGAATTGGGG
>JAJKFI010011864.1:834856-856418 GCA_029204185.1 Lerista edwardsae
AATAATAATAATAATAATAATAATAATAATAATAATAATAATAATAATAATAATAATAATGGCCAGAAAACAAATGCCGTGAATATATCCCCACAAGCAATGGAGCACTGTCAGTGCGCTCCCCTGCTATTGCTCCCCTGCACATTGTGCTCAGGGCGCAATCCACAAGGTGCCCTTGGGCCAATGCTAGACACTTGTGTCAGCCAACGTCACTAGCACCAACCGGCACCCCCACGTCGGTGCTAGTGCTGTTGGGCTGATGTTAGTAGCAGCGTTGGCCCAAGGGTGCCGGGCCAAGGCACCACTCATGCACCGGTCCAACTCAGCTGGCGCATGAGCGATTCTGGGCGGAGGGAGGGCTGGCGGGCGGGAGGAACTGGTGGGGTGGGTGGGCTGGTAGGCGTGCCGTCCTGGGGCGGGGGGTGGGGCTGGGATGAGGGCTGGGATGTGGCCGTGTTCTTACTATTGACATACCCAGTATCTATGCAGAAGATGGTTACCAACCCCTGCTCTAAAGGACCATTTTATTTGTTCTTTTGTGTGCGGAAATGTGGAGCATTTTTACCTGGCTACTGTCAACTGGATAAAGAATGAGTGCATTGCAAGCATGGGGCATCTACGTTGCCTGACTCTGCTGGCTTTGGTGAGGGATGGACATTTCCCTAATTGTGATGCCCTTTTCAAGCTTTATGATTCCATCAATTACCTGGGCAATACTTTCCTCTAACCGTCAGTGAATTTTGATGGAGAGGCACACCCGCTTCCATCTGCAAATGTGGTTGGGGATTAATGCTCTTCTTGTGAGTCCTGTGCAGCTTTTCATGGGATTTAGACCAATTGCAAAACTCTTCCTGGCCCTCATATGCAAAATGTATCATGGCTCTGATGTAGGAGGACCCCCCCCCCCAGTGATTCTCTCAGAAACCACCAAACTTCTATCTTGGCCCCAGCCAAGCTGCAACCGCCACGCTCCTTTCACCTAACAATGCAAGCCTAAACCATTGAAGAACTACAGAACACCACCCTTGTAGTGTAGCCCAGTAACCAGAGTAGAAGGTCCTGGCAACAGTGGAAGCAGCAACTCTTGGTGGGAAAACATTTCTTGGCTAAAGTCCAACTGTTGAGAGCCTCCTTAACGTGGCTCTGTACCCCATTGTGGTCATTTTGGCCTATAGGTGATAGTGGTGATTGCTATGCTCATAATGGTCAGATGGAGGTCTAACCAGATGCACATAATGCAGGACCTGGAAAGGTGAAGGGGTAAGATGTGATGGCCATCAAGGGGAGGGCAGTGCTGAAAATACCCTCTCCTTCCCTTAAACGTGTACAGGTCTGACTCCATTTTGGATTTCATCATGGAAGCTGCTATCCTGCAAAGAGGTCACAGAGGTAATATAATCCTCAAGAGACAGCACAGACCATTCCAAGGGACATTCAGATATCTCCCTTACCTCAGGGTCTTGCAAATCTGATGTCTGACAAAAAGGAGCATTGTAAGGACCATTTCAGCCTAAATCTAGCCTAATCTGCCCAGGAGCTAAAACAACCTGGAAAAGCCTTCTGTGGACTAAGCCAGAGGTTTCCCCACCAAAGTTTATCCGTTGTCAATCTTACTATTCAAATGCAAACTCCCTTCCAGGCACTCCAGAGTAGCACTTTATCAAGGTGGGGAGGGGAAAGATTCTGTCTCTGAAAGTACTTACCACATTGATATCAAGCACTTGGGGCTAAATCTGTCTGGTCGAAGTGTCTCCTTTCTGCTTTTGTGATGTGCCAGCCCTATTGTAATCTTGTCTTACCTATGTTTGCTTTGTAATCACTCCTCCTTGACCTTTCATAGGGGTCACATTAGAGGGGAGGGGGAGCAGCAGCAAAGGAAGACCACCAATCAGATGTGTCACATCACCAAAGCTGGCCAATAGCAAGTTGCCAATGTTCCAATTCCACATTTGCATGTTCAACTGTATAACTGACCAAACCCAAATGTACAAATTGCACAAGTTCTGTGATCTCCTTGGAGGCATTGCAACCTGTGTCCATTTTGCTGATGTCCTACACATGAGTAAAATGTATTTCTCTTTCTGCAACATCAGTGTCCAGCTGGCAATTCTTTTTCTTTAGTCGACCTAGAGAAATTGCCTATCCAGGCTTGATTTCCTCCCACAACAGCTCGAAGCCATTTGGCCTACTTGGAAAATAATATTATGTGTTGAAGAAGTGCTCACAGCTTTAAAACACCGAAACTGTTGTCTAGGGAAATAAAATTATGAAATATTATTGGTTGTTAATACAAGCCTGTCTCAGCCTCTGAGGAAGTTCTATTTCCGGAACCCACACAGATGCCCAAAACCGTGGATAATCAAATCCGCAGCCTGACACACATTGGACTTCCTGGAGCATTTTAATAGCATTTTTCATGAAAACCAGAAGTCCCTGTTATCCCCACCACTCAGAAGATCTGCTGGATGTCTCACTGGTTGGTCTTCCTCCTGTTGGTTCAGAACCTGCAGTGGATCGAATCAGTGGATAATGAGGACTCAAGGCTTTCGCACAGTACACGGGGGAAGGATTTCTGTACATCAGTCAGTCAAGCAGTCTAAACAATTGCATTGGAAGCCTTCCAGATTTTCTCTGTCAATGGTCAAAGACTTGATTTGGAAGACAGCCCAATATTACAGTCTTAAGCATACTTACTGGGAAACAAGTCACTCTAACTGGAGTTAGATCAACTCATATGCAAAATTAGGCTTATCTCAGTCTGTGTGATATTCCCCACTGTGCAGACTGAAGTGTTAAATGCACCCATTTCTGGTAATATGCACAACTGTGAAAAGCAGCTGCTTTAAGCCTGTTGGCTGTGCATCCATCTCAATAGTAGGCCACATCACATAAAATAAACAAACTGACAGCACAATCCAACCACTGCTAAACAGCAGGCGCAGATCCGAGCAGCCCCATAGGGGTGGCTGGCTTCTACCCCAGGGTAAGAGGACGAACATGCCCTTAACCCATGGAGGGTCCAGCCTGCTTCCAACCTGCACTGGATACAGCACAGGCCAGCCTCCCTGCCTGTTCCAGCGCAGGTTAGGATTGCGCCCTAAGGGCGCAATCCTAACCCACATTCCAGCACTGACACAGCTGTGCCAATGGGGCATGTGCAGCATCCTGCAATGGAGCAGTCGTCACGGAGGCCTCCTCAAGGTAAGGGAATTTTTATTCCCTGGCCTCGGAGCTGCATTGCCCTTAATTTGGTGCTGGAAAGTGGGTTAGGATTGTGCCCTCCGTTTGGCCTGCGAAAACCTTTACACTGCTGCAGGTCTATTTCTCTGCTTCTTTAGTGTCTTCTTTCATCATTGGTACTTGGGGAGCAGAAGAACTGGTGAGCTTTCTTCAGCAACACCATACCTAACTAACCCTGTAAAATGGCATCTACTGACATAGCTACTGATTCATTGATGCATGGTAATGCTTCATGCTTTTATTAGTAGGTTCACATAATAGCATTATTTGGATCCTGTGTGGAACTCACATTCTGCTATCATAAACAGTGCAGCACTGCTGTAAATGGTGCACCACTTCTGAGCATGAAGGAACCACCAGAGGAAATAGCCGGTGGCTCCCAGCAGGCACCAGTGACCCACCCAGTCCACACGGAGCAGTGATGGGAGCAGGGTCATGGGTGGTTCAGAGCAGCTCCATGGGTGACTCCATTATTGCCTCCCCACTGCAGGATGCTGTGTGTATCCCACTGGCAGACCAGTACTGGTGTTGGTTAGGACTGGACCCTTAGGCACAATCCTAGCTGGAGTGTCACAAATGCAAATGCAAAGTGTTAGAGTCAGGGAGGACAGCGCATGTCCATGTGCCACCCTCCCTGACTTAGAGAGTGGTGTAAACGTGCTTTACGGCCTGTTTTCGACACTCCTAACTCCCGATTAGGATTGTGCCTTTAGGGCACAATCCTAAACTGAGTTAGGCTGTCACAGTTAGGCCAGCAAAGTTTGTCCAGCACAAGAGACACTGTAAAGTACGTTTGGACCACTCTCGGACTCCGAGAGGCCAGCGCACAGATATGCGACATCCTCCCTGGCTCTGAGAGTGCTCCAAACTTTATGGTGTCCCTTGTGCCAGCCAAACTTTGTGGCCTAACTGTACCGGCCTAACTCCAGATTAGGATTGCGCTCCCCGTTGGGCTAATGGTTCTTAGGCATGTTTCCTATTTGGTTTATCCTGGTATTCGAATGAATTGGGACTTTGATGTCTAAATCCATCACAAGGATTTTGAAAGTTCCCTTTCTCCAAAAGCCAGCTAATATATTGATCAGTCAAATCTAAAATAATAATAATAATTTCAATAGATAAGATGGCAAATGAAATGAAGAAATCATTGTCTGCCGATCTCCATGTTATGTAAGTGCCAATATGTTATTCTTGCAAGTAAACCCAAAGATTACTGTAATTCCTTGGGGTTTAATCTTGGCCTTTTTTGTTTCTCTGATTGGTTGAAAACGTGAGCAGGTCAGCCAAACTCTTTGAAGAATGAAGGGTCCCATTACAGGGTGAGCTCCACTGAATTTGTGAATGAATGAAAAGTTAATTGCGGAAAAGGGTAGAGCACATTTCAGTCACAGTTAATTTAAACAATACTGATAAGCAAGTAACTGGAAACAGTCTGCTACCAAAGTAGAGTTTTCTGATAGCATCAGTATCTTTTGTTTTCCTTTTTTATTAGGGTAATTTTAAAGGTCAGTGTTTGTCATAAACACTTTATTATCTAAACCGCTGCTAAGCAGAGCTGCAACCCTGTTGATAAACCTAAATGTTTATCTGTGTGAGTGATGCATTCATGAAAATCACATTAAAATGTAGTAAATACTGTTGTTTTTACATTATCTCTGTTGAGTGCAGAATTGATAAACATGTCTTCTTTAATCAAAAACCAATGGCTTCATACTGATGCAATCAAAACAGAATTATAGTGTTCGTGAAAGCAAAAAAAAAAATCATTTTCCAATAAGATTTCAGAAGGGGGGCAATATGGCTCATTTGGGGGCAGAATTATTCATTGGATTTTGGAAAAGTAAATATTCTGGATTGGAGATAAAACAGATGGGATTATTTTAGAAGAACGCTCTAATCACTTTGAAGGAAAATGTCCTAGTGAATGAACGTGCTTGGATTAGTTACACAGGTAGATTATCCCTTATCCCGACTCCAAAATCCAAACTATTCCAAACTGTTCCAAAATCTAGACATGTTTGTCCAAGACGTTTTTTTTAACTTTCTGTAGTGTGAACACAAGAAAGCAGTGCTGTAGGTTCTATTTTCTGCTCTGTGATGTGTGCCTGTACAGACATTGTTGAAAAATGTCAAAGAGGCCAGCAGACACCCAAATGGGTAACCGTGAGAAGAGCAAGAGGAAGCATTTCTCATACTATTTATGCAATTATTCCGAAATCCAGACAAATCCGAAATCCAGACACCTTCCTGTCCCAAGCAATCCGGATAAGGGATACTCAACTTGTAGCGTCAAAGTAGACACTGTATAACAGCACAATCCTGTGCTGACCTAGAGTGTTGCAAATGTGCCATAAAGCATGTTTGCGACTACTCTAGAGCAAGAAGTGCCGGCACTACATTCAGAGCTACTTGGATCTGCTCCAGCTAAATCGCTGGTGCAAATCCAAGCATCTCTGTGTAAAGCTGCCAGACCTAGGAAGGGGTTAAGATATGGCGGCAGCTTCTTCTGCCACCCCCTCCCAGGCCTGTTGCACCCCCCGTTCTACTCTCCCCTGCATCATTATGCCACCTCCCTGCCTCCATTCCACCCTTCCCAAGCACCTGCACCACTCAGCAGAGTACAGGTAGCAGACATTATCCATGGGCTCCAGTGGCGGACCAGAGGGGGTCACAAGGGACAAATGCCCCGGGCGCTGGGCTTGGAGGGGTGACTTGGCTTGCAGTGCCCTGGGAATGCGGCGATGTCACCGCACACACCCCCAGTGCTGCTGCCCTGCCCTCTGCGTCACCTGGCCACACCTCCCCGTGCCCGGAATCGCTCTATTTAGGAGCAATGCAAATGCAAGGGAGGCCGAAAAGTGCACAGATTTATCTGCACTGCTGCGCCCCGAGGCCACCAGCACCCGCCACACTCACTGTTCCCGCAGCACCCTCCCTGTGCTTCTGGGCTTTCCTCCTACACAGCAGTGCACAATTTGGAGACTGCTGTTCTGGACTGCAATTAAAGGGAAAGTAGATTGTTGTTAGTAGTTAATAATTTTAATCAGGGTTTAAAACTTGAAGGAACCGTACCAGACGGAAAGGAAAATGTCTCTTCAGAGTTTTATATTTTTGGCAGTGCCCCTGGCCTGGGATCTCCTCAATGGTACCTATAACAGTCTAGCTACTGGACATTGGCTCTACTTAACAGAGGACAATGGCTGGCAGTCACAGATAAAAAATGGAAAATCCAAACTTTCCATCCTTGGTTCTCTCATTCAACTTATATCAGAGCCCTCACGTGGAGGGCATTGAAACATGTTTCATCATGTCAGTGCTCCACATGGCAATGGCAATGTTTAAATAGCTCTCACCCCATGCACCGCTCTGTATTTGTGCAGTGTTTGCCCTGATAAATGCGCTGCCACCCGGCACAGTCACCGGTGGCGTGCAGATGGCTCCAGGTTGGATCCAGGTTCCAATCCCTGCTCATCCATGAAGCTTCCAGGGTGACCTGGGGCCCAGTCACGGACCTACCATTAGGCGGGGGGGCAAGCTCCAGGCGTGGAGATCCTGGGGCGTGCGGAAGGCTGCGAAGAGGCACCTTGCCGCTCCAAGAGGTGTGCGGTTTCAGCCTGCCCATCCTCCCTTGGCTCCAAAATGGAGCCTGGCATGCCGGGAGGGCACGTCAATGGGCAGGCAGGGGTGGAGCTGATGCCAGGGGCGCAGAGTGTCAACCCGGTCCTGGGCAGAGCATGGGCTGGGTGCGCCACTGCTTAAGCCAGTCACCATCTCTCAGCCTCAACTACTATACCCCCAGGCGCGCCCGGAGGCCTGAGCGTGCCCCATGGCAGGCGCTGAAACCGCGCCCCCCCACGTCGCCCCGCCCCCCGCGTCACTCAGACACACCTCTCTTACACCGGAAACGCTCTATTTCCGAGCGTAAGGGAAGCGTGGGCAGGCAGGAGGGCCAAAAACCGTGCACTCTTTCCCGGACCATGCGCAATGGCGCCCCACCGCTGCCCGGCACCCCATGGCTCACGCCATGGGGCGCTGCAGGTAAGATACGCGCCTGACTACCTCACAGAGTTGTTGTGAGGACAAAAGGAACTGTGTACACCGCCCCGCGCACTCCCTGCCTCGTCACCACCCCCACGTCCACCGGATTCCGAGCTGCCGCTTTGCTGCCGTTTGGATCTCTTGCCTGTCACGTTGTGAGATCCTCCGGGGATCACAGAGCTCCAGGAGCTGAGCCTTTAAGGCCTCTGGCCAGATCTGAGCTACCATCGCAAGTGTTAAAGGCTCTGAGTGGCACTGAATTGGAAGGACTGGCAACCACTACGAGGTAATGCTGAGAACTACAAAGCTCCGTTAATTGTCAAAGAAGAAAGGAACAAAAAAAAAAAAAAAGAGGAGCAAGAAGCATGACAAGACAGAACTTGCATTTCAATAATGGTCTTCAAGCCAATGAAAAGAGACTTCAAGACTCCACTATCTGGAGTGACAGTCCCCAGCCACCCACCCCCACACTCAGTGTGGCTCCTCTTTGCCCTTTTATGTCTTTCAATAGCTCCTCTGAAACCAAAGGGGACCAATCAGCCCTGCTTTTTTAGGGAATAAAACATAAAGAGCAAGAACAAGAGATGCAGCTCTCAAACAAGAACACTGGTGCAGCTCTCAGGCTGGTCCATAAACAGTGCACTGGCACTATGCGTGTTTCCTCGGATGTCCGTCCCACAATATTCAACATGGCACAGTCTGTTGTAAGTGTGTTTAGGCTTGTGTCCTCAATCCGTGAAATGGGTCGTCCACATTTGGCTTCCTGTATCTTTCCTGAGGGACGTGGTAGCGCTGCAGGCGAAACTGCTGTTGCTGAACTTGTTGACCGGAAGGTTGGCAGTTCAAGAACATGTGACGGAGTGAGCTCCCGTTGCTTGTCCCAGCTCCTGCCAACCGAGCAGTTCAAAAGCACCTAAAAATGCGAGTAGATAAATAGGGACCGCTTCAGTGGGAAGGTAACGGTGTTCCATGCGCCTTGGCATATAGTCATGCCGGCCAAATGACCACGGAAGCTTGTCCTTGGATAAATGCCGGCTCTTCGGCTTAGAAACAGAGATGAGAACTGCCCCCTACAGTCGGTCACGACTAGACCATTCGGTCGTGGTGAAACCTTTACCTTTATCTTTCCTGAAGAAGAAATGTCAGCCACATTGAGTGGTCACATTGAGTGGTCACAGATGTGAGTTGTCACATCATTGCATTAGAATGACTAAAAGGCACAGAAACCCAACTGAGGAGAACGAGGGGACGCCTCTATTTCACAGTGCAGGCCGAAAAATGTTGACTCGGTCCCATTCAGTTCAATGAGCCTTACTTCCAAGTAAATATATTCTGGATACCAATTTAAGGGCTCAATCCTGAGCCCGTTATCACCAGCGGTATGTGTGTACCGCCGGCTAAAAATGTTGCGAACGTGCCATAAAGCACGTTCACGACCCCTCACCACCCGCGCTGGGCTGGCGCTCAGTTAGTGCCAGGCCCCAATGTGGGTGGACAGGATGGCTGGCGCTCCTGCAGTGCCAGCTGCCAGTAAGCCCATTTGGGGTGGGGGGGGGAGGCCGGGGGAGGAACTGGGCAGAGGGAGGGAAGGAGCCAGCCTGTGAGGGGGTTGGGCCCAGCTGTGGCTTCGACCGCCAGATCTTATCCCCGGCCTGGGCCCTGTCAGCCTGACACGGTGCTGCTCAATTAACCACCAGCAAAATAGCTGGCATCCGCTTCTCTCAAGGAGCCTCCAACGGCTACCTGGCTACTGCGGGATGCAGCGGTAGCCATTTTGGTACTGCTGTTCCTTTGGGAGCTGGGCAGTTCAGGATTGGGCAGTCTGACTGCATTGAACACAATGGGACTTACTACTGAGAAGACATGCAGAGGATTGTACTGTACATTCCAGTTTTAACTGGTGGATTAGGCGATCCCTGCCATTCACATCATTGGGATCAAATGAGTTCCTAAATAAATAAAAGATTAAATAAACTCTTGTCATAGCTGCTTTGCAAATCCACAATCCATTTAGGTCTGCCATCCAGGAGTTATTTGAAGCTTCCTGATGCAACTAGAATATTTACTCTGGAGGAAATGAGTGGTGAACTGCAAGTTCGGGCTGCTGGAGTGGAGTTGCCATTTTGTTCCAAGTGACACTATTTCTCCAGCTGCCTCCTTTTCTCCCACATAAAAAACATGTGAATGGACTTGCAAATTAACAGTGGGTGACAGTGTTTTTAGCCAGATATTCTCTGTAGATGTGTAATCATGTGCACGCACCTCTTTTGTTGTCAGAGGTGCTGTGTGGGTGTGCGTTGATTAAAATAACTTCTGGCCCCAAGCTGGTCATTCTATAGGTAGTCGCCTCTACAAATTTAGGCATTTCCAAGGGATGATGGCCATAAAAGAAAAATATCTTCATTGCGCTGCTTAGCACAAACAACTTTGGGCCTTATTTTCCTGCTTGCAAGAGACGCTTTGTGGCCTCTGCCGTTTTCAAAGCTCTTCCTTCCCTGCCCCCCATTCCCCCACAGTGAAGGAGAAAGGAAATGTTTCATCTTGGGAGGAACAAGGTTGATTTTGTACGCTCCTGTTTCTCGCTCTCTCTCCCCGCTCCACCCCGCCTGATCAGTGCAGATGGGCACAGACAGGCTCTGGCAAGCCCCAACCCCAGGCTCTCCTCCTTGCTTAAGTGACCAAATGGCACCCCCTGCACCAGTTTCCTCTGCTGCCGGAGCGGAAACAACCCATTTTGAAGTGGCTGAGGCCATCTCCACTTACTTGTCAACAAAGCCCAGCGCGACAGGAGATGCTCCACAGCCAATGTGAGAAAGAGAAAAGTAAGCCAAAGGCCCTGCCTTTCCCTTCTGACAACCCTCCCAAGAGGATCATAGCGACATGCTGGCTGACATTTTATCCGATGGCAATGTCTTTTGAAAAAACATCTCTTTCTCCCCTTTCCATGCCCCTATAGTTCAAGACAGGTGGCAAAGCTTTAAAAAACCAACACAAAACCTAGAATAAAACCAATAAAAACATAAGACAGATACCCTTAAAAATGAAAACAAAACAGCAGAACCAGATGAAAACCAGCAACTACCCATATTTATAATCTGCCCAAGGCTAGTGTGATACGGTAGTTAGCATGTTGACTAGGACTAGAGAGAGTGGGGTTCAAGCCCTGCTCAGCCATGAATCTCACTGTATGGCCTTGGTCCTGTCGTACCTACCTTGCTGGACTGTTGTGAGGATAAAATGGGGGTAGGGCCACCCAATAAACTCCTTGGAGGAAGAATGGAATAAAAATGCCATAAACAAGGAAAATCATTTTCACCTGGTACCTTGTTTTAGGTGCCAGAAATGAGGTATTGGGTGGCCCTATTAAAAAAGGTACCAGTACATATCTTTGGAAAGGATGTTCCACAGGTGAGGAGGCCACTACAGAAAAGGCCCTGTGCAAGGTAGCCACCCATCTAGCCTCCGAAGTTGGGTACATCCAACCCAGGCCCTCAGGAGGTGATCTTGGTGTACAGGCAGGTTGGTGTGGGAGAAGTTAGTCCTTCAGGCACCTCTCTCAACTCGTTCCCCAGATGCCCTTTCTGGCAACAGCCTTATAGGTCAAAACCAGCACTTTGAATTGCATCTGGAAACAAAACAGCAGGCACTTGTTGGGAAATAGATATGCTCAGTGATGAGAGTGAATTGCATTTATTTGAAATGGTCTTGAAGGTCTTGTGCTCATTCCCACATACAGGCTGTAAGTTCGGTGTTGTGTTCCATTGTTGAAAAATGTCAGACCCCCTAATGGGCAACAGTGAAAAGAGCAAGAGGACAGCAAGAGGACATTTCTCATTAGACTGATGTGATCATTCCTAAATCCAGACACCAGGGCCGGCTCTAGGCGTGGCGGGCCCCCTCTCACCAAGAAAAGCACTTGTGGTGCCACGCACAGCACCTGGAAATAGTTGGTGATGCCATGATGAAGTCACCGCCAATTGCTTCCAGGAGGCCCATTTTGGGCAGTTTGGAGGCAGGGCCAGGTGGGAGGGCCCAAGGTAGAGCTGCTCGCTTGTCCCACTGATCTACAGCCCACAGACATCCCAGCTGCTGCAGGAGGCGATTGGCTTGCTGCGCTGGTGCAGGGCCCAATATGACGACACATTGGCTGCCTTGGCTTAAGGCCGGCCCTCCCAGACACCTCCCGTCCCAAGCAGTTCGGATAAAGGATACTCCACCTGCAGCTGCAGTACACTGGGCCAACTACAGACCACTTTTGATGCTGCCTCTCCTTCCTGCCTGCCTTTTATTTCAAAATATTGTGGAAAGTATCTGTGCACCTTGAAAAAACTGTCTGGCAGCCATTCTAACCAACATACCAACCGGAATCCAATGCAAGTGTTTGCTACTATGTTGGATTCCGACCATTGCATATAGAGGGGAGGGTGAAAAGACGTGCGCGCGCAGAGAGAGAATCGGTCATCTTCACGGTTACTTGACTCAAAGCAACCGGCTTCCTGTTAAACTGGCCAATCGTTTTCTTTCACTTTGCACTGCCTTCTGCAGGTAAAGTATGTTCCAGGCTTCACTCAGCTGCAAGCGAGTGGATTAGCCGCTCGCCCGGATCTCAACTTCAAGAACTCAAGCTCGCCAGGCAGGAATGCTCGCTGCCCCTTTGGCCCCTGCCCGGGGACGCGCGAACAGCACGGCCAGCGACAGTGCAAAGCAATCGATCTTGTGGAAGAGTCGCCCTACGGCCTGCGCTTCCTGCCGCAGTCTGCGGCCGAAGCTCTTGCCTGGGGTCGATGCGATTCGCTCCCAGGTCTGACGCCGAGCAGTCTGGGGGGGAGGAAAGGCGGGCGGGAAGGGGCGTGGCCGGAGCTCATAAGTGCACTGCTGCGAGAAGCAGGCGAGGAATGTCAACTTTGGCTGCGCCTGCGCTCTGGGCCTTCTGCGGTCTCCTTTAATGAATGAACTGAAGGCCCAGTGACAAGTTGCGCGCTTCGCGTGCGGCGCGCGACGAGTTCCATCGGAAGCGCTCGCCACCTAACCCGTCTCCAAGCGAGAGGAGAGCGAGCAGTCTGGAGGAAGAGGCGCCTCTGGCCGGGCTGGCGACGTTCATCCCAGGCGAACCTTTCCCCTTCCCTCCCGCCATTGGCCGAGCACGAGGACGGACCCCGTTTCGTAGTGCACGGCGCGGTTCGTGCCGAGCCAGCTGCGCGCGCCCGTCCTCGCCTCCAGAAGTCGGCTGCGATGCTGACATGAAATTCCGACCGAAGTACGGCAATGGAGAAGGGCAGAGGATTGCTCGTGGGGTGGGGAGCACTTTACTGAGACATCGGTCGGCAGTGGCGAGTTTTAACTCTCGTAAACTCCCAAACGGCGGGCACAGTGTGTGGTTTATAATCCACTTAATCCCAGCGCCAGTAAATTGGTTGGAGGCAGAAGCGATCGCTAGACAGTCGTCCAACTAAGTTGTCAATCCCCGTTTAGGGGCTCGATCCTGTCACCAGTTAACCCCCCCCCCCCCCGGTTTGCATCTGCTCTCCAGCTCAAACCCGAATATTTAAACCAAGCCCATTTCGACATCAATCGTTTCAGGACGGCATTCAGGCCACCCTCTTTCCCCTCGGTAACAAAGTTTAAATCTGAGAACAGAAACAACCACACTTGCTTTTCCTGCCTCCCTTTTTCTCCCTTACTGTTCTCGGTTTCCCTTGAGGCGGTCTAGATTGTACGCCACTCGGGGCAGGGAGCAGCACTTTCATTCTATTCTGTGCAAAGTACCATGCGCACGGCGCTGAATGAATCAATGACTAATCCGAGCTCGGCCAAGTGCATAGGGGTTGTAGCAGCAGCCCACCCACCCCCACCCTCGCTACTGAGCAAGCCCTTTGCAGATTGGTTCAGGAAACAGCTTCTGCAGTCAAATCCTTCATCCTCAACAGTGGAGAGAAAACAGCTCCGTTGGACGGAGTGGACGAGCCCTGCTGGGAAAGGCTTTGGCTGTCACGTGTGTTCGGTGGCTTTTTTTTCATCTTCTGCCACCACCCCGCCCCCAGCTCGTCCACAAGCCCCAGCAGCGCTGCCTGCCAATGATACAAAACGCATTCTGGGCGTCAAGGTAAACGTCGTGTCCTGTTCCCGTCCTCCCAACACGCACGTACATGCCCTTGTACTCTGTCAACTGTCACCAGCTCGGGGGCCCTCCCCTCGTCTGGCCGCGCGCGCCATGAATGAACGAGCGAATGAATGAATGGAGGTGCGTGTTTGTTATGTTACCCCCATGTGACGCCGAGCCCCGAGCTACGCGGCGGGCTCGGGAGGAGGCGTTGTGTCTACGCAGTTGAGCTCCATTGTGCCATTTCCGGGGGTTATCGGGTTTAAAGGAGAAAAAAGAGGGTTGAGCTCGAATCTTCTGTTTGTATTGTTTTCAAAGACACTATCAGGGTTGCCGCGTTGCCACGATCATCCGACTCGATCGGAGCTGGTCAAAGAATGTTGCGGAAATCGGCTTTTCCCTTTTCCCATTTCAGTGGCGAGAGACGTGGAGGAGGGAGGAATGCTCTTCCCCCCCCCCCCAAGAATTGGGGCGGGGGGGGGGGCGGCCATCCGTTGCTGCTGTCGAGCCGGGCTGCCCCGATCGTGGGAAAGTGGCTGGCCGTAAAGCAGCAGCTCCTTTGTGCCTGTTGTTCTTCAGTAATCGATCTCACTTCAAGTGGAGGGGCTGAAGACTTCAAAGGCAGCCTCGGCTGGTGGGGGTGGAGGCGGGAGGCGCAGCAACTCGCCATCAGGGCGCTCAGTCGACCCCCCTCGGCTTCCCTGCCCGGGGAACGGGCGAAGGAGCCCCGCCAAGGCCAGGCGCGGCAGACTTTGCTCTGGGGGCGGGGGGGGGGCATCCACAGGCTGCGCAGGGCCGTGTCGTCGCCCCTGCGCGGAGCCTCTCCCTCCCCGCCCTCCGCGCCGTCATCACAGTGGCCCACTTGGCGCGGCACACGCGAAAGTGCAGGACACCCGCGAGTCGCCTGACGCCAACTTGGAGGCTCTCTCGAGGACTTTGGCGGACGTTGCACACACCGATCGATGTGCTGTGACGCGGCGGGGCTGTTTGCGAGGCGGCGCCAGCGGGAGATCTGAGCCACACACGGCGGCGCATGTGATAACCCTTCGCCAAAGGCGACGCCGCGCTAATGGCCCTGGGAGCCGGGACTTTGGACGAGCCCTGCACCCTGCTGCTGAAGTGACCTGCGACGCAGCACGCCCCAAAGCCGGCCGACCCCCCCCCCCCACGTTGCTTTTCCGTTAGGTTTGCTCCTAGGTGTAGCTAGGTTAGCGGGGTCTGGGTTCCCACCTCTCCCCCCCCCCCCAATCTGCTACTGATAGTTCCGTGAGAAGGTGGCGCGGCGTTCTGGAATCTGCCACTGTTTGGTGACATTTCCCACGTCCTGCCTTTGTTTGTCTTTCATTTTTTTACGTGAAACGTTGCAGATCTTACGCCGCCGTACTCGGGAGGAGCCCCCGCTGCACTCAGCAGGTGTTACTTACTCCTGAGAAAACATGCCCGGGCTCTCGGAACGGGCTGCAAAGGAACAAACGTTGCAGGGAGTTGCAGAGCCTTGCGCGGCCCCTCCGTGACCTTTCGCCTAACTTATTCTTCATTGTTCTGGTTATTATGCCGGCAACGTGCATCATGGTGCTTTACAGCCGGGCAAGTCTCTGCCCGGAGGGGCTCACAGTCGAAAATAGGGACAAGAGAGTTAGACCAGCAGGAGAAATCGGGAAGAAAATCGGGTGTAGACATATTTAAGTTAGGCTGTGATGGAGAAAAGGGACAAGGAGTAGAAGTGCCATTATTACTGTGAATATTTCTATGCCACTTTTCACCATCATTATCAACGGTAGCAAACGGTCGCACTTTATGTGACAAAAGACATGAAACAAATGGTTCCTGCCTCAGAAGGCTCACCTTCGAACCCAGACACAAGGGAAGGAATCGCCACCAGCAAGCAAGTCCAGAAGGAGAGAAGGGCTACAGCCCAGTCCTGAGCTGCCCAGCTCCCAGAGGAGCAGCACTACCAAAATGGCACTGTGCGGGAGCTGTGGCACCGCTAGGCATCTCCTCGGGGGAAAGCCCCGGCCACCACAATGGGGCTACTCAAGTCTCTGCCGGCTATTTTGCTAGTGAAGACTGGAGCAGCCCCATGTCGGGCTGCCCAGCCTGAGGCGGGGCAAAGGATCTGGCAATGGAAGTAAAGCCTCCACCAGTCGTTCCCTCACCACCACACAGGCCCAATTCTCCCCTCCCCTGGTCAGTTCCTCCCCCTCCTTGCCTCTCCCCCCCCCAAATCCACTTACTGGTTGCCAGTGCTCCTCCTGCCACGGTGTCATGAACGAGCTTTTAGCCTGCAACACTTTTAGCCTGCAATGCGCGCGCACTGCCAGCGTTATGGCCCTCAGGATTGGGCCCTTAATCTATAGCCACAAAAATGACAAGGAGACCCAGGAGATTTTAGACTAAGGAGGCATTCCCGACATACACTCAGTGGGGTTGCTAGAGGGGTGCTGGGTTGGGGGATGCAGACTGAACCAGGTGTTGCACTTGGGGGTGTGTGTGACACAACTGCTGGCCAAAATGGTGAAAACCTTGGTGTTTTCAAATCACACCAGTGGTGTCATTCAAATGATTTAGGAACAGGAGCTCACTTTTGATTGGCACTTGTCGGGAACCCAGAACCAGCCACAGAGCCCGTTAGGATCCGGAACGCCCGTTCTGGTCCGTTCCCCCTGAATGACATCACTGAATAACACCATCATGTTATATATCATTCAATGTGGAGTGTAATGGAGAATGCAATGGGCAGCCCAATCCAAACTTGACATTCGTTCCCTTACCCCGTGATAAGCCACAGGCAGCCTGATGGAGCCGCTCAACCTGCACCTGCAAAATAGCAGGTGCAAGTCTGAGCCAACCGCAGTGGCCTGGATCAGGGCCGCATGGCCCAGGGATAAGGGTTTGAATCTGGCATAACTGCCAGATCCCAGCTCCTCCCCCCTCCCTGGGGCGCCCCCTCCACAGGACTGTCCTCCCTCTGCCCTCCCCCCTCTCCATTCTGCCTGCCACTTGCTGCGGCATCTGTGGGCCGATGCTGCTACCTGCATCCACCCAGTGCCCGTTTGTGAGCGCATTAGGCTGATGCAGGCGACATGCGTTGGCCCAATGGCGCAATTAGATTGCCCCCTAAACTGAGCTTAAATCCCTGTATTCTATCAAAAGTTACACATAACTAGAAAAGGAACAAAAATAACTGCCTTGTATAATAAAAAGGGGATTGAACTCAGAACTGAGCAATGAAGCTGATTTTTCTGAGAGTCAATGAGGTGTTATTAAGACACAGCAGAGAACCAATAAGGTATTAGTATGATTTGGCTCTCATTTCCATGTATTACAGCTAATACCAAAACAAGTGAGTGAGTGTTATCTCGTTGGCCACTGGTTTTTGTTGGTTACAGATTTGTTGGGTTATAATTTTATATATACTGTTATATATATATTTGAAAAGGGGGTGACACCAACCTTAGTGATGCCACTGCATTTAGCCTGTTCGCTTGGTATTGTCATTTATTCTGTATGGTCTGGTACAGAAGAAGATCCAACGTGGGGGTGACGCAATATGCTCTTGCACTGGGAGACACAAACCCTTGTGATGTCACTGTGCACACTTACGTAGGAGTAAGGCTCATTGCATGCTAAAGGACTTGCTGCTGAATAGAGATACATAGGACGGTGCTGTAACTAATTTATTTCAGCAAAGATTCTCTGCTGGGATGAATATAGTTGCTCTCCGCACCCCAGCTAAATATAAGAGAAGAACCACTTCAAAGGAGCCTCTTTCAACAAGATGTCTCTTCTTTAAAAGCAAGACATCCTTATTAAATGCTCAAGATTTCCAAGTACTGCAAACAATAAACTGCCAGAGGCATTCCCTTGTTTCCCGGCCACCTCTCCCCTTCCCCTCCTCTGCCATGTCCCTTGTGTCTATTTCTAAATTATGAGTCCTTTGGAGTAGAGATCCCTTTGTTGTAAAGTGCCGCATGCATAGATAGCACCAAATAAATAAATCAGCAGTAATCCTCCATGTCCTCATCGTCGTAATGTAGCTCATTTCTATGCTTGTTTACTTGGAAGTATATCCCACAGGGTTCAATGGTGCTTAAAGATAAAGGTTTCCCCATGACCAAATGGTCTAGTCGTGACCGACTGTAGGGGGCGGTGCTCATCTCCGTTTCAAAGCCTGTAGAGCTGGCGTTTTGTCCGAGGACAAGCGTCTGTGGTCATGTGGCCGGCATGACTCTACGCTGTAGCGCACGGAACGCCGTTACCTTCCCACCGAAGTGGTCCCTATTTATCTACTGCATTTATGTGCTTTCGAACTGCTAGGTTGACAGGAGTTGGGACAAGCAATGGGAGCTCACTCCGTCGCACAGTCTTAAACTCCCAACCTTCCGGTCGTAAAGCCCAGCAGCAGCGGTTTAACCCACTGTGCCACCACATCCCAATGGTGCTTACTCCCATTAAAATGCATATAGGATTTTAGCCCTAGAGCACAATCCTAAAACGGTTTGCCGGCAACCCGGGCGTGTTGCAAATGTGCCATAGGGAGTCAGCTGGGCTGGTGTGAGGATGCTTACTGGCCCATGCAGCCTCCGTGCTGCCCCGGGAAGGTATGTTTGTGCCCACCGAGGTGCAGCCGTTGTGGGGAGGGTGGCATGAAGATGGATTGGGCAGGGGAAGGGAGCGCCAGTGATCAGCTAGGCTAGGACTTTGGAAAACTAGGATCCTCCCATCCACTTGTGATTAATGTCAGAATTCAAATTATAATCCGAAAGAATGTTCCCTGCCTGCTAAGAGCCTGGTACTTCACACACTCGCTGCATGTGTGATAGTCTAGTTGAGGAAAAGAGCTTAATCGTGCTACATGCTGCCATCCAAGTCTGTCAGAACTTGAGCCAATTCAAAAAGCCCCAAGATTCTGTGGACTTCAGGAGGATTAACCTGCACTCTGGAGCTGCCGCACAAGTACATGTGTATCCAATATGGTTCTGCTTTAGCAACTGAGCTTTTAACAAATATCTTCCATATAGTTCCAAGCTCTGTACACTAAAGCTGAATACCTGCAGCGTCCTTTTTTTAAAAAAATGGCTCTCTGAAGGATCGATGGCTCCGACATCTATTAGCCCACTTCTTATTCACAGGGAACTGGCTGCAGGAAGAAGTAGTTGGAGGATGAAAGAGAAAATATATTTATGCCTTGATTTATCAGACCTTGCCACATTTTTAATCATTCAAAGTTGTGCACACCAGGATTTCAAGTAACAGAATGCATCCCTTTAAAGACCACTAAAAGCAGGAGACAGCAAAATCACATGGCAAACATCATCATCAACAACAACAAACAACCTTTTCAAGCAGGGGTCCTCAAACTTTTAAAACAGGGGGCCAGTTCACTGACCCTCAGACTGTTGGGGGGCCGGACTGTAGTTTGAAAAAAATATGAACACATTCCTATGCACATTGCACATATCTTATTTGCAGAGCAAAAAAAATAAATAAAAAAAAACCAGGAAAAAACAATACAATATTTAAAATGAAGAACAATTTTAATCAATTCAATTCAAATACCTTTATTGGCATAAAACAGTATACACACAACAAACAAGAACATACACACAAACAAGGGCAAACTAGCCGACTCCGAACCACAAAAGAGGCGATTCCACCCAACTTCATATCTCAGGCCAATACAAACCAACACCAGCATCTGATAAAGACACTTGGACCTAAAGAAATACATAAATCAGTCAGAAGCAAGCAGGCCAAAACATCAGTACCTCCAAAAGGAGCGTTATTCACCCGGTACGCTGGGCGGGACTTACCTTTGAGCGGCAGTCCGCCCGTTGCATCACGTGGGCGGGAAAGCGTTGCCAGGGTGGGTGGGAAAGCGGCGGAACACGGCGTGACGCAACGGGCGGACTGCCGCTCAAAGGTAAGTCCCGCCCAGCGTACCGGGTGAATAACGCCACTGGTGGCGCCCCTGTCCCCTCCCAGCCACAGCACCTAAGCAGCACGGTCAGGGATGCTGGCCGGCTGTGGAGACAACAGTCTCAGCTGGGCTGCTGCCATTGCGAACTCACTGCATGGGCAGAGCTGCTTCCCAAGGCAGTGCCTTGGAAAGTGGCTCGTCAACTCGTCCGCTGCAGGCCAGGCTCCGAAGAGGCGAACTTGCAGTGTGGTCCACCACGTTGCAAGACAGCCGCTTCCCAGGCCGGGGTGGCGAGCCAATGAGGCGCTGCCTCCGGAAGGAACTCATCGGCTCGCCTGCTGCAGCTCCGCTCTGAAGAGGCTGCTTTGCAGCGAGGTCCAGCCATGTTGCAAGGCAGCCTCTTCCAAGGCCCGCGCGCCCGCCCCTCCTCGTTTCGGCTCTGAATGATGGGCAGGCTGGGTAAATGACCTTGGGGGCTGTATCTTGCCTAAAATATTAAGGGTGCCATCCTAGGCGCCCTGTAGCGTTGACCCTTTGTGTATGTCAATGCTACTCACAGAGCGACAATGCGGGGGCGTCAAGTGGCACCCCCGTTTTCTCTCTCACTCTGAGACCAGCACTGCAGGCGGTGCCAGCCTCAGAGAGCCCACGCTCTGCTCATGCTGTGCCAGCCAAGCCCTGCCGGCCCAGAGGATTCAGCCATAAGGCCAAATTGAAGGCCGAAGCCCAAGCCCCAATTCGGGCCGCGCAGTCTCCTCGGATTGCGCCTCTGCTCAGGCGCAGATCTGAGCAGTCCATAGGGGAGGCTGGCCCCTCCCCTATTATATGGCAAGGGCACAAACATGCCCTTGCGCCAGGGAGACTCCAGCCTCCCCAAAGCAGCGCTGGGTATGGCGCTGGCCTGCCAGCCTCGCCATTCCAGTAGTGCTTAGGATTGCACTGTAACTTAAGTTCCTGTGTTCATGGGAAAATGCAAATTCCCTTTTTCAAAAAAAAAAGTTCTGTTGTTTTCTAAAGACAGAAAAGGATTACAAATATAATATTTAATATTATTTTGCTTCATGATTTTGAGTGGGTGATATGGTCTGTCGTGACTGATTGCTCTCTGAGTTCAGTGTCTCAGAGAGTTCCAACTCACATTAATTTTCATCCGTTGCCGTGCCTCGCATTTGAGATCTGTCTTTTCCCCCATCCAAAATGGCTCAAGAGACAATCTGTGTAACACCTGGAGGAGGAAATGAGCTTGGGCAACGTAATGCAAAGAAAATGAAAAAAGAAATTAATTTAGAATAAATTTATTTTCTTTGGTATTTCTCTTCTTTCCTGTAATTAAAAATGGTCTCATAGAACTCGATTAAATATCTTTCATCCCTGAAATGAAAAGTTCATCTATCTCTTGGGTCAACAATAAAAATAAATAAAATAATTCATTCGGCTAAATTACAGCCCAGTCCCCACATAGCAATGCAGTGGTGCTGGTGTGACTTGCGCTGCATCCTGCAGGGGAGTTTTGGCTGCTGGAGGTCTCCTCGGGGTAAGGGGACATTTGTCTTAGTTTAAGCCCCAGCAGCCACTCAGACCAATATAGCTGAGCAATATTGCTGACACAAGTCCAAGTTAATCTGCGCCAGCGAATCAGGCCTGGGAAGAGGGTTGGGTTAGGCATGTGCTGCCACTACCAAATCTGCCCCCTTCCTGGTCCTGATCTACCCTCTCCATCTCTGCCCCATTCTGCCCACCCCTGTCCATTCAACCTGTTCCCTGTCCCGTCCCCGTCCTGCAAGGGCATTCCTCCTCTGGCGGGTCTCGCATATGCAGGCTCCAGCTTTCCCACCAGCGCACCAGCAGATCCCGCTGCCCCAAAGACTTTATGGGTGTTTGCAGCAGCCTGTGCCGGTGGAATGCGTGTTCCGCTGGCGCACAGTGTAGATAGGATTGGGCGATAAGTATCTGAAAACTTTATTTTCAGGAAAGGAGAGGAAACATCTCAAATTTGATTTTAGATTGGGTTTAAACAGAGATTAGCTGTATGCTCATAGTATCAGATTTATGAACCCCCCAAACTATTGTCTTCTGTTCATGCATATTTAGTTGTGCCTCTTCTACACAGACTGATGTCAAATCTTCCAAGACAGCAGATGGCATTTGGTTTAAGTCGTCTATTAGTCATGTGATGTTCATTACATTGGTCATGTAATGAACAGTGAATGAAGACAGACATAACAGATCTAGAAAGGTAGGGTCAATTTGAAAGTGTTTAGTAG